>OY720431.1:46750642-47350642 GCA_963082735.1 Pocota personata | reverse complement strand
ATGCCATCGATAATATTTTGGCCCTAAGAAACCATTTCTTTAGCAAAATCAAAGCGATCTTATTATTACAATAAATCGCAGAATACAACAAACACTGACTTGTTTACAAAGCTCTCACGCACAAATTCCCACCAAATGGCGCTCAAACAGATATTTGAGCACCAGATGACAGATCTACCAACCTAAAAAAAAAATTTGACAATATCTCAAGCGCGTTTTGTTTGAATGGGAAATTCAGGGTACCTTTTGATCAGAAATAAGAAGAAAAATATTTTCATTTTCTTCTTAACATAAATCAATTTATTAAAAAGAAGAAAAAATTACTTAAGTCGATTTTTCGTCGAAAAAGCCACCTTTATATTAGATCACTTTTTTTTACAATTCTTGGCATTCTAGCTATCAGTTTTTGAAGTGATTGCTCCAGCAATCCAATAGTTTATTCCACAATGCAGATTCTGATGACGGGCATTGATCCCAGACTCTTCTATCCAGTACCTTCCACAACAACTCTATTGGGTTTAAATCTATTGATTGCGGCGGCCATATCATGATTTGTAAGATTTCTTCATCTTCCCTCTGTTTCAGATAGTGTTGACTTGTGTTTAGGGTCATTGTCCTGTTGAAATACGAATCCCTCGTCACAGCGTTTTCTTCCAATATTGTTTGTATGCTTCCTTATTCATTTGTCCAATCACTCGAGCCAGATCTCCCACTCTACTTGAAGGTAAACATCTTTAGATCCTAACAGAACTGCCCCTATGCTTGATAGTAGGAACCACACAGTCTGGTAGCATCTTTTGTTGAGAGCTGCGTCGAACGAAAAATCTCCGTTTTGTGCCAAATACCTCCAACTTGGATTCATCGCTCCATAAAACTCTGTTGAAATCTTCTTCCGTCGAGTCTTTATGCTTTTTGGCCCATTCTAAACTTTACTGCTTGTTTGCTGGTCGCAGCAGGGGTTTTCGAACAGCAACCCGCCCAAATAGTCCAGCATGTCTTAATCTTCATTTGACCGTTGTCAAGGTGAGCGGTTTATTCCGAGTTTCATTTATTTCAGCGCGTATTTCGGGTGCTGTTTTTCATCTACTTCGTTTGCTTGTTGTGACTATTAGCTAATCCTCTTGTTTAGTTTTAGCTCTAGACCGCCCTGACCATGGTTTATCCACAAGACTACCGGTCTGATCGTTTTGTTCAATGGTACTGCCTTGATACTTTCGACTGCGAAGTAGCTTTACGCTGCGATTTGCCTTCTTTAAGAAGGTTGATGATTGCAGATCGTTTCTCGATTCTGGTTTCCTCGACGTTTCTCATTTTTAACGAGTTGTTTACTCAAGACGTGAAGAATCTCAAATGAATTCTTATAACATCATAGTGTAGCTTTTATGTAAGACCCTTGCAATCCATGTCGCCAAATTTTTTGCGACTTAACCCTTTTGATGTAAGGAGTCATAAACAAGTGCTAAATCAACAACCAAAAGTCATGAAATTTAATAATTGTGAAAAATCTAAACACTTCTCAATAAACCACAAAAGCGGTTATTCCCACATTTGTAAACAAAATGCCCACTGTTCAAAAATGTAGAAAATTTAGGTAGAAAAACCCAATGTAATTCATAAAATTCAATCTCCATGCATGAAGTCAATTGTCTCAAACTTTTGGCCCGCAGTGTACATATATTTTTACGCGACCGACACATCCAACACTGACCCGATTCGATCAAATTTTAATTTCTTAACCGAGACACGAGATGACCGGTTAATCGTTAATCCGTTAGTCGTGCTGGTTAAATTTTCTACATTTTGGGAAAGGATTTGACCAACTAAAATGCTTTGTTCTCTCCTAAATCGCTTCATAATTACAAAATGTCAATGCTTAGTATTCGCAGATGTCAATTATCAGCTGTTTATCTTTGACAGAACCACAGTAGTGCCAAATTGAAATTGTAAAATCAAATTAAATCACCCTTTAGTTTACCACTTCATTGTTATAACACCTTCTTGAGTTTAGTAGTGCACAAAAACCCTCATACCACCTGCTTATCGTACAACAGATTGAGGACGGAGTAATAATCCTTAACAATGTACCGAAAATAAGAGTTACCGACCAGGTTCAGTTAGAAGTGCAGGGAACATAACTACTGACATTTTCAGTTTTCAGTTTAGCCTCTTGACTGACGAACTTGCCCGCGAGTCTAGACCTGCGACTTAAGTCTTGAGACTTGCCTGTAAGTGTGTATGAGGCATTAGAATAATCTACACAAAAACCAAATTTTTAATGAGAAATTTCTCCTCTCATCCTCTCATTTATATTCCACTGGGTGACAACTGTGATTAGAGATCATCAATGCATCTCTCTAATATTAATTTCGGTAGAATTGAGAAAGCTTTACAGCAAGTAGTACTGTTTGTAAAGTCTTCGTGTCTGTTTGTCCCTTAAGGAGTGTGCTTAGATTGTTTTCTATGGATTACTCTGATGTTTTGATTAGAATTCCCAGAACTTCAGGTAAGGTACGAGTAAAGAAACTCTAGTCTAGACTATCTTAGATATTTATAAAGATGACCTTCCTCAAAATTTGAATTGAAGTAATCTCTAGACGTGATAAAGATACATAACTCCCGTAAGCACTTTATTTTACATACAGTATCAGAAGAAAATGGAGATGATGCAGGCGAGATTGCTGAGCATTTGGACTTACCAGAAGGTGTAGGTAATAGCCTATTGAATACTGATGTTAACCGCAGCACACGTTCTCTGCACAGAAGAACTGTTCTGATCAACGGTGTTCAGACAGAACTGCCCGATGTTAATGCATACCAACAAAAGAAGACTCTGGCAGAGGGTATGATGGACTTATCACTGCTCTCAGCCAATGCCAATCAATTAAGATACGTTCTGGACTCCTATAAAAGCCATCTTTACTTCTGTCCTAGTGTAGTTTTCATTATTATCAGCATTGTATTGCAAGTAAGTTACAAGGGAATTTTTTAGTAATGAATGTCGATATGATACATTCTTTCTCCACTTTCAGGTTGCAGTCGGTGTTGGTCTTATTCTCAATGGCAGATACAACATTAAGTTCGATAAGGATAGATACAATGCGAATAAAATAAATAATTACACTGTTATTGGAATATTCATCGTTACAGTGGTCAATGTATTCGTATCCGCATTTGGAATTGTTGAGGACAGTGTGTAAAAGAAGAAATGTGTGTTTTCTAAATATTATTTATGGGACTAAATATTGATATACATACATATGTACACTGCTGTAAATTTTGATGAAACATCAAACAAATTTCTGCATTTGTTATCGGAGAGTTTTTCTTATATTTCAATTTCAATTTTTCAATTTTTCAATTTCAATTTATTTAAAATAAATAAAGGTACATTAAGTACTAAGTATAAAAAAAAATTAGTGTTTTAAGAAACAATTAAAGATGTACAACAAAAAAGAGAATGGCAAAGGACTGATGAAATTAGGGAAGGGAAGAGAAGTATTGAAAAATGGCACTTTTGAAGCGTTTGGCGTTCATAATTGTTCTAATATTAATCGGTAAAGAGTTCCATAGTTGTACGGCATAAATGCATAAGGCAATAGCGTGATGAAACTAGAGTGTTCTGAGAGAATAAGCAAAATTGAGCTTATCATACAGGTACATTGGGGTCTTATTCATTACAATGTTATGCAGGAAAATGCAATATCTGGCGTCTAGGTGGTGTCTAAGAGAAGTTCCCAAAAAATCTCTAGTAACAACATCATTAAGAGCTACTTCTAGCTTTCGTTGGGAAAAGGAGTCGAGTTTACTGTAAACAACTTCAGCATAGGTAATAAGAGGCATAATAAGAGCAGAAACAAGTTTTCGTCTGGTAGCAGTAGGGATAAAACTTTGACTCAGCCAGAGCTTGCGGAGACATCCATATATCCGTCTAATTACACTGTTTACATGGTCGCAACCAGACAACTTAGAGTTAATAACAAACCCAAGACTAGTCGCTGATTCAACCATGTCAAGTTTATCTCCCGATATGTAAACACAAGGCAAAGCACTATCATTTAGACTTGTTTTGGAGATAAGAATCACCTGCGATTTTTTCGGATTCAAGTGTAAGCCATTATAAACAGACCAATTATAGATTCCATCCAAATCGTAATTGCTAGCATTAACTAGATCAACTATGTTATTATTGTGGCTAGTCGTATACATTTGGACATCATCTGCATATAAATGAACAGTTGAGTGTTTACACACTGATGGCAAATCATTGTTTATAACAAAGAAAAAAGAATGGGACCAAGAATAGATCCTTGCGGAACGCTCTGTATAACTTGAAGAAGTTCAGAAAAAGAATAACAGTTGACTACTCTTTGAAATCTATCAGACAGAAAACTCACTGCACTGTCACGAAATGAAAAAAAGATTTTTTAACTTCCAGCAGAGTATTTTCTGATTAATTTTATCGAAGGCCTTAGAGAAATCAGGAAGACAGAGAAGAGTAACAAATCCTTTATCTTAGATAGATGATAAAAGGCAGGATAATTTTAATAAACCGCAAGGGCAACCCATCATCCCCAATAGCAATTGATTTGATACCTATGACTAAATTAACAACTTCAATTTCAGTAACTGTATCAACTTCAAGTTGCCTTAAACTAGGGTGCAGAACTTGGTCAGTAAGACTAAAGGAACTCTCCTCAGTGGTACTACCGAGAAAGAAGTTGTTAAGTTCGTCAGGATCAACTTCACATTTACTAGTACTTTTATTACTAGACACTCCAATTTGTCTTAAGTTATTTCACAGTTTCTTAGGAGGAAGCATAGTATTTAATTTAGAAGCAAAGTAATTCATTTTAGCATTATGTGTACATACAGCCGATTGATTACGTAAAGCTTTGTAAGCAAGCCAATTGGTATTAGATGGACTTCTTTTCCATTTACTATAAAGCCTATTTCGTTGCTTAATTACACCAAGAACTTCACTTGTGAACCAAGGACAACAATTGTTACGAACGTTTACTGTTTTACAAGGAAGAAATTGGTCAAATAATTCGAGAACTATCTCTTGAAAATTGCAGATTTTTTCATTGGGGTCAGACTGAAGACGACAACGATACCAGGGCGCTGATAGAGCCGCAGTTTGAAGAGCGTTACAATTTATAGACTGATAGTCTCTATTTGTAAATGTCACAAGAACAGCTGCATGATTAAAGTGCACATTGTAGGTACAAAAAATAAGATCATGATCAGAGACAAAATCAAGTAAAAATTGATCAAAGAGAAGAACCGCCTCTGGATCAGATACTAGAGTCAGATCAAGGAGACTAGGATTATTGTCTTTAGCAAAACGTGTGGGGTACTTACTATTATATAATTGGAGTCCCAGAGAAAGTGCAGAGTTTTTGATGTGAAAAGCCCTAGAATCATTTTTGAGGATATCTGCATTAAAATCACCACAAACAATGACATGCTCATATAAAGCAGAAGATTCAGCTAGGGAAACAAAGAAAGGTAGAGGAGAGCACGTATGGTCAGGATCATAAGTACAGTCTATAAGACATTTTTTCTGTGAATGATTTTACACTTAAGTGAAGGTTTGCAATAAATAGCAATTCCACCCCCAGTAGTAAGAGTTACCCTATCATTCCTATAAATGGTATAGTTGTTTATGTTATAAATATTATTATTGTATAGGAATCAGGAATATATTCATTGTATAGGAATCAGAAAAAAGTTAATTTTGAAAAAAAAAATATGATACGTGCTGCATAGATCTTGGCTAAATAAAACAGGAAATTAAATTTTGTTATACTTTGGACACTTGCGGTTTCTCTGATGATCACATGAAGGTGACGGTTTGGCTCCTCAAGGAATTTCAAATAGAATTGGGTTAGGTATGGTCAAAATGTATGTGCCGTAGTACGATTTCACTCCAGAGAACGAACGTAGAGGTTCTACATCATCACAGCCTCATTGAGAAATAAAACAAATACAGAATAAATTCGAACTGGACTACTGGAATGTTCATATAAAGACACTCATCAGGTTGATTTCCCACCTTTTGCACGGAACCTTTTTGCTATCGCTAGCGCGTAAGTCGATCTGTCACCACCTCTTAGCTCGTAATCTATAAAAGCTATGCATATGCACGGTTTTCACTCAAGTCATGCTGAACAATAACACAAATCCAATGCCGGTAAAATATTTGAAAAAGCAGTTATTTTGAAGGTGGCTACTGTACAAACAAATGTCATAATAAAAAATTGTTTGTATATACATGCATAGGCATGACATACATCGCTGCAAAGAGTTCTTTGAGTAAAATACAAAATTTGCGAAGACAGTGGAGTGAGTGTCAGAGCCGGTTAGAGATACGAGATAAACAGTTATGATGTAAGTTTTAGAGAATATGTAAAAACATACAAGGAAGTTACAATCCGTCTGAAACAGATCGTATGATACCCTATCCCACATCTTTTAACTCGTCAATTTCAATGAAATGCTTATTTTTCTATTAAAAGCAAACTTCGGCGACTTTTATAAGATTTTATCAGAGAAATCATCGTTTTGCGATTTCTTCTTATAAAAAAGTGGGCGTGGTGGCAACTATTTGTTACCAAAGTTTACGGATTATTGACTTAACCATGGACTTACGATTAAGTTTCAGTGCACCTTACACTTTGACTATCTAAGATGGTTTCTAGATCTCCATTTACCCTTTCAATATAATCTTCAGTTAAACCAAGTGGACGTGAACAAATTTAATGTGTTTTTGAGGTCTTGCAACAGAATCTTCAATCAAACCGAGTGGACGTGAAAAGTGAATCAAAACGTCACTAGCATACATATATATTGCAGTTCACGATTATTTCTATACCAGGGGGTCTTTGTTAAATAAGGAGAATAGCAATGGTCCTATGACAGAGCTTTACGGAACTCCTAAATTGACAAGTCTTGCGCTTGTTCGATATGATAATCCAATATTGGTCATTAAGCATCCAGAACGAAGGAAGATGCAGAAATACCAAGACCACAAACAGCAGCAGACCGGCTACCCGGCAAGATGTTAAGAAATGTTAGACACACGACTGCTGCAAACTCAGGCTCGTGAGACAGGAATTTCTCCAATTCGCGGATAGCTTTATTCACAGTGTTTGGATGAACTCATCCGCGAAGTGACAATCAATCGCACCAAACGAGGCCTACTACAGGGTCTTCTAATAGCGATTTCTGAACTTTGACAGTTGATAGCGGCCATATTGTTGAAGCTACATCTGTTTAATTGGCTGTCATTTATTCAATCTGTTTTGCCAAATCCATGGATGGATATAGCGTTCAACAACACGTGCAAATAATAAAATTGTTTTATCAAAATGGGTGTTCTGTTCGGGCAACGTTACGGTCGCCATAATCGTCCTTCCGAGAGGACTATTCGCAGCGTAGTGGATAAATTTGAGTCCACTGGTTCAGTATATGATCAACCAACACCCGTACGTCGACGAAACGCAAGATCTGCCGAAAACATTGCCGCTGTCCGTGAGAGTATGCAGGAGAATCCGATGCAGTCGATTTCGCGTAGCTCACAAGTCGGTGTACTATCTTGTTTTGTTGTGACAAGTGGAGATCTAAGGTTAATGAAATGTTCTCTGAATTTACACCAGTTCGTTCTTTTGTTTGTTAGTTGTGGGTTTTTTATCTATTCTACTGATAAACCGTTGACTGTCAGGATTACAGGTGTATGATCCGATTACAGATCATTACTGCTTTTAACTTTAACTTCTTTTCTATAAATACCTTTCGTTATGAAGCGTCAATAACATCTGCTATTTTCGTTGGGTCAGATGGCCAATTAGTCGGTGATCCAGTCGAAATAAATTCACAGTTAAAATTTCACCCTTATTTTTAAAGCTTCTTGCCTTTTGTTGTTATTAGTCTTGACACCCAGTATGTATATTTTGCATTGAAATTACCACCGATGATGAAGTTGTTGCTTAATATTTGAAAAAGGTCAATTATAAGGTGGCCAGATAAGAACGATAGGAAAAAAAATTTAAATAAAACAACGGTGTAAGATATCAAATTGACTCTACATTTATGCCATTATATATGGAATAGCACATAATTTAAAGATGACCCAGTCGCCAAATTTCACCTTCACCACTTCGAGCGTTGCGTCGCTTGTATGGCATGTGGTGCCGTCTTGTTGGAACCACAGCTCGGATATATCGATGCTGTCGAGCTTTTGCCACAGAAAGTTGGTTAACATCGCTCTATACCGAAGACCATTGACGGTAATAGTGCCTCCTTCCTCATTTCGAAAGAAATAAGGTCCGATGATGCCGCCGTGCCATAAACCGCACCAAACAGTCAATCTTTGTGGATGCATTGATGCTTGGTCGAACACCAATGGCAATTTTTCTTGCTGACATAGCCGCTGAGCCAGAAATAGGCCTCGTTCGAGAAGATGATCTTTTGGCCAAAATCCGGATCTCCGGCCAACATTTCCAGCTCCCAATTAGCGAACTCACGGCTTTATCTATGGTCGTCCGGCTTCAATTCTTGCATCAGCACAATCTTATATGGACGTAGGCTCAAATTCAACCGTAAAATAAGCCTGGTTAACTCTCTGGAGATGTCCAATTCAGCTGATCGGCGCTGGGTCTTCTTCGAAACTACTACCATCGCTATCTGGTCACCCTTTGTTTTGCACTTCTCTCACAGTCAACATCGAGCGTGTTGCGCTTGACGTTGAGCCGATAAAAGTTTGTTGACTACACTGGTGCACTATATTCGATTCATAGATTCGATTCGCTTGCAAAGTTTTTGGATAATAAAATTGAGGGGTATTCTTCCCAATATCTGCATAAAAAGCTGGGATGTTTCTTTTGAATTTGCTTTTGCAATTCGAAATTATTCCTTGTAATATCCAAATTTAGTGCCATTGATCCTTTTGTTTAAGACGTTTCGAAAAGTTTTGTAATCCTTTTCATATTCTTGGTTTCGTCGATTGTTTTTGTATCTTCTGTATAATCTGTCCCTTTCTTTGCAAGCCTTTTTTAATTCCCGTGTCATCCATTCATCCTTGTTGTTGTTGCCGCTTATATTATATCCGTGTACCTTTTTCCAAATTGCTCATAGAGTTCATTTAAGCAGTCGTATTGTTCAAATTCATCCCAATTAGTATATGTCATTCCTTGTGCCACTTTACGACTATTAATATATTGTTGCATCGTTTTGGGTCTCCTTTCTGTGCTATTCTGTGTGACAAGCCCGCAGTATATATGTAGTATAATGATTGGATATGTTTAGTTCTATAACCGCTGATTCTGTTTTTCTGCCTATAACACGAACTAAGATGTGATCTATCAACGTACTAGTGTTTCGTGCAAGATCGGTCCGAGTGTCGTATTGCATGATATTACAAAGCCCTTTCGATGCTTCATTCAATCATTGACAGATAATTTTTTGCATGGAACTCATTCTGATCTTTGATATTGAGGTTCATATCACCTAGAATCACGAGCGTCTTTTTCTCTTCCACTAAGTCAATGTTAGATGCGAGTTCTTGAATGAATAGACAACGATGATTGTGGCGTTAACCTCACCATTGAAGAAATGATGCAACTCCAGAATCTTTTTTTTTAACTTAACCTGTACTTATTTATTTACCTGCACTTAAGTTTGGTATAAATGATTTTTTTTTATGAAAATATGTATACTTCTTTTAATAATAATAAAATTCTTAAAAATACCTACATATGTATGTAATTTTACTTTTACAACACCGGTAGGTAGGTAGGTAGGTAGGTGTGGTTGTGACAGCATGCTATGCTGAAACATAATTAGCGCAGAGGCGCCGTTTTAATACCACAACTCAAGTGACCTAAAATGTTGTAGAAACTGACGTTGGACTTGTGGGAAAGGAGAGAAAAGATTATTTAAAGCCACCCCGTGGCATTGAGGAAACTGATGATGTCCCCGATGCTTGTCTCCGCTAACTCACTAATATTATCAAAAAGGTGTCTGCCAAGTATACGGTGTCTGACCCTACTAAGGGCCGGACACTTACAAAGGAAGTGAAGGATTGTTTCAGGTTCGTTGGCCACATTGCAGCTACGATAATGTGAATTAAAAGTAATGCCCAGTCTGGCTGCGTGGACCGCTATGGGCCAATGGCCAGTGCTAATTGCCAGAACTCTAGCAATATCTGCCCGGTTTCTGTTTAATAGCTCTTGTGTTCTGCTCCAGTTATACTTGGGCCACATCTGCCTGGATATGACACAGTTCTGCAACCCTCGCCATCTATTACCAGCATCTGCAAGGAAATGAGCAAAGATTCTACCCTTAAGGGCCCCTAACGGAATGTTGACATCCTGCGCACGGGAGCAGTCAAGGGCAGATCCCTGCCTAGCCAATTCATCAGCCCTTTCGTTTCCGTCAATGTTACTATGACCAGGCACCTAGATGAGGCTGAACCTAGACCGATGACCGAGTGCGGCAAGCTCCTCCTTGCATTGTTCAACAAGTTTGGAGGAGGAAGCCGCAGATACGATGGCTTTGATAGCGGCCTGGCTATCAATGAAAATGGCTATGGTGTTAAGTTGTATCGATGTATGTTGGAGGAGATGGCACGCCTCTCGTACAGCAAGAACTTCCGCCTGGAATACGCTGCATGAATTGGGTCGACGGAATGAACTAGAGATATTGAGGGATTCAGAAAAGATTTTGCAACAAGGTCATGTTATAATTAGTTGCTAAAATCCAAAGTACATTGTATTTCGAAATTGAATCGAAGCCATGACCTCATTGATTGAACTACAGATGGAATGCGATTCACAATTTTTCAGTCTTTTTATTGTTCATTTATAAAAGAAGACACAAAACCACCAACTGACTGTCCAGGAAAATGAAATAGATTAGATTGCAAAACTGAATTTTAGATATTTTCTTTTTTTTTTGTTTCTCAAGAGCGGAAATGCAGTTTTTTTTTTCTAATATCTTATCTCGAAACTTTTAGATTAGATATACGCATATTTTATTGCATTTTTTCTGTTGCAATTCATATAAATAGATCAGCTTTATGCTCATTCATGGGCGTTTGCTCTCAATACAGTATACCTTTTTACTTTTAATTAACAACTAATTCAGTCTTTGTAGAATACAAAATGTCAGGCCAGCAAAACCATTATCACAACAACACAAATAATTATAATAATCGTGCACCTAATTTTTCACAGAAAATACGAACTTTCTACGAACGAGAATTATTGTTTGACGTAGTGTTGATAGCCGGCATCGATAATGTTAAATTGAAAGCTCATAGGATTGTTCTATGTGCATCGAGTGATTATTTTTTAAAGAAGTTCAGCAGTACTCCAATGGATGAAGAGATTAAACTTAAGCGCATCGATGGAGAGATTTTGCAATTGATGCTTGATTACATTTACAAGGGTTTTGTTGAGCTGCGCCCAGAAACAGTCACAAAATTAATGAGTGCAGCTCTAGACTTTGAAATTCATTCCTTACAAATTTTCTGCGCTAAGTTTGTAGCAGATTCACGATACTTACCACGACAAAACCGTTCACCAATGCCATCAACAAGCAAAAGATCAAGGACAACAGATGTACAGAGAGCTTCCTATTCTCCGTATAACGAGGAAGCAAATCTTGTATTCTTAAGTTTCGAAAGTAATTCAATTAAAGCTCAGACTTTCAATCCCCAACGGGACAAGTGGACATACAAAGAGCGGTCGAAGCCATTGCAGAACCGATCTGAATTTGGAGCAACTGTCCGAAATAAAAAACTGATTATCGCTGGAGGTGAAATAAATGGTTCCACAGTAAATACCCTTGAATGCTTGGATCTCCAGGTAGATGAGTGGACAACATTACCATCAATGAGATTTAGGAGGCGTTGTGCTGCGGTAACTGAATTAAATGGTAAATTGTACGTTATGGGTGGTTATTGCAGTGGGGAATGGTCACCTTTGGTAGAAAAATATGATTTCTCCACACACCAATGGCAGACTATGCAGCCTTTGCCTAGAGCACTTATTCAAGTCCAAGTAGCTGCTCTCAGTGGATTACTGTATGCTGTTGGGAATAATCATCCGTTCTTAGAGTGCTATGATCCAGATACCAATAATTGGACTCAAAAACCATTTAGAAGCTTAAGAGCCGAACGTTTTTGCATAACTGCACTCAAAGGACACTTGTATGCAATTGGAGGTTTTTATAACGGTGAACCAAGTAATGCCGTTGAGCGCTATAATCCTTCGACAAATTCCTGGACATTTGTAAGGCCATTAAGTCATGGTCGCTCAGATATAAGATGTGCTGTCCTAAATAATCGACTAATAGCTTGCGCAGGATTCAAGAAAGTAGGCCGGGTGAATTCAGTTGAAGAGTATGATACCGAAACCGACGAATGGAAGACTTTGTCTCCATTGTTTCAGTACTTAGAGTCCAATTTCTATGGTCTTTTTCTATTGTAAAGTAAAATGTAAAAATGAGGTGTAATCAATAATTGAAATAAATTTGTGTTTTGTGAAAGAGTAAAGGCGTTAAGTGTGTTTTGTTGGTTCCTATGAGGGAAAAAGATATATGAAGGGTGACCAGATACCAATTATAGTTGTTGCAATTGTTATGTTTCAGCAGCTGTCAAAGTTATCAACGACATCCAGCTGTCAGAATATTCAGTAAAATTTGCCATTTCATTGTGCATCATTTAATTCTTCCCGAACGTGTGCAAATTATTAAAAAATATTATCGAAATTCCGGCTCAGTTGTACACTCTTTTGGACCTTAATCCAACAACCGGACAGAGATCGGTACGAAGTGAAGAAAACATAGCCGCCGTAGCGGCCAATATCGAAGAAGGCCCAGAAATATCGATTCGGCGCTGATCAGCTGAATTGTTCATCACCAGAGAGTCGACCAGGCTTATTTTCGGTTGAATTTGGGTCTACATCCGTACAAGATTGTGGTGACGTAAGAATTGAAGCCGGACGACGATAGACAACGCCGTGAGTTCGCTAATTGGGCGCTGGAAATGTTGGCCGGAGATCCGGATTTTGGAATGATTCGAAAACAAGGAAAATGGGTTCCTTTCTCCTCAGAAAGCCAGTTTTTTTTTTGTTGACCTTGTAACCTCTTTGGCCGGCTTCTTTTAGCCTTCTTCTAATCGTTCTCGTAGATAGGTAACATTTTGACGTTCCAGTTAGTTCAGAAGAGGTCTCCTGACGATTTTTTAAAGACTACCCGGCAAGAAACCGATCTTCATCAGCCGAACATTTTTTTTTTCTGCTGGGCGGCATATTGAACGGCTGTACGCGAATGCTTAAGAGTTTTTGAAATTTTTTGGTGGGACATGCCTTGAGAGGCCAAAAGGACAATTTGGGCTCTTTCAGCTTCACTTGATTCCTATCTTTTTGACTTAGCCATCTTTAGGTTGATTACTTTTATTATTTAAACCCAAACAACTGTGAATGAATAATAAAATATCCACAACTATTTTCGAAATGATATTAATTATAATTTAGCCATTAATGGGTAACGGATCCTGGAAAGTCAAAGATATTCACCTTTCTGCAGTAATTTTTTTTATAAAATATATTTTATAGGGGTTGCTTTAAATTTATGGTCAAGGCTGTGCGTGAAACTGTAACAATATGCGTAAAATAGCTGGCATAAATCCCTAAAAAAACAGTATTAAAATCTGGAAAAAATCCTACCCTAAATGCAAGAATTTTCTTTCTTCCTTTTCTCTAATGAGTTAAGTAAAGGCTGCCGTCGCCTCCTATTGCGGGATTCTTACATATTTCAATCTAAAAGAATTCTTAGACGAATACCAAGCGCTCATAACTGAACATGGACTCTTATCCTTTGTCGATGAACCTACCAAATCAATTTCAAGCACCTGCCTTGACCATGTTTTTGCTCCTCTTGAGATTATTGCTATGGATGTCCTTGCATTTATTAACTTGGATCTTCATATAACTGATCACTTTATGACGGAAATCTTTTTCAAAAACATAAAATGTAGAATGCCATACAAATCTGCTTCAGCAAAATTTGATAAAATAAACTTTCATGAATTGAACGATAAGTGACGCTATGAATATTGGGATAGTGTTTATGTTTAACAAAATACTTCTAGGGATTCTCAAACATCACCAAAGTTCATCTACTTGCACTCTAACACAAAAAAAATCGGAGTATCGGCTTAAACTTTGGATATCCCGTCATCAAAAAATAAATCTAAAACACAATCTAAGAAAAAAATGTTGGAAACATCCATTGAATAATAACTTAATAAACTATGCAAAAAAGTGAATAAGGAAGTTAAAAACGCTTGGGATAGCTATATTCCAAAATACAAGCGGCAAATGGGAATCTTAAGTTTGTACTAACAAAGACCCCATCGTACTTAAAAATGGCAGTATTAACATTTCAAATCCTTTAGAAATAGCCAACGAATTCAGCAATTACTTTGCTCAGTTGGATAATCTTCTTTTTCATTTAGTTCACAAACTTCTTGTAACTGTTGCACTAAGCCTGGTACTCAAGGCAACGATTATAGAAACAGCTTAGTTTTTGAATCTGTCATGGAAATGATGAAATTTTGAATTTGGTTCTAAAGAAAATTGGACCCAATTTAAGAGATATTTTGTCTAATATTTTTTAGCATTATGTCTGGAACTTTTCCCGTTGAACTGAAATGAGCTGTAGTGATTCCATTATTTAAGAAGGGTAACAGGACAGACAAATCAAATTACAGACCAATTTCTTTATTATCTTTAATTTCGAAAGTATTTGAAAAAGTAGTTAAAATCAAAATTTTTCCCCTGCAATTTGGTTTCAGGACCGGCCTTTCCCATTGAGGATGCTCTATTGGACTTTGGCTCCATTTTATGAAAGGGTTTAGATCACAACCATTTTTGCGCTGGCTTTTTTTGTCGATACAACTAAGGCTTTTGACATGGTTGACCATATAATTCTCTTAGATAAATTATATAAGGCCGGTTTCAGAGAATTCATATACAAATGGTTTGAGTCGTATCTTAAAGGTACAAAGGTACGTAAAAATTGGTAGTGATTTAAGCAGTTTTAAAACAAATAACTTGGGAGTGCCCCAAGGTTCTGCACTTAGTCCAATTTTATTTTTAATATATAATAGACATATAAATTCCTTACTTTCACTTCCATTATTGGGTAAAACTAAGGCTTTTGTCGATAACCTTGGAATTTCATATTCTTCAGTAAGTCCGTTAGTTTTAATCGCTGACATAAGCCGTAATGTATTTTAATTAAGATGTTGGTTTGCCAAATACAGACTTATTGTTAGTAGCAAAACACAGTTGATGTACATATTTCAGTCTTATTGGGCAGGAGTACTTTGACTCAGATATAATATTTCATTCTTATGTGCAGTAACCAAAGTTGTCAAACTTTCAATAGAAATGAAAGGGTAAATAGTTTTAAGTATCTTGGTTTTACCATAGATCAAAATTTAAACTATCCCAATCACATTTTTTATTTGAAAAAGTATCTATAGGGTGACCAGATAAGAACGATAGGAAAAGAAATTTAAATAAAACAGCAGCGGTGTGAGAGATAATGTTGGCCTCGAGCTTGTGCAAAGTAGTTGGCTTGATAGCGTAGACTAAGGACTTGACGTAGCCCCGGAGAAAATAATCGAGGGGTGTCAAGTCGCATGATCGCAGCGGCCAATTGATGAACGCTTCCCGTGAGATAACCCAGTCGCCAAATTTCTCTTTCACCACTTCGAGCATTGCGTCGCTTGTATGGCATGTAGCGCCGTCTTATTGTAACCACAGCTCGGCTATATCGATGTTGTCGAGCTCTGGCCACAGAAAGTCGGTTAACATCGCTCTATACCGAGAACCATTGACGGTAACGGTGTCTTCTTCCTCATTTCGAAAGAAATAAGGACCGATGATGCCGCCGTGCCATAAACCGCACCAAACAATCAACCTTTGTGGATACATTGATGCTTGGTCGAACACTTGTGGATTGTGGTCGTTCCAATAATGGCAATTTTGCTTGTTGACATAGCCGCTGAGCCAAAAATGGGCCTCGTTCGAGGAGATGATTTTTTGGCCAAAATACGGATCTCCAGCCAACATTTCCTGCGCCCAGTTAGCGAACTCACGGCGTTGTCTATGGTCGTCCGGCTTCAATTCTTGCATCAGCACAATCTTATACGGATGTAGGCTCAAATCCAACTGTAAAATAACCCTGGCTGACTCCGCCTTATCGACATTTCTGGGTCTTCTTCGATACTTGCCGATACGGCGGCTATGTTTTCTTCACTTCGCACCGATCTCCGTCTGGTTGGTGGCTTAAGGTCCAAAAGCGTGTACTCACGCTCAAACTTTTCCACAGTGCGACGAATTGCCTGCGCTCTGAAGCCATGATGACGACCAACCTCACTACGAAATTCATGTTGCGTATTTACAACTGAGCAGGAATTTCGATATTTTTTAATAACTTGCACACTTTCGGGAAGCGTCAAACGATGCATCGTGATATGGCAAACCTTACTGAATATTTTGACAGCTGGATGTCATTGGTGGCTTTGACAGCTGCTGAAACCTAACAATTGGAAAAACTATCATTGCTATCTAGTCGCCCTTTGTATGTATATATGCTTATATATAGTGCACTTATTTAGAGGGCGGTGTTTACTCGCCCTGTCACAAGGATTTCATTGGGCTTTTCTGTTTTTTCCGTACACCCTCCATTCTTGCTGCTCTTGGTCGGGGACTGCTTATTGGTTATTTGCAGCTAACCTACATATCTGTAGGCCGTTCAGCTATCCGCCACCATGCTGACCCCCCTGGTAGTCTGAGCTCGGATCCAAGCTAGCTGGCTGGAGACGCTTGTTGGTTGAGGCCCAAGTCCACCCTGGACTGTAGCACCATCCTAAGTAAGTAAGTAATTGCAATCATTTTCTATCTTTCTTTGCTCTAATGACTTAAGCAAATGCTGCCGTCGCCTCCAATTCCGGGATTTTTACAATCTAATTATTAAAACGAAATATATACATACACATGATGGCCATACCAATTTTATTGAAACACTAATAAATTTGTTAATTTTATAAAAAATACGAAGAAAATAAATTAACATTTCACGTGTGTTGTATTTCCTCTTATTCTTAAGCTCTTTTTTAAAAAAATTAAATTATTGCGTGTACATAAATTAAACATTGATTCAAAGTCAAAAGGAAGAGAAAAAAATTGTGACATTTCTCTTAAATACTTTTACACTAGGTATATTCAAATTAAGCAAACACAAAACACATTTAAAAATAAAGATAAACACTTTTAATATTACACATAGATTTGTATAAATTTTCTGAATAATCTCTATTAATATCTAAAAACTAATATCACAATACGATCGGATTTCATGTCAAAAGAAAAGCAATCTTTAGCGAAACTGGCAAAAACTCTTTATCCCTAGAATCCCTTCCTTACTTTTCATTGGATTCGTCTAGCAATTCAAAATCACAAACCAATGAAAAATGATCGGAAGGATACTGATAGCTTGGTGTACGATTATTGCCAATCTCATCACCTTGCGGGAATTCCAGACAATTGCTCACCTAAACCAATCAAGGACATTAATTTTATCACATTTCAAACAGCGAAAAGATCTCACCTTCAATTGGTCCTTAGAATAGAACACATAATCAATAGTGTGACAAACTTCACCATCTTCTCGTATCTTCCACGTCGTGTATGGCGGTTCACGGTTGGCCGATGTCTCGGCGAAATTTTCAATTGTCTCTTCATCGGACTTTTTCACAGTCGATTCCATTTCATCTAATTGTTTTTTGATATCAGCATATGCACTGGAGAGCTTCAAACCATCGCTGCTTAAAATTGTAGAATAAACAGGTTCAATGGGTTCGGCGTTAAAGTCGCCGCAGATTAAAATAGGACGTTTCTCGGCGAAACTCTTCACAAAGCGTATGAGATCTTTTCCCTGTTCATTGCGTAGTTTGGATAGCAACGATCCGTGGCGAGCCTTCAAATGAGTCGTACATACACAGATTTGTTTTCCAGTGGCTTTAACTTCTAGAATTGCAGCGATAGCGACTTGATTGCTTTGAACACGCCATACCTCGAGGATATGTGTTTCAAAGTTCTTTAATTCGAATTTGTCGCGTTTATAGAAAATAGCACATCCATCTGGACCGTTATTTTCTTCAATGTAAAGGCAAGGCGAATCGGGCTTCGGGAAGAATATACCGGCATAGTTTTGTGAACCAAGAACATTTTCGAGGAATTTGTAGTGATCCACTTCCTGCAAATGCAAATAATTTTATTTTTAAGTTTTATGTCTTGCAGATACGTAAATAGGTTTATTTAAATTAGGGTTAGTGTTCACAGTCTTTGTAATAATTTTAAATGCTCAGATACTCGTACTGGCTGAGAGAAACTTCATATAAATCCAGGAAGGAATTTGACTTCTTATGTGCGAACATTGTACCTTGTATCTTGTAGTGACTTTTACTGAACCCAGCGAAGGTTTGAGGGAACCATAACCTAGTGATAAGTGCGTTGGACTACTGAGCGAAGATTCAGGTTGGAATCCTATAAAAATAAGACACTAACAATTTGTTCGTGGTCCAATTTGTCGCGAAGGTCTGACAAATTTCAGAAAGTAAAATTGTCATGAGAAGTTCCTCAATTACGTGTTTCAGATACGGCTTAACACAGTAGGTTCAACCCATTGCATAGTCATATGAAATATAACTCGCACAGCACAAATGGCTTGTGAGAATCTAATCAACTCAATCCTGGGTAATGTATCTATAAATAGCAGAAGAAAGGTCGACAGAGGCTCTTCCCAGGGTGGCATTCTATCACCGCTTATATGGCTCCAAGTGGTGGATGAGATTTTAGATATACTACAAGAAAATGGTTTTAACGTAACAACCTACGCTAATGATGTTGTCATCCTGATATCAGATAAATTCGTTCCAGTCCTAAGTGAGGGCTTCAGCTATGCACTACTACTAGTTAAGAATTAGGCCAGTAGCCGAGGGTTCAGAATTAACAGAGACATAGATTTTTCGCTTTACTAGGAAATGATCGATCCCTATTAAATCTGTCAAGGTCGGCAAGATACCTAGACGTAATTTTAGATTCCAAACATTAAGAAAGCATGTGTAGCCTCCTATACATATGTAAAAACAGACTTTCAGCAATACTTGGGGCCTCAAACCAGCTGTGGTTTCATACAGCTGTAGGGAGACGCATTTTAACGTACGGCTCGACAATCTGGTGGAAGGCACTTGAGAAGAAATACAATCTTTCAAAGCTCACCAAGATCCAGAGAACCGCCTGCATCGGGATTATGAGTACAGGATCTATTAGAACGACAACCACGGCTTTAATGGAGACCATGTTAAATCTCCATTGTATTAACTGCAATAAAGTCATTGCTAAAACTGCATTAAGACTAAAAGACGCTGGACACCATACGACCATGCTTCCATCCTATCCCGATGGGAAACTACTACTAGGTAGACAGATACCAACTGACTTCGACGCTTGCTTCTGACGGGAGATTCAATATTAAAATTCCTGACAGGAGCGATTGGCCTTCTACACAGACGGCTTCGAAATAGACGTCGGTACGGGGTGTTTTGTGAAACTCTAGGAGTGAACCACTCCTTTAGAATGCCTTTAGAATTAACAACGACTGCAGCGTTTTCACAGCCATTACTCAGGCTGTAAAAATGATCCTTAAAGACAATATCGTCGGGAAGTTAATTACGGTGTACAGTGGCAGTCAGGCAGCCGTTAAGGCATTGAACTCCGCGATAATCAGACATAACAAGACACCTAAATAAGGTATATATAGCCAATACGGTGATCCTAGGCTGGGTACCAGGCCATACGGATATTTCAGGTAATGAAAGAGCAGACGAACTTGCAAGGAAAGGATCAGCGTTGCATATTTAGCAAGCACCCTACGTAAGAACTTCCATTAACTCTATAATTAAGTTCATCGACGACCAAGCCACTGTTATAGCCAACAGTCGCTGAGTCCACTTGGATACATGTGTGACGGCTAGAAACCTATAGCCGGTCTATGACAACAAAAAAATCTCTTTCTCTAGTTAAGCTAAATCTTAATAACACACGAATCGTCTCCGGAATCATTACGGGGCACTGTACCATTGGTATTCACGCGGAACGCCTCGGGATTATACGAGTACATAACGATTATTGCAGAAGCTGCAGGTGCGAAGACAAAATTGAGCCTGTTCGTCACCTGCTATTTGAATATCCTGCATCTAACAGAGGAATAAGGACTATTGACAGTTACTTTTTGATGGAATTGAAGGACTTGAACAATCGAGCTGAAAAACCTCCTGAGATTCACATCCTTATCTGGATGGTTCTAAGTCGGCGGCTTTCTTTTCTTTTTTTCTCTTTAGGTTTCCAGGGTAAGTGAGGGTATGACTTGGATTGAATAGGGATTGTGATTTTACGAAAAGAGTGTACTGTACACCCAGCTTAGGAAATTTGACGACAAATCCAAACCCTGTTTTAATGCGGGGTAATACTCAGTTGCTAAAAGCAGGAATTCAGATATGCTGCGGACTGAGCTCGTTCAGCACGCACGCAAGAGCAAGACACGACGACTAGATGACAAGCCGATCATGAGTAAAAAGTCAAGAACTGCAAGTATGGCGCCAGATTCAATTAAGGAAGACTTGTAAGTAGTTGTCTGTCATATAATAAAGAATTTCCGAAGAGCGGCTAACTAATGAACAATCGGTCTACAAGTTAAATCGTTTCGAGGCTTTAAGAAAAAAAAAAAAAAAAAATGGACAGATCAGAAACATGTGCATATCCCTTAAAGGATATCGCAAGATTAGAATCGATTAATCATTCTTTTCGGAAATAGATCTTAGGTTTCACAGAAACATGGAGTGATTTATTGGTATTTTCACTATAAGGTGGCTCGAATAGTTGTACTGGCTGATCAAAGCAATGGTTGCAATGGTCCAAAGCCTTACACCAACGATCATGTCATAGATCAGTACACGCCTAGAATTCATGGTTGAAACGCAGGCAGGATAGCCATACAGTATATTTGAGGAGGTTTAAAGCTACGTATTACCCAAAGAGTTACAAAGTACACCGGAGATACCACAGCTGGAAAACAACGTCCAAGAAACACAAAAAAAAATTTTGTTCGCGGTCAAACTCTTCGCGTACGCCTGACAAACATCCGAGAGTAAAACGAACATGAAAAAGCTTCTCGCCCTTCGGAAATGTAAGTAAATTGTAGAAAACAAAATAACACGTTTAGCACGATTGGCGGCGAGAGGCTTGTATGGGCTGTTAGCGGCAATATATTCAAACATATTTAATCTTATCCCGGCAGATCGACTGTAGACTACATTTTCACACTAAGGCAAAACCTGGAAAAGACCATCGAATTTCATCGAATTCATGGCCATCACAGCATTCATCATCTGGAGCTCTACAAGATGATAATTGAATTCGGATTCCCAGCAAAATTGATATAGTTCTGTCGTGTAACGCTGGCAAGGAGATGCGCTCGTGCTGGAGCAGGTAGTGCGTATAGCAGATGTGAACAAGGAAGGCACTATCTTCTTTCAGCTGCTGGGATACATTGACGATATAGACATCATCGGTCGCTCCTAGTACGCCGATTTTAGAAGCTTTCACGGCTATTGACGGACAAGTGAAAGAAATTGGTATTGAAGTAAACGAGGGCACTTGGACAAAATGTCACTGATAATAGCTACAATTTCGAGGTAGTTAAGGAGTTCGTCTATCTCGGAGTCAACATCAACTCCACGAATGGTACCCTTTGATACCGTTGCTATTTCGGTCTGGCGAAACAAATGGCGTCAAAACCATTTTTTTGAAAGACAAAATGCGAGTTCTACTATATGACGCCGAGTGCTAGCCGATAAGCAGGGAAGCAAAGCAGTTTTTGTGGAGGGCGAATGGAATGAGAAGATAAAACCGTGAACTCTACGACTATAGATGCGGATATAGTCTAAAAAGCCAAAATACGACGACTTATTGGCTTGGCCATATCAACCGAATGGAAAACAATGCTCCAGCTTAGAGGATTTTCGAATCCCAGCCCCCAAGTTCTAGATGACAAGGAATCAATGAGGATGGAAGTCTGCCCCGTTTCAGGTAGAGACTATTCACGGTTCGACAGCCCGTTAAGTAATTAAGTGAAGCAAATATTCTTATCCCTAATAACGTAAGATGAAGTAGTATGTTGCTGAGTTTTTTGCGATGTTTCCGTGTAACTCAAAAATGGTTGAATCGATTTCGATGCAGTCTGCTTTGTTGGTTAGGTAATTTATCTTGGAACATTTATGGATAGCTGGACATTAAACTCCGCTTTGCAAAAGTTAAACAATAATAACGAATTTAAAAATTCCAAAGTAATGCGGCCAAAATGCCCACAAAGGCAAAGGATTTGAATGTAATTTTTGTTATCCATTATTCTATTACATAATTTAAATTATTATATTTGTTTGCTTCCTTTAAGGAGTATAATATGGGAATCTACAATCCTAAAGGAAGGAATTTGTTTATTTGTAAGGAGCGGACGAAGAATACGGCTATGTCAGCTATGAATAAATGAAATTAAGCACTGCGCGAAGCCGAGCGGGCCAGCTCGTTAGTAATTAATAATTGAGCTCTTTAAGCTAAATATAGACGGTGTTGTATTTTGTATCAGAGTCAGTGCAATTTTTGGAGGAATCAGCAAAGTGAGTAAACATTAGTAGCACCCATTAGTTGGTCTGTTTGCGCTTTCCTATATCAATTTAAAGGGTAGAAAATTGTCAGAGCTTCGTTGAAGGCATCTGTAAATTTGACGATAAGAACGTTAAAGTTTAAGTGCTTCTTGGAGGGTCCGGACATCTGGAGAATATTGCTCTCTGATTTGTTCCGGTATTTGCATAGCATTCCTGAAGACTAGTGCAATTCTTGACTGAATTGAATATAATAGCTGATTCGAGAAGAAGTTTTCGCAGGACACGCTCCTTCCATATGAGAAATATTTTCAGAGTTTATATCCAACGTCTTATAAGTTTAAACGTGTGCCAACACATGGAAGGAAACGACATTGCCCTTCGTCGGATTACGCCAATAGCTAGACAGTGTTAAACTCTTGAGAGTTCAAAGAAAAATATTCAATGTAGTGCCCTATACAATATCCAAAAATACAAAATAAGCAAAAATAGAAACCAAAACCTTGGCACATTCAAGATTCCAGGGCGAGTTAAACACGTGCTCGTTCAATCCTTCTTAAATGCTATCTTGTCAATATCTTAGCAATAAATAATCAAATCCACAAGCAGACGTAAACAATTTTGACTTAATTCACCAAAATTTGCAATTCTATGCCTAAAAGCTAAACCTTTTCATTACCTGTAGACAGACAACATCCGGATTATTCTGCAAAATTTCTTGTACGATCAGAAACTTTCTGTGATCCCACGTCAAAGCCTCCTCAGGACACCGTACGAATCCGTCATTATTCTGTCCCAAAGCTAAAATTATAAAAAAAAGCAAATTACTATGCGCATGTTCTATCGTCTAATGTGATACGAAATTTGCCATTCAAATCAGTCTATCACTTACTTTGCGATAAAATGTTCCATTGTAACAAACGAATATGATTCGGAGCCGTCATCGGAGCACTGCAGACTGAAATTGTAATAGAATGTTAAAATGTTCATTTGAAAATCTCCCGTCCATCATTACCTTTCGAAACAGAGTTTAGCTTTAGGAAGCTCAATCCTTCGGAAATCTCATTCGAAACTAACGACGGTGCATTAGATGGTTTGATAAAATATCTCGTCAGTAACTGAGGTTGATTTTCACCCCGCAAATGTTTTATATGTTGCAACAGCTCATTTGTGCTCAAACCTTGTGGCAGCTCAAGACTGTCATCCTGTGAGTCGATATTATTGATTTTCGGCGCCGAATTAAATGATCCCATCCTGAAAGATGAAAGCAATATGAGTAACTGCATACTTCCTAGACCAAGTCATTGCATGAATCATCAAAATTAAGTCAATTCCCAATTCATAAAAGACCCAACGTCACGTCAAAAAAAAGCTTCAAACGTCATTGAATTTCAAGACCACAAAACGCTTTTACACCACAAAACGAAAACTTCAAAGTCAAACAGAGAAGAGAGGGTGACGGTACGATAGTGTCACCATCATTAAACCAACGTCACACACACACACGTACATACTTACAGAGCTGGTAGTCTCCAGACAAAATTGCGCAACATCAAATACTTGATAACATCAATCGTGAGAATACCGACGACATTGACTTTGCCCGTAACCTTATCAGCTGGGCATTTACTTTTATGGCTGTCACTTTTGCCTGTTTCGCTATTACAACCGCACTGACTATACTCTGAGGAACAAACGTGCCGTAGAAATCTGTAAGGGTAGTAGCTGATAGTAGTAGACTGAAACCTAGTGTTGACTATTTCATATAAAAATGCGCAAGGCACCACCAAAGACTGACAAAACAGACGACAGAAAACAAGTTGTGTTGTGGTTTTGTATTATCGTGTGTTCACCTGCTCCAAGCGGCAAACAAATTGAAACGCTAGAGCATGTGGCCAAGATTGCATAACCAGCAAACAAGCATAGAAATGTGCTTTGAATGTGCAAATAAGAAAAAAACCAACGATAATGAGTGAATAATTTGGATTGGATTTGATAACCGGAATTAGTAGAAATTGTTACTATACATGCAGCATGTGTTATTAAAATAAAAGCCGGGCGTAAACAAGATTGGGTATTACTTACAATGCCGATAGCAATGCATGCTAATGTTAAAAAAAAATCTCCTTCTTAAGGCCGCGATTGACAATTGTAGTTAATATACTAAGGAATTGGTGAGTGTTGTATGCACGCACTCTCCTAAGCAACTGCGTGTTCTATTTATCGCGACTAAATAATCGCGCTATAGAAATCAGATGTTCGTTTCGACCCTTACGTTAGGCGCACAGAGTACAAAATTACTGAGACCATTGCTGTTATGTAGCCGCAGAATCAGAGTGAAGTATCTTATCTTGTAGAGATGGTTGTGTGTATTCGATTTCTAACACTCGTTAGATTCACTCAAAATGAAATGCTCAAAGCGATTAATTTGCCGCAGTGCCCGCAGATATATTTCAATGCGTGGTACACATTCGTTTTTGCGACAATCGTGTCGCAGTGCAAATGCATCCAGCTTCGTTTGTCTTGGAGCAACCATTTTTTAACCACCAGCACTATAAATTATGTTGGTAACATTGTTGCGATTTTTTAATCGCGCTGCTAACGTGTTGCAGTGCATGCCTAGCCTTAATTCTCCCCGCAGGTTTTTTTTTGTTGTGATAATTGTGAAGCTAAGATTCACAAGCACTTAAGCACTCAACTCTCAGAATCTGCAGTGATTGTTTAGGTAAGGGTACATGCGTGTGTTTTCTCTATCGCGACTAAATAATCGCACGATAAAAATCGCGTGTAGGTTTCAGCCCTTTGACTCACAATAAACAATTTATGTTCTACATCTTAAATACCTCAGTCACTTTGGAGGAGGACCTCTATTTACGCTGAACTCAATTGAAATAAAAACAACGAAATTAAAGAGTTATATATTAATGAGAAAAAAAAAAACAGTTTTGGACAATCTCTCGCTAACAGATGATAAAAAAATCACCAAACAAATGGCTCAGGCTGCCACCGTCTCTAAGTTAGCGGACTTTGAAAAGTTACAATCCAACTGAAATGGCGTTTATGATACCCTATCCTTCATCTCACTACCCATGTCTAATAAAGTGAATACGGTGTTGTGAACTTTTTGAATCAAATGCAATGAAAGTCTTCAATTCGTTGTTCTGGCTTTTTTTTTAAAAAAAGAGAGTCGTGGCGATACCCGCCATTTGAAACTGTTCACGGATTTTGATGAGATATTCGCAACAAATCTTAACCACAGATGAACTATGGTATATAGAGATGATCAACTTCAGGGGGTGCTTTTTTTGTACCTACAAGCTGAAATACTATGCAAAGTTAATTGTTCTGTTCATATATAGGCCACACTAGAATATGAGCTGTCAGAAGTGAAATTTGCTGTCAGAAAATATGGGGAGTTCTCAAATTGTTTATTTTATTTTGTGAAGTTCACTTTAAATTATTATTTTAAGGTGAAATATATTATTATTTTTATGTATGTAGGCTAGTTATAATAAGTATGGGTCAGTCACCAGGGATTTGAATACGGAAATAATTCCCATAAAGCTGGAAATGTTGTTAATCATTTTATTATAAGTCCGTAAACAACATTTCAACTTTTCTCCTTTCTTCGTGAAGTACGTTCGTCTGGGACCTCGTCAAATAAATACAATGAACAAAAACAAAATAATTCCCGGTGGTTAAAGTGTGCATCCGTTCTGTTCGATCTGGCATTTGACGTTTCGCCATTACTCGAAGTAGGCGAGAAACAGCAAAAATATACATAGAAAATTAATAACTGGATCTTTATTCAATATGTTTTTTACACATCTATGGCACCTATTGTATATACGAAGATGGTGTGTTTGTTTTGTGTGAATATAACCTCAATTCTTTTGTTGTGGGTTCCCAAATATAATTTAATTTTCTCAACAAATTATTCTACAAAACACTCTACGAATTTATGTGCGAATTTACATGTCAATCTTCACGTCTCCATCCGTTTACTATGTGTAGCTTTCGGCATGCTATGTAAGTTGAGCATCGAAATTTGATAGATGAATCGAAATGTCCTATTGTTGACTAGTTCATCTGAGGTCTTAACCATCACCTTAAATTGCTTTAAAGAAACAAAATATGTTTTTTTGAAAAAACCGCCCCCCAAAAAGTGGGCATGGCCCTGTACAATGGTATAAGCGAATTGCAGAGAAAGTCAACCGTTTTTTGTTTTCTCCAAGCTATTCCCATTGATAATTAAGTCCTATTGTGAATATCAGAATATGTGAATTTTGGACAACATAAAATTGCTGAAATATCTTCTTAGTAGAAATTTGTGATGGCATTTGGACTAGAAAGTTCAAAACATCACGATGGGTATTAGAAAAATCTAATTTTCCCATTAGATGTGACAAATTATCATTGTAAGACTTATTATGTACCAGAAATTTGTGTTGGTTTATTTCATCTGGTCTATATTAGTGTTGTCATTTGCAACAAAGTGTGTTAAATTTAACAAGCAGGGTGGTAGATCCGAAAAAGCACGGTAGACTTCAAAATTCTATATGCGACAGCATTATGCTTTTTCAGTCAGTTCTTTTCAATAAGAAACGGTCTATATTTTTACACGTTGTTCCGTTTGTGTTTTATTTTCATTAAAAAGTTAAAAAAAAAAACAAATGACTTTTATCTGAAACACAAAGAAAAGAATATGATAAACGTGGTACATTGAAAAATTTCCAAAAACCATGGTCCACTACAATTCTCGTAAATTGACAACACTGGTCTATACAATACTATAAGTGAGCACAGTTTCAACTTTCTTGGTCATCCGCAGTCTTCTGGAAGGGCTCTTAAAGACTCACACACATATTACTGGTGCTTTTAGAAATTTTATAAACAGGGCGCGAAGGTAGCCGGCAGAAGACTCCAACTCGACGCGAACCTTGTGAATGAACGATCGGGTGACTTTCAAAAAGCACGATCTTTCGAGAACATGAATGAAGATCTGCACATATGTACATATGGCAACAATCACAGCTATCAACACCATCTGCACCCTGTAAAGAGGGCAATAAATTCGAACTTGAGAATATTTCCCAAAGGGCTGGATTTTGGTATACCTTTAATAGCCCTAAATAAAATTTTTAAAAATTTCCTCTAAAATCCAAGTAGCGCTTCACAAAAATATACGTATGTATATATCACATTAAAATTTTGCCCGGAGATGTATTATACTAGATATAAACTTGCTTAATTCTTCATAAAAAAACTGCTATTAAATTTTTTCGTAGAGTTGACAGTTCACTCGATGTTCAAGGCTGAAATTATTATACAGGGTTATTTATTTTGTGATTTAGGATCTTAATTTAAATCAAATAAAAAGTATTAAAGATTTTAATTAATTTTTTTTAATGCTTTAAATTTTGAACTATGCCATTATGGGACCACAACATCGGTTAAATGGCCGCCATGGGAGATTTTGCAAACTTCGATTTTAGTGAGGTAATTTTCGATGACTTTCGGTACATTTCTGTCTGTATTACGGTCATAATTTCACGGATATTGGTTTTTTTAGTGCTCCAAAGTTTGGGGATTGTCTGCATAGACACAATCTTTAGCGTAGCCCCCAAAAAAAGAAATTCTAATGCAATTGGCCACCAGATCACACGATCCTGGTGGTCAATTGATGTCGCCAAATCTCAAAATTAAACGTCTAGGGAACTTTTCATGCAATAGAGCCTGATTTGCTTGTGTTGTGGGGCACATCGTTCCGTCCTGTTAGAACCACATGGCGCTCACCGTAATGTAAAACGACAAGGTAAGAACTAACGAGCATAGAACTATGGATAACAGATGAATTTGACAGATGCCATATGGTAGCAATGGCTAACCCTATATTATAGTCTTTTTAAATCCTGGTTTGCAATCAGGTAAATGTAAATAAATGAAATGAGTAAGGTAGTCGATTTTGGTTGGCGTTGTTCTAAGCGTATTATTGCATTAGACATTACAACTGTCGTTAAAATATTTTTAACTTATATCATGATGACACGTGTACACAAATTTAACAGTCATTTTTGTTAATTATTGCAACACAACTATGTCAATTCTGGCCGTTGATTCTTCTTAAATCATATAAGCTCTGATTTAGCGTTTTGTCAGGACCAATATTTCTTATATTACAGATTGTTTGGAGTAATTTCCATGCGTTTTTACCGTCCTGATAATAATCTTTCATATATTGAACCTGGAAAACGTGTGTAAATTGAAGGAATGATGAACATGAAGAAGTACAAAACAATGTTGGAAGAACATTTGGTCACAGTACTGAAAAAGGTTGAAGCAGTCGATGGATCGAACTTTCAGCTCCTTGTCACATTCACAACATTCCAAGGATAAGAGGACTGACCTGGAATCTCTATAACGAAATCAAAACTGGTCGAAGCCATAATTCAGGTGTTCTTTCAGGATGAGGACATCAAGAGAAACTTCAAAAATTTAATTAAAACCATGTCAAGATGAGTTCTGGCTGTTATCAAAGCCAAAGGAGGACATATTTCCTACTAAAGAACTCAGTAAAAGCCGTTAAATACAATTTTATTTCAAAGAGATGATATTTAAGAAAAATGTATCAGTGTTCATATTAATTTGAACAATATGCACTTTATTACTTGCACATATCCTTACATTTGTTTCCTGAATATTTTCAAACTCGAGATTTCAATCAAACTTGACATAACTGCAGGGTGTTTTTTTATGTTCCAGGTCGATGTTTTTTTTTTTTTAACTAATTATGAATCGAACACATTTTTATTGACCGATTATTTGGTTTATAGCAATTATATATAGAATATCATATCGGCCAAATGGGGGCGTGTTCTTTAACCAACGGCCCAGTTATGCCGCCGTCCCAAATGGCGCACCGTATACTAACTGTACGAGGGTGTAAGGGTCGTTGGTGTATCAATTGAGGATTTTCAGTGCTCCAATAGCGGACATTTTGTTTCTTAATAAATCCACTCGAAATGAGCTTCGTCACTCATAATGATTTTTTCCTTAAAATGTTGTCGTCAATATGGAGCTGCAAAATCTTTTAACTCAACTTGGTCATATTCAATTAGTAGTTGAGTCAACAGATGTACACCGACTTTTATCAATATTGTCTTTCACTGCAGCAATATTCTGTGCCCTACGTACACTACGAACTAGACCGGACTTCACTTTACCTGCCAGTGTACACCGAGTTTCAAAGTTTTTCATTATACGATGAATGGTAGACTTGCTAGGCATATGATTTAAACCAAAAAAATTGCGAAAATTTCTTCCTATATTCAAAACTAAACGAGTATTAGGTAAACTGGTTCAATAACCTCAACACGTTGTTGAGGCGTTAGATGCTTCATAATATATTATTAACGACTGCTTTTCACAACCGTCAAATGCGGACTAACAAATGTCGACAAAACCAAAATGGCGGCTAAACAACATCGACCTGAGACACTTTTTCTTAACACCCTGTTTAATAGAGAATCTCAAAACTGTCTGTCTGTCTTTTATTTCTGCCTGGCTGTGTGTCTGTATTTATGGCCGGATTTTCTTGAAACTTTATATCTGCGGTCTGTGGATTCACAATTCGAGGACAAATTTGAATATTCATTCCAAAACCCAAATTTCACGGGGTTTTGAAAAAAAAAATCTATTTTCGCAAAAACGATTTGATTTGATATTTGATTTACCGTGAATATATGTATGCGGCGTACCATATTTGAAAATGCTTCAATTACTTTATTTATTTGACATAGACAAGGTCATGGCAAATAAAGCTTTGGAAAGTTGTCGAAATTATTTTTTCGAATTTTAATTTTTCAGAAATTTTACCGATTTTGTTTAAATTTCAAATCTGGGTTTCTGCAGATAAACAACATATACCACGTATAAGTACGTGCGACCCAGTCAGTCACTTTATTTTATAACGAGATACAATAGTTATAACAGTCTTTTAAGTTATTTCTAAAGTAAAATTTGAGCTGAATTCAAGTATCTAAAGTGGAATTTCCCCGCACGTACAGTTTTTAAGTTTTTAAGATACGAGCTTTTGATATTTAAGTTAACTTGCAAACGGCTCCTGTCAAACACAATCCATGTCTTATGTATGTTTGAATCTACCTCTAGAGTGAAATTGTATGCACAATTTTGGGAATTTGGGAAATTCTTAACATTTCAAACATTTGGAAGTACGTTCGTAGAAAACTATATAACTGAAACTATAGGTGGGAGAAAAATATCATAATAATTCCATTTCGGAAACACATTTAAAGCAATATGAACCACGGAATGCGATCGTCAAAAACTCATATCTTAAACACGCTATCATTCGAAGTAGGTGATGGCAAAATTTTGTTTGGCAAAATTTTGTTTCGAAAATCTTTATATCTATTGTTGCAAAAAGTGTGCCACGTAGTGAATTAGAAAATATACATTTGATTAATATTTAAGGAAGCCTTCTAACTTTTTCTTCAAAACAGTAAATTAGACTAATTATTGGACAATTTCATCTTGTTTTTTGTCAGACCGAGTAGATTTAATTTTCTACTGTTCTACAAGGTGGCACAAAAGTAATGACCCCATATGAATTGTCTATGAGTTTTGCAAATGGCGTCTCCTGTCATAGTGATATTGACAGTTGTATAATAAACAGATGCAACAAATACGACAATGAGCAATGGAAAATAGAAAAATTTCCATTGCTCATTGCGTAGAATGTCCTCAAGGACGTAAAATAATTGTGTCGATTTTTTTTGCGGAATAAGTCACCAGTCATAAGAACAAAACGCGAATTTTGTCGCACAATTCGACGCCAAGCCGCAAGCTTTGAAAAGACTGGCTCAACACGAGATATGGCAAGGGCTGATGGACCAAGAACAGGTCGTGCGACGATAATGTAGAAGAACGTCCAAAAATATCAATGACGGGCCACGCAATTGAGAATTCCCAGGCGGTCTCTGCAGCATATTGGTGATAATGTTTCTGTATAAAACTCAGGTGGTGTATTAACTGCTACCGCAGACCACCAAGCTACCATTTTTCTTTTAAAATTAGGAACTCTTGGACATGTAAACAAGCAGAATACCCTCTTTTGGGACACTGAAAACCCGAGTATTGTTCAAGAATAGCCTTTATATCCACTAAAAGTTACTGTTTGACTCTGTGTCTATGCTGAAAGGATGATTGGGCCCTACTTTTGCGAAGACGCTCCTGGCAACGCGATAACGTGTCGCTGGCAAGCGCTACAGAACCATGTTACGTGACCTTTTGATACATATACGTTGGAGTAAATGTGAATTTAACTCCACTGTACCACTGCACACACAGCAGGCGACACAATGGACTTACTGAAGGACACTTTTCCAGGTCGTGTTATCCGCCGTTTTGGCGATTTTCATTGGCCCGCGAGATCACCTGATCTGACCATTCCAGACTTCTTTCTTTGGGGTTTTTGAAGTCATTGGTCTATGTGAACTTGCCAAAGACTCTCACAGCCCTGAAAGACAACATTAGACCAGGAATAGCGAACATACCGTCGGAAGTATTAATAAAAGTGATGGAAAATGCCAACAAAAGGACTCAAATTTGCATAAATCCTGAAGGCTTTACAAGACGAACGATATTATCTGCAGTAATTAATGGAACCAAATTTTTGGGTCAAAATAAAAATAATAAAATCACAGTTTTGGGCCTTCTCCACCATCGCTCGTGGAGCTATCTTGAAAAAAATGAAGACCTGATGCAAAAATTATTATGATAAATAGTTTAGAGAAGACAATATTTAATGATTTCCGAGCTCTTTCTTCAGCGGTTTGAAAAGTTCTAAGATTGAGAATATTTTTCAGAACGCACGATCTGATGCAAGGTAAGCTCTTTCTGTTAACAGTGTTTGCTCGAATTTTAATAATATAAATTCGAATTTTAGCATTCAATTTTAGGCTGTAAAATTCCAACTAAATAGTCATATTGCATATAAATAAATCAAATAATCACCAGCATGTGCCTGTCTAGATAACATAGTAATGGTATGATACTTAAAGAACAAATTGCAGGCACAAGGTCAGTTATCTTCATTTGTTTATCAACTATTTGGCTCAAATAAAATTATAAAACAAGTATCTTTAATCTTAAAGAAGCTTGATAAAAACCGATAGGGGTTCTCAAATAAACTATTAAAACCATTAGATTTATCAGCGTTTATCGCCAGACTTGAAAATTGCGTTATCTATGTTTTTAATAAATAATTTGCGTACAAAGCAAAGTCGTAATTTTTCGTCTAGCCCTGCAAATGGAAAAAAAACTAAACCCATGGGGTTATCTTAACATACTTTCACTATCTTAACTGATTTACACTCGACAAAAAAAAAAAAAACTCTCAAAATCTATTAAAAACTGCTTTTACCTGGTTAACATGACTTTTTGCAGATATGACTTTCTGTCATTTTTGCACGGCACTTTTTGACTTTGCTTCATTTTAAGATTTCGTTCCATTTTAACTTTTTTATTAAACAAAATTAATTTGTTTTGTTATATATTTTATTTGTATAAGAACAAGTTTAACAAGGAATTATTGAATAAAAAAAAAGAAAATAATTCACAACTTTACTTTCACAACCGATGCAGTGAACGGTGTTTATAAAACTGATCCCTCAAAAAGTCTGCGATCATAGAACAGGGTAAATGTATCTGGATAAAGTATCGCACGTGCAATAACACAGTCTCGAGTGTTACAGAATGAAATTTTGTTTATACATTTTACATTTTCTCTGTGTTCTCATGAGAAAAACAAATATGTATTAACATTTTTATTTTTGTTAACAACAACGTCGCCAAACTACGGCACAAGTCTACTGAATAAATGCAAAAATGCGGTATCTTATCATTCTCAGATGCTTGACAATGGCATTTGAATGGTTTATATATTTTATTCTCATTCAAATGAATTTGTTGTCGCTATTCTTCTCAATGTACAATAAACAACAATAAACTGAACTGAAAGAGAAAAACAATAACAAAAGCAAATAGAATTTATTAACGAGATATGCATGCATACGAATGGATGTTGTGGATCTTGTATCTACCTATGCTGTGGATTTGTTTATGCGGCGTTGTTTATCTATGATCCGTTGAAGGAAATGCACGTGGTTAGGCTTGGAGTATCATATTATGAAGATAATATCATTAAATGTTAGAATTACATAAATTGTTTCTATGCATTTAGAATAATAGCAATTAATGAAAGTGTGAAGGATGGAAATTCTTAGATAATTGCTAAGAAATAAATTACAATGTCGCTACTTTGTTGTGCTAATTGAAGACTTTAATTTGTTGAGGCATGTTTATACTAAGTCGTTACACTATTTAGCTAATTATCGTTGAAGGCGTTAAGGTAAGAAGTTCAGCATAAATAAAAGACTATGACAGATACACATATATGAACTGAGTTCCTCGGAGAATAACTAGTAACAAAAGATATGTATGCACGTATGTACGAGTAATTACTTTGGTTGGGAGTCATCCTTGTAAAGGGAAAACATGTAGTCCACTTCACTTCAGTTTAGAAGCACACCATTTGCTTTTGTAAAGCGAAGGTTACGGCACGCAAAAGCTACTTCAGTTAAGCTAAGAAATTAGTTTCTGATCTGAGAGAAAGCTGGAAACCTGCGTATAAAGTTCTCAGATATTTAGTCTTCCTAGAAGTACATCTCAAAGAGGCTTATGCTTCTGAGTACAATGCTTTCTTTTCAGATGTTCTTTCAAACGAGTGAAGCCTGTGACGAGTCCTAGAATCATCCTCAAGTCACTTCTTCCTAAGTTTAACAGAAATCTAGTTTAGACTTTTCTTGGAGAGCCAATTAAGTTTTTTGTATGCAAGCATGTGTGCTAAGCCCATGCCGGGGTAATATTGTGCAGATATTTTAGGTTAAAGTATAGTTTGATCAACAATAGCCAATTTCCGGTGTACGAGGTGCCTGATCCTACTCCAGCTTGAGCATTAAGTTTGCGAGTATACCTGTATTGCTAGAACCCAAGACCATCGTGAAAGCAGTTCAGTTTTTCGACAGCTTCATCCACGATTTCGGATGTATAATCTTCGATACATTTTACTTTCAAAAAAAGTATCATCAGCGTACATTACAAATTTACAAAATTTCTTTGTGCGAAGAAATGTCATCAATAAAATTGATAAATAACAAGGGCCCCAAATGACTTCCTTGAAGAACTGCTGAAGTACATTTAATAGAACTCGTATGTATTTGCGTGGAAACCCGTATGTATTTGCGTGGAAACTAGAAAAGGTACACAATATAGGGAGTCGATTTACGGAACCCTGAAAGTCTGACAGCAATATCAGGTTTGGTTTTCGCACTTGTTTCCTTCTTCAAATTCACTTTTCTCCATGTGTGCAAAAAATACGAGAAGTTTTCTGCTTCTGCGGCGGCTGGCACCGCCACCTGTCGAGATTGTACGCAATTATCTAACGCCCCTCGTATGATCCGCAAATGAGAAACTGGGTCCAAAGATATCTGCATGACTTGAGGAGACAAGAAGGAAACAAAATTGATCTAACATCTACTATGCTACTGAGCCGTCTTGTAACAACGCCGGCTTCGCTCTTTGGACTCCAAACTCTTGAATGGCATAGTGGAGGTAGGGAACTCAAAGATATAAGATCTACGGAGCACGAACTAGTTTGCAAGTTGGTAGGAAATGATGATATGTTCCCATAATATGTAGAGGTCTTCGAACTAAAGTGAACTTCGAACTCTCCTTAAACTAAACTTAACCTAACTTAATTCACGCCCAAGAAATAACAAATTTTCAAAGATTCGTCAATAATTAAAGTACCGTTATATGATCCTTTTCCAAAAAATTGGAATATATCCAACCCACCCCAAATATTAAATTTAAACATTTTCGTTAAAGCCGTTTCGACAAAATCAATTTCTTCAAACTCAGCTATTAGTAAAGTACCGTTATTTTTAGGGTCAGAATAAGAATTCCTATTTCGCCTTGAATTGTGGCCTTACAGATCCCAGATATGAAGTTACAAGAAAATCCGCTCAACCGCTTAGACTACAGACAGAAGAATTGAGAGACTAACTTTTTTTGAATTTCTCTATTATAAAAGATTGATCAAATCCTCTTTTCACGAAACCAATACTTGCCCTTTAGGTGCAAGTAAAACTGTCAGTCACAAACTAGACAAGAATTAAAAAGCTGTACATTCCGTAATCACAAAAGTATTTAGAAAATTATATTTTAAACAGATTCTGGTAACAGAACAATAACTGCTTCAGTGCGCATAAGTAATGAAATACGTAGAGGGTAAACAAATTAAACTACATGAGGTAATGAGCGCATTGACACATTAATTGCGAAAATCAGAGGAATCCCCTCTGTGAACAAAGTGGTTCTATTAATCATTAATCATCTCAGTATTAGCTAAATTGTATTTCATGATTTCTCTATGATTCCCATTAAAATCTAGAACATGACTCCAATTATTATGGGCGAAAAATACCCAAAGAATAAAAAACAGTTCTGAATTTTGGTATGTCAAAAGTCCCCAGTGTTACTGTTAGTGTTTAAAAGAGGGTTTTTCCACAAATATCTCCTTATGTATTGTTTTCATGACAAAAATATCTATGAAAGAAGTAAAGGTAAAGAAATTGTCTACGAAATAAGACAATATGTAGATTTTTTCGTACAACCAACTATTTCGATGAATTCTTAGCTTAACAGCGTCCACTCTATTCACAGTCTAGTACTAAAGTACTTTTTTCTTCACTATCTCAAATATTCTAAAAAGAAAGGTAAAACTTGGTGAATATGTTCCATCGTTGCTCCAGAATCCTGGAAAGTCCCTTAAAAGTCAACAAGAGGAGGCCTGCATTTTTATTCAATTTTAATGTCAAAATAGATTGGTGTCGGTTTTTATCATTTCGGGGGCAACTTATTTTTTTAATATTCTGCATCGCTTAAGACTATGTCTTTTAAACTTTATTAACCAAGTAATAGAGAGAGCAGAAAGGGTCTATATCCTTTTGAAAGGAAGGGATCGATTTTGGGCAGATTAAAAATGCATGCTGATCATATTTTTAGTGGCTCCTAATCTGGAGAAACAGACTCTCCTCCCAGGCTTGAAATTTAGCTTCTCAGAATATCCCGCAACCCGGACAGTGCTAGCGACCAAAATTTTCTTTTCCTGTATTTATCTTCATTGTTGCAAGTAAAATGTAAAATATCACCAGGATTCGAACCTTAAACCTCTCGCTCAGAGATCGCGTACTTATCCACTAAGCCACGGCGCCCATAAATTCGCGGACGATACGAGCTTTGGATAAAATCTGCGAGTGGACAAAAATTTAGCGCATTGTGCTTAACGAGACCAAATTGACGCTTTTTAACTGCACTTACAAGAAAATAATAAATAATAAAATAAAATATTAAACCTACCCGTTAAAAAGAAACGCGTCGAGTTTGAAAATCGACTGTATTGGCTAATTGGAAGATATTCCAAGCTAAGTATATAAAACAAACTGCTTATATAAAAGTAAGTGCTTAAACCTGTGTGGACGTAGAGTATACAACTCTGAGGTTGTACCAAACCAAGCAAAGAAATTTTATACAATCATTCCAAAATAAAGTTATAAGAGCAATCGTGAATGCCCCGTGGCATATTAGAAACAATGATATCCACAGAGACTTAGAGATAATCACCGTGGAAGAAGACATAACAAACTTCGCTCGCAAGCTCTGTATTCGTCTTTCTAACCATTGCAGCAATGTCATACTCCACTTCAAAGAACGAAACCGTTCGATTTAGCGCAATAAGAAGTAGCCGACGATATCAGCAGGTGCTTTTGCTGGAAGTCTACTCCTCTACCTCACCCGAATATTTTTTGTCTGAAGCTTAACTTAGTTGTAGTGAACAGGAAGAAGGGAAGAGTGTTTTTAATCAGTAGAAATCTTACACTACTCTGAGTACAAGCTGTCCCATAGTGTCTATGAAGAATTTTGTCTACCCACGCAAAAAAAAAGTTAGGGGTGAAGTTTTTTTTCTTGGGGTACATTATTCCCCCAAAAAGTTCCCCCCCCCCCCACAATATAATCTCCTTAATTATTTTTGTCCTCTATGTTCTATTTGAGTGTAAAATTTGAGCTCTCTAGGTCTAACGGTTCAAAAGCTACAAGCGTGTGACTTACAGACAAAAACCCTGTTGAATCCATTAGTGTTCCATTTTATATTATCCACACGGACCTATATGATTGAGAAGCTTCGTAATGCCAATTCTATTGTTTGTCAGAAATTTAAGAGAAATTAATAACCGCGGAAAAACTTTTCCGTGTTTTCCGATTCCCGAAACCTGATCCTTCTCCTTAATAGTCCAAAGGACGAACCACTAACTTACGGACAGAAACAAATAGGAAAAATTACTTTATATTAACATAGTTTAATTGCTTTGCGTAAACTATTTCTACTGAAATTCTTTAAAACTACAGCTGTAATGTATGAGTAAATAGCAGGATTTGCTTTAAAAAATAGCAGTTACTGCTATTCATTGTGAAATGAAAATAGGAGAACTGTTATTCCTAAATAGCTGTTTTAACAATTTTTATTGGGGAAATTGCAGCAAAATATATTATGCTTAAATGACATAAATATATGTATACATCTTTTCTAAAAATTACTAGAATTAACTATTACTCATATCCTTTCGATGATATGCCGCTGCATAAAATTCTGCAATGTAGTGATCAAATGAAAGTATTTGCAGTTGTTAACATAAATTTCGTCTAAGCCTCAGCTATTTGATACTGAATACTTTGCAATACTATCTACCCCACATTAAATAACAGAAGCACTATGCACATATCTATTTACGTCCTTTATTAACACTCACAGATACAGCCATACCCTAAGTTGTTACCTACATTATGTTCTATAGGAAAATCAGTGGAAGCGAACGTTTTCAGTGCAGGTACATAAGCCACGAAAAGCTCAAAAAGCACTTTATACTCGAGCTGAACCGAATCTAAACAGATTATTTCATCCTTCGAGATGAAAAAAAAGAACTCAACCATCTTGATAGGTTTAGAGTGACAAATTTTGTGTGAGTTCCAGAAAATGGAACGGCACATGGCCTTTCAAATACGAACGTAACTATAATAGATACGTATAAATAAATTTGAACAGAAATAAGAAAAGTCAAACCACATTCATAGCACCTAACCGTAAAACCACTGTCTAGACTCTAAATTAAAACTTAAAATATAACCTTCTTACTCAGGGTTACTAGGGATACACATACTCAATGTCAAAGTTAAAATAAGTTTTCAAGGAGTAAAGAACCCCATTGTAATGCTGATTAAAATAAGCTCAAAGTCTTAGTACTTAGAATAAAACACTGTTTACAAGACTACTCGTATCTAGACATGTAAATAAAAAAAAAAATAAAAAAACAATTGTGCGTCTGCTTATCTTAAACAAGTAAAAAATATAAACAACAGACCGTTAAAGATAAGCTCATGAGCAATGCTAAGGTTCACATACATTATTTACAGAGAACATAATAATAAATAGGCTACATAGAACCACTGCTTTTGACAATCGTAAAATACACTTCTGGGTCGATGTTGGAGGCCATATTTTTTCAATTACATGGGTATCAACATTTTGACAGCTGTCAATGTCAAAAAATAACACTCATTTCTAACGTATTTTCTTGCTTGAAAAGCATACAAAAAGTGACAATTATAAAAATCGACCACACCTACTTCTCGACCTAAGACAATCTAAAAAAATTACAAAACAATCGAGAAAAGTCAACGAACTGTCATCTTTAGTAACGTCATTCGACAGACAGAGAAAGGCGGCCTTATCGAAGAGACACTGCGTTCAGACATTGTTGAGTTAATGACGAATTCATCGGTTTGTTGACTGCACTTGGATTAGGTTGTGTATTACGCGTTTTATCTATTTAGGTCAGCAAATAAACAAAATGAATAATAACTAAAAATAATTACTTATTATTTTGAAATGAGGCAGCCCCTATCGAAGTGATGAAATTATGTGTTGCTAACCCACAGTAGCTACATGTGTGGGGGTAATGTATTTAATTAAAGATTAATTATATCAATATGTTGCAAATAATTACCTTGGAATGGGAATCACAACGCGACGTGTAAACGTCCTAGATGAAACAATTAAACGCGATGACTTTAGTAAGAACTCCATTTTTTTTTTTGTTAGTTTATGGTTTCTTTGACAGATATAAAATATTTATACACGAGAAAGATATATAGGGACTTAAAGCGGTGTACTTTGACAAAATTACTTTATCCTGTTAAATTTTCTGACAGAGGTTTTAAAATTAAATCATAAATTTTAACCGACAAGTTCTTATCGTTATGGAGAGAATCATAATATCGAATAGTCGTTTGTATGGCACACAATCCTCACAACCCTAAAGAAATGAGAAGAAATATTTGTAATTAGTTTAGAAACTTTTGAGAAAAATAATTTGCTCTTTTATTTTGTCATTTTTAGTAAAGTGGTTGTACTGATGGTGGGTTGGAATTTTTAAAATGATTTTCGAGAAGGAAACAAGTTTTACGTTATCAAATTTTCATTGCATAGAAACAAGTACGAAGACTGATAATAAAAACACTGAATATTTTCTGGAAAGCAGCGAAATGTTTAAATAAGTCGCAACTACAAGACCCACCATTGAAGGGACACGATGGAAAATGGGTCGGAAACCCCCAAGCAGAAAGCTGATCATTTGCAGAACACCTGTCGGGCATTCTTAAACCCTTCCCACCTGACTTAGTGAATTAAAATTTAAAATTTGTGGAAAAAATACCCTATGCCACTACAAGAGAATTAAGAAGCAAGCTTAAAATATAGTTGCTACCCCGGAAATTGTTAAAGAGCTACCGGAAGTAAAGAAAATAAATAAATATTTTGGCGCCCAATGCAGGGCCTAGCTTAGCTTCTCGCAGCCATTCGTGCTCTGCGTTTCACGAATAGGTGGGATCTACTGTTTTATGCCGTTTTCGAAGGACAATTTCTTTGCGATTGAGAGAAGCTTTTCATGACAATTTTACATCCGAATGTTTGTCAGACGTTCGCGAGAGGTGGAACCGTGAGAAAACTTTTTTATTTATTTTTGTGTTTTCTTGAATTCGAACCTTGAACCTCTCGCTCAGTGATCCCGCATTTAACCACCGAGCCACAGTTTCAAATCAAACTACTAAACGTAGCCACAATAAAACTTGAACTTCTAATTAATGCCTGTTTTAAATTAAGACAGATACCTTATCAATGGAAGATCGCTGAAGTAGTCGTAATATCGAAACAAGGCCAATTCGTTACTTTCGATATTATCAAACATTTTTGAACGACAACTACTTAAAATACTGGACAAAACTATTATTGAAAGACTCTTTCAAGCATTCTACAATAGACCAAGTGTACCGTATTAGCAATGTGGTAGAGAAAGCATTATTCCTGAATATAGCAAGCCTTTAACAAGATGTGGCTTGGAGTTCAAACTGCATAGGGACCTAGACAATACTACGAGATACTGAAATCTTATGTAGCATAACAATTTTTTTGAGTACGGTACGGTGAAGAGCACTCAGAATTGAAGGAAATAACGGCAGGTGTCCCACAGGGCAGAGTCCTCAGACCAACTCTGTATTTATTATATACAAGGGATATGCCACTAGACAACAACACCATGGTAGCCACTTTTGCAGATGACACCGCAATACTTGCAGTCGACAAATGCGCAAACAAAACTACTGTTGAGCTGCAGAATGACAATAATGGCGCATTAAACTTAATAAGACAGAGATTACCCACGCCAATTTAACAAACAAGATAATAAGCTCTCTCTCTTATCAACAATCAAACGGTTCCTTATGCCAACACAGCAAAGTACCTAGGGATGACCTTAGATGTCAAATTAAAGTGGAAGGATCACGTTAAAAAGAAAGCAGCTGCGGAGCTATCCATTTAGAAAAAAATGTTGCTATGTCAGCAAATACTTAAACCCGTCTGGACGTATGACATTCAATTATGGGGCTATACTAAGGAAACAGATATTAAAGTGATACAAACATTTCAAAATAAAGTCCTTCGCAGAATAGTCAACACGTAAGAAACAAAGATTACATCGTGACTTGAATATCGACCTGATGACAGATGTCAAATATTGCAGATACACATCAACCCTGAGATAGAACTAGAGCACATGACCTTATGATTTAAACTATTCAAAAACATAATATTTTTACTAAGAAGAAGAAATTAAAATAATTTCCTTAGATCTTAGTCTTCCTTAGATTGGTCATGATCGAAGGTGTTTTTAGTGCGGTTAGAATCTACACTACTATGGGTTTTCATCATGGTTTTACCTACTACCAGTTTGCCGCTCACAAAAGCTTACAGATATCAGCGACCTGTGAGTGATTGGATATTACAGCTCAATTTCGAAGTAACAAATGGTGTTGTACATGGTATGAAATCCCTTCTCTACTATTATGAAATTGGTCAAGTGTGAGTCGGGCCTAGGGTCCGCACGCATACGACTATGAGTATATTACAAAAAAAAAATGCCTCTTAGACTAGTTAATAGTAGAACAAATTGGACTTCATAAACGAAACCGAGCGTTACATCTAATTAAACGTTAAACACCCTTTCAATTAGAAGACGAAGTCGGTCGCTTCATCAAAATCATCCAGAAAGCTGCGTAGAGTAACACTCCCTGCCAAAAGAAAATCATAACTAATTATGATATTAAGTACCCGGCATAGATTCTAGAATTGGTAGCTGAAGAGAGGCGAGCACGTAAGAGGTGGTAACGATCGTGTATTCCACAGCTCAAGACATACTTAAAGTCTTAGCAATAAACTCAAAGAAAATATTACTAACTATCTCGAAGGGTTAACCGCGGAGAAAGATACAAATTATTCGCTTTGGAAAGCCAATGAGGGCGTTAAAAAGCCCAAAAGTAAGCACTGCCAATATAAAAAGCCGAATATTTGCCACACATTTATAAATTCAAACTATTTGGCGGTCATCCTAATGCGAATATTAGCTGTGCAGCAGACATTGCAAGTGACAATTGTAGAATCAAATTCACAACGCTGGCAGATCTTAAACAAGGAATCGGCAACGTTAAAATCTTTCTTTTCTATTGCAATACGGAGCAATGCAATGGAAAGTCGCAGAAGTTATTACGATATTAAAACCAGGGAAACCGCCGAACTACAAAAAGTCTTAGTCACTATTACCGATCATTTGAAAAGAGTTCGAAAATTGTTTACTAAAACGACTACTGCCTGTAATAGAACAAAAATACCTAATTCTGGATCACCAATTTGGTTTTAGAAGCAAACATTCTACAATCGATCAAGTGTACAGAATAACAGATGTAATTGAGAGGCTTTTCTGGATGTCTCCCAAGCCTTCGATAAGGTGTGCCACAAAGGATTGAAACTTCAGATACGGCAGGTCTTTCCCGGTCAGCTGTGTAATATTCTAAAATTTTATCTTGAAAATAGACTCTTCCCTGTTAAGCACGGTGACGAATACTCCGACTTTAAAAAAAATTGTGGCTGGGATACCGCAAGGGAGTGTACTTGGTCCGATTTTATATTCGTTATACACGCGAGACCAAAAAGGTGGACGAGGTGTCTATTCCAATTAACTCGATGGAAATCTCGCACGAAATACCTGGGAATAACGCTCGACGTAAAATTAAAATGGAAGGCAGACGTAAAAAAGGAAAAAATAGTACTAGAGAGCAAATACAGAACAAGCTGCTTCTATACAAGCAAGTGCTAAAACCTGTGTGTACGTATGGAACAAAACTATAGAGTTGTACCAAGAAAAGTAATGGAAAGTTCCCACAAACATTTTGCAAGAACTGTTTTTCAAGAACTGTTAGCACCAGAAAATTTGCTATAATTTTCCACTTACCTGCATGCTCTAATTTTGTTTCAATTTGTTCGCATTAATTACTTTGGGAATAAATGGAAAGGGCAACGCATACGCCAATATTTTTGAGTTTAAATAAATTTCTGTTCTATATTTTTGGACTTTTTGGAAGTTCAACCTTAATTCGATATGTCGCACGATGGGCTGTAAAAATATGTTCTTTTTTTTCAAAATCCCCACATACACATATTTTGCAATTTGTTTTCCTAATTATTTTTGGTTCACTGCGTACTATTTTTGTGCAAAATTTCAGCTCTCTAGGTCGAACAGATCAGATACAAGCGTGCAACAGATACACGGACAGACAGGCACCATGTTAAATTCATTTAACATTCATTGTACGGAACACAAAAAAAATTAAATTTCGACTCGTGTCTGTTCATTTGGGGATAAGTTTTCGGTGATTTCGAAAATTACTAATCCGATAGGAATGCAGTATTGCTCTGTAGGGTGTTCTGTAAGAGGCACGGCCGGATTAAGGTAAACAGCCGCCCTCTCTTAAATTATAAAAAGTTTCTAAAATCAAATTTTGGAGATCACATATATTTAAAATTAGCCAAAACAGCACTACTAGCGACAGGGAAATTCGTATCCACTATTAGAGACCAGACTTTGTGGTAATCCACAAAAGACAGAACGGATTTAATATGCAATCAATTGAGAGGACTACACAAAAAATCTTCAGATTCCGCTAAATGTCTGGGCGTGATCCTAGATAGAAAATTAAACTGCAGTCTCAACATAAAGGATGCCTGCAACAGGACATTTGTAAAAAGCAAAGCCACCAACCTTAAGACTATGACCAAGATTCAAAGAATGGCCTGTATTGGTACCACTGGGGTAATGAAAACCACCCTTACAGAGGGATTGAAGGCTATACTCAATCGAAAACTCATAGATCTTTTCGTACAAGAATCTGCCGAGGATAATAGTGAAAAACGCTTTCTACTGGGAATATCAGGAAAAAAATTATTTGGACCCAGATTTTAGATTTTGAAATTCTCTATAAGATGGATGCCGAGTTTTTAACATTTTCTAAAACTATAATATAATTACACAATCTTTCTAAATACACAACTTTACCTCTAGAGTTTTTAAGTGCGAATATTTCGAAAACGGTCTACGGTATAAAACAAATTATTTCGACCGACAATTTAGCCTCTGAGATTGATAAACAACTTAGTGACCAGAATTAACATGGAGATAACGTTCAACGTGGGCAGGCATAAATTGGAATTTGACGAACGCGTAACCCAATCCGCACGTCCAACTGCAGCAACATCAAGTCTAAATACCAGTGAGAACATTGTCAGAAAACCATTAGAAATACCGCAACTGATCTCTATCACCTGCTCGAAACCCCTAGTTTCATGACGATTGTTTCCGGGCAAACACTCAAAAAAGTATAAGATCTGCTCGGCGACTCTATGAACAGAAAAGGAGAGACGAGAAAAATCTGCGAAGAAATGGAGAGAACAGCAGGGAAGTGTATTTAAGCAGTCGGTTCTAAAAATCTTAAGAAATAATTTCTGCAAACTATTAAACGGCGATGAAAGTCAAAATCCTACTGTCAGGCAGTCTGATCGTCTCAATCTGGATTATGATCATCATCCAACAAACCCACTGGGCCAGATGACCTAGTAGAAAAGATGCACCAGTTAATTTTAAAGATGAAAACATGCCTGATGATTGGAATCTTCTTCCCGATCAATTAGTCTGGTTTTAGACCCGGACAATTGGCCAAATTTTCACGTTACGTCAGATCCTGAAATTGATTTTCAGCTCCACTGTAAACTCTACTCACGACACCAGTGCAAAAGTAAAATGGATTATAGAGTGACTAAAGAAAACTGCATCGTTGAAAAGGGGTCTTAACTGTGGATAATAGAGTCAGCGGTAATCCGATCAAGGCCAGTAAAACCCTCCAAATGGCTTTATAAGCTGAGCTAAGGCATAGCAATATTTCAGGTAGCGAAAGGTTGGATGAGCATACAAGGAATGTGTCGGAGTTGCATCCCTTTGGTACTCTTCCCTTTGTAAAAATTTTACTATCAACGAAAATTGGCAATTAAGCCACAAGTAGACAAATATATGTTAGATATACTTGGATGCCGTCTTCGATAAGAAGAGATCAAATTCACTGATTAAGCTTTGTTGCAGTCATGCACGAGTCATCTCTGATATCATCACTAGGCAGAATCTACAGAAATGAAGAATAAATTGAATCTGTCCGTCATCCGCTGTATAAATCTCCTGCCCTAGCGACAGAAGATTGAGAACTCTTGGCAGTCACTTTTTCGATGTGCTCGAGGATTCACAAAAATTTGAGTTGAGTGACCTCCTGAGGTCATATCTCCTATAATCTCCTATATCTGCGAGATTCTATCTGAGCTGTTTCAGGTCTCCCAGGGTAACCAACAATTAGTAAATGGACCCAATGGACTGAAAAAACGCTCACCAACGGAACAGCTTGACGTAAGCTTCAATGTTTCTAATATAACACAAGCTTTGCTATAATTCCCCTGACAACTCAGAACAAAAGCGTTGCTATGTACTCTCAGCAATTATTCAAAAAATCTGTCAAATATTATAACTTCAAGTTATAAAACAAATCTCTATCAGATAGACGAGCAGTGTTTGCTGACAACCCCTTTCTCTTATCGCCCAATAAAAGTGAAACGAATGTCTGTAATAGCAAAAATTAGCCCAAACCCAACGTTTATTTTCATCTAATACAAAATGTATCTATACCCGAATACACAGATTTTACAACAAACTTATCTCATACAGAATCACTTGAAATTTTAAAATTTCCCAGTCTAATTAGTCACTTCAAGAAGTACTCCTCTCGGCTACTTTACATCCAAACTCGGTACTCTAGTATCTCAATCTGACGTCAATGTGTCTACCATGGCACACAGAGAACGTGTACGCAACACGGGAAGAATATTTATTCATTATAATTTATGTTAATCATTTTTTTTTTTATTATTATTATTGCCTCTTTCAGTCAAGTATAACCAGATCCAGTTTGGTCAGATCGATTTATGGTACTGAAGTGGGGCGCGATACGTCAACTGGCCACACAGCCGAATGCAGTTTAGTACGCAAAAAAAAAAAAAAAAAAATTTACCTCACAAGATACAACAGCAGGTCCCGTGGTGGTTCATATTCACTTCCTTTTTCGATTTTAGAATTACTGGGTACAGTACCACCGGACAGACGACGTTCATTCTCCACATACTCTAGTTCCATTTCGACTTTACGAGCAGCTAGGCGTCTCTTGACCGCCGGCGAGGTCATTGCTGATGTTTTAGCCAGCGCTTCCGCTATGGTGAACTTTTCGCGGAAGTCCTTCAGCATTGCACTTTCTTGGGGCGTAATTACCGATGACGAATGGTGGCAGTCGGATGGTGGTGTGGTCTTGTCAATTATGCTCGAGACAATCTCGGCCAGCTCAGGGACATCTTCTTGTTGTTGGTCGGCAGAATCACTTTCATCGTTGTCATCTTGCAAGCACAGCATGTCGGTGAGGAACTTTTTTCTTTGAATTTCGATTCTTGAAGGTGGCCGCAGGAGGGGTTTTCGGTTTTCCATTGAAGGACAATTTGTGGATGGGATTGGTGGGGGCTGTTCACAACACTCTTTTTTACAAAGTTTATTACAAAGCTGTGTTAATGGACTATTATCACTGGCCGAACTTTTACAAGTCAAACAAGGGGTGTAGAACTTGGAGTTTCCAATCATAGATTCTTGATGATCGGTGTTACAATTGCTGCAGATACTTTCGGCAGTAACAAGCATTTCGTAGTCGTTGTCGATATTCTCATCGGTGGAACTACCTCCACTCTCATTTACTTCATGGATTTTGAAAAATATCGGTGGACGTTCAAACTCCGGCGATAGACCATCTTTTGATAAACTCGAGTAATCTCTTACCGTCGATGGTGGTGGTGGAAAATTCAATAGCAACGATGTAACCGGCATAGATTTACCAAGCGAAGGGCGCCGCTTATGTCCATAGGCTTTTGCGGAACTTATCTGTTCACCGAACGAACTCTGATGGGACTGCATTTTTACAAAGGAATAGAATTTTTTATATAGCACTCTAGCTCCCACCCTGAACACGCACAATACTCGTATCTCATATGACCATTCCACGCACGAATTCACTTGCTAATGCTATAGATAAATAGAACCACGAAAACCACTAGCAATTAGCACCACTGCACAGGTATCCTTGGAATGATTCGTTGTTTATTTTGATGAAATTCGCGAGAATATAAAAATATAATTCCAAATAATTATTCTCATACACAAAGGAGCACAAAGATACGAAAGTCGCGAAATGAAATGAAAAAAATAAAATAAAAATAAAAATATATATATATATTTTTTTTTGAGCAGCACGAGAACGTTGGACGCGATTGCACGTTTAGAACATTAAACTAGTAATCCGAGAGACGGTGGAAATTCTTTATTTATATGGTCCAAGTCGAGGCTATCAGCATTCTACGACGATATACGTGCGAATATAAATTCATCTGCTGCTATAGCCGGGGGGCAATTAGTAGTGTATTAACAAAAATAAAGTGAACAACAAGTGAATAAACTATGTATTCGATGTATTCAGTACGATGAATAAAAAAAAATTACCAGAAATACTCTGCGTTACACAGAAATTCATCGTAATATGATGTATCTTAATAAAAACAAAACACAAGAAGCGGGTATCTATTGGAGGGGATACAGTGATAAATAATCCCCACCTTCCTCTGATCAATTGTTAATAAACAATATGAGGTGAAAACGAATTAATTGCTTGTACCTGTAGATTGTTATACACATCTCATTTGAGATATAAAAAAGGTACACGTGAGTGGGACAGCAGTACTTGTTGCCACTTTAAGTGTTGAAATATAGACAGAGTGCACCTGGGTGTGGGCAACACTCAAAGGAAAATAGCTACGCATTGCAATGTTTATAAGGTGATTAACTTTAATCAATGCACCGAAAGTGCATCACACTTGTACGAGTAATATACAAAAAGCGTGTATGTACGAAAAGAACGTGACATATGGTAACTTTTGGGTTGAGGTGTTTTTATTAAGACAACTTTTTCTCACAATCTATGACTTTTCTTCCGGGTTATTTTTTCTACGCTTTCCGCAGAATATCCATATCGAATTTGATTTCCTTTTTCTATAAAGAGGTGGTAACAATCTTAAATTAAACTCTTCGCAGAGTCTGCTCGTAGTGACTTTATGGCTTATTAACTTGTTTTTAGTAGGAATGCTGTTAAAGAAAAATGATGTCATATTGTTGACAGAATTCTGTCACATGACATAATCCTCCATAAAACACGAAGACCAAATAAAAAAAAAAATACTTTATACCTTTCTTCCTTCATCTAACGAAGAAAGATCAAAAAATATGTCAACAAAAATGACATAATTTAGTTCAATGACAAAAAAAAAAAAAAAAAAGGGAAATACCCAATATTTTCGATACAAAATATATATTTCTTATCTTATCCCAATCAAATCCAAGTGTTGCCAGTAAAGATTTCGTCCAGGTTTTACGAAAAAAAACAGCTATAACTTGTCGATCAAATTCTTTGTTTCGTATTTGTGATTAAAATTATGTCACTTATTGTGAGAATGCTGAAATATGTTAGCATAATTTGATTTAAAAATTATGTCACTACCGAAATAATTATGTAACCAGTGACATAATTTTTGTCATGATGACAATACTGCTGCAAAATAAATTTCAGAAAGCTGTTGAAGAAAAAAAGCGTTGGGCCACTAGGTGTTAGAGATGCTACATTAGTTACGTTTCCCGTCTTCAAAATGGCAATTAATGAAAAGCTAAAACAGTCTGTGGCTAACAAATAAACATATACGAGTACATCTAAGATACATTGGCTAAAATTTCATGGATGGATATCTATATTTTCGAAGTATTAAAAGAATGGAGAACTAGTCTTACTACCCGTCGCTTCTACAGGCTAGGAAGCATAGCATCGCTATATTAAAAAGGACTAAGGAGACGTTGTCTAACAACCTCGCCATACCAATCTATATGGTACAGAAGAGTGGACTTTATCAAAGCTGAATGACAGTGTCGTTTATTCGAAAGAATAAGTCTTCATACTATCTATGGTTCTATCTGCGTTGACAATACATTGGGGAGAAGATTTATTTACAAACTGTATGGGTGGTAAAGTACAATGATATCAACCTAATAGATTTAGATTTATATTGATGATCGAGGTGGGAGCTAGTCCCTTATCACTGCGGCCACAGGGGGGCCTATTGTAATTTTCTCTAATTAAAGCTCATGCATGATGCTGGATTTTATGATGAATCCGGCTATGTCTTTGGGTGCGCTGGCAGATATTTTTTCTACTTTGAGGTAGAAGTTACCTAGGAAACGATTACGTGTTCTGGTAAGATAGTCACAGTGGCAAAGTATATTTTCTGCTGATTCTTCGTCTTCGTTGCACAATCTGCATACGTTGTCTTCTGCTATTCCCATGGTCATGAGATGTTTTTTAACTCAACCTAGTAAAGATAAATGCTTTTAGCTTTTGAGATGACTAGCGGATGAACAACAGTGCTTTGGGTGGAAGGGGATCTCAACCAACTTGAACTATACAATTGCTTTCGGCCCAGATACAGCTAGGATAGTAGCGTCAGGCAAAGTAAATGACGTCGACCTTATTTAAATACGCCCTATTCCATACGCCCATACTATACTTAATTATTGCTTAATAGTTAAAAGTTTACCGACAGAAAGGTTTATAAAACGGGTTGTGTACCTTCACAAGGACATTTTTTTGAGGGATATGGGGTATTCAAACAGGGTGACGACAAGTAGCGTTGGGATAGGTAGAAGTGGCTGCTTGTTTAAATCCGACACAATTAGACCAATAATAGGTCCATTATGATACCACATGGATTTGGGGAAACGGTTACTTGTCTACTCATTGAACCATTTGGAGCCACTGATGAAGCGTAGGAGTTTCCCAATTCAGATCATTTAGATCGTTGAAGCCGAAGGCCCTTAAGTGGAATTTCTTTCTTTTGGAGAGATCTGGAAGGTCTAAAGAAGGTGAAAAATAGTCTCCTCCTCCTCTTCGTCCATGCAGCTGCTGCAAAGATCATTCAATAATACGTCAAGCTTTGTTGCATGCTTGCTTATTAGACAGTGGTCAGTGGATGACACCAATTCCAGGGCTGATATGCAATCTATTGAGAGAAATCAAATTCCTGAGCGTTCCGGATCCAGCTTAGGCCAAATCTGTTTTGTCGGTAGATACGTTTTACCACTTGTCCACCTAGAATTTGTCCTCTCAATATCATCCAGCTTAAATTTGAGTTTACATATAGCGATCGGCATACCCAGTGAACTTTTGTCTGGGAGGATGTTTATTTTTGTTCCATGTCTGTGATATCAGGTTTTTTTTTTTAGCCAAGATAAGGCTTATTTTATTGTCAATATTTCCGTCTGGACATTGCCACAATGATTTGGGAGACGGAAGAAGAGGTTTAGGTTTACCCTATCAGAGAAGACAACACTACCCACCCCATCGATAGTTTTGGAACCGTCGATGTAAAAATGTATGCTATCGGATGCTGAGAATGCTATCACTTACTCCTGTGATGAAGGAAAAAAAAAATCGTATGAGTCGAAAAATAATTCAATATTGAATGAAATGAACGAAGACTGGCACTGTTTTACTAATTTTGCTTTCGATTGTCAGTGTGGACATATGCTTTGGGCTACAATTAAATTAAATTAAATTGAAAAAATACGAGTATCCAAGGTTCGAATTTCTTTATAAAGAGTTCTTCCTAAATAGGGGCCCCTACTTCGGTATCTAGTAGAGCATTGCATTTGAAGCAGAAAATATGTAAAAAGTATGGGAGCTGTTGCTCAGTGGTCAAGAATGCGATCAATTAGCGGAACCAGGGCTGCCGCTTAGTGTTTTTCTTATGAACAAAGAATGTTCTTCAAAAACATCAACCTTTCATTTCCTTCACTGTATTTTTATTTTGTTAAATAGTCCAAGATAATTAGCATTCACCACAATTAATAACCAATTTTTTTCCTGAGGATTTTTGCCATTGCCTTTCTAAAGAGCATATTAAAAGCCCAACCCAATTTGACTTGTGCTAGCTCGGATATCTGGAAAAATTATGCCATTCGCAAGCATAAAACTGTAGGTCCCTGGCTGCGAGAAGCTAAGCCAGGCGTTATTTAGGCTGTTAGATCCAAAATATTTATTTATTTGTACTGCTTTTTATGGTCCTTTTTCCCATTTTCTTAACTTGCCTCTGTCATCACCAAATTCGTACAAATATAAAGTTTTCTACTTTAAATGGAACACCAAACACCGAATGCTTAAAATTCTAGTAACGGGTGACCAGATAGCAATGATAGTTTTTCCAATTGTTATGTTTCAGCAGCTGTCAAAGTTATCAATAACTTCCAGCTGTCAAAATATTCAGTAAGGTTTGCCATTTCATTTGACACTTCCCGAATGTGTGGAAATTATTAAAAAATATTATCGAAATTCCGGCTCAGTTGTAAATACGCAACGTGAATTTCGTTGTGAGGTCAGTCGTCATCATGGTTTCAGTCCGTAGGCAATTCGTCGCACCGTGGAAAAGTTTAAGCGTGAGTAGAGTGTACCTTAAGCCACCAACCAGACAGAGATCGGTGCGAAGCGAAGAAAACATAGCCATATACATTTGACATATATATTTTTGGCGCTAACAGCCCAATGCAGGGTCTGACCTAGCTTCTCGCATCCACTTGTGCTGTGCACCTCGCGAATAGTTGGGACCTACTCGTACAGTTTTATGCCGTTTCCGCAGGTTAATTTTTTGTGGATGTTTGTCAGATGTTCGCGAGAGGTGGGACTGTGAGAAAACTTTTTCTTTATGTTTGTGTTTTCTAGGATTCGAACCTTGAACCTTTAGTTCAGTGATCGCGCACTTATCCACTGAGCCACGGCTCCCACATCCCTACAATATGGCATCTGTGAAATTAATCTGTCATCCATAGTGAGTTCTTGGTTAGATTAACCACCGCGCAACGTACTCGTACGAGTATGTTGCGTCTTACTACAAAAATAACAGTTCTGTAATATCTCTGTATCTGCATGTTGACACCGATTTATCGAACAAAATTTTCTTCAGCGATGAGGCCCATATATTGGGCGGCTACGTAAACAAACAAACCTGCACAATTTTGGGTTCTGCATCCATGGGTGAGGAGCGCTTTGGACCGGAGGGTCATATTCTGTTTTAAAACGACGAAGGCGTCACTGTTACGGTGAATTTTCTGCATTATAGTCAAATCATAACCAACTTTTTTGGCCTGAGATTAAAGACATTGAAATGAGTGACATGTGGTTGCCACAGCATAGGGCTACGTGCTACACAGCACAGGTAAATTTGGCTCTATTTCACGAAAAGTTTCCGGGCCGTTTAATTTCGAGATTTGGCGACATTAATTGGCCTCCAAGATCGTGTGATCTGACCCCGTTGGATGTCTTTTTGTGAGGCAATGTTAAAGATTGTATCTATGAACATAATCCACAAACTTTGGAGTACTTAAAAACCAACATCCGTGAAGTTATGAAGGTTAAAAAGGACATAGTAAAGGTCACGATTACGGTTTACTCCTGTCTTAATATTCAAAACATTCTTCAGCATAAAATCGGCTCGGTAACCAGATCGTTCTCAGACCAGATTCTGTCTATCTAGGGCTTAAATGGCGCCACATCAACTACTCACAAGCATCTGCATTTAGGTTTGTCAACAGGGATGGGGCAACGTTTAAGGTAGTGTATTGTCACAGAGGTCACAACTTTCTTGTAGATGTCTTGCAAAAGCACATGATCATTGACGCAGTATTCACTCTTTGAACTCTGCTTACTATGTATAGGTACAAAGGTTTGTGTAAACCCTCAAAGTGATCAATAATATTATATCATATATCGTCATCCCTGAGGTATAAAGATTGCTGTTCTAATATCAACTTTAATTTTATTTCTTCTTCATACTATAGCCATACTCAACCACTAAATTTCAAAACGATCGTCAATTGATTCCCTACCTATTTAAAACTTTGGAGCAACAAATCAAATTTGATTAACATTTAGCTACTACTTTCTAATGTCTGCATTAAGTTAAGAATATCTTAATTGCAAAATTCACACTTAGTACAAATGTAACTTGCTGCTTCAAAACCCTTCGCAAAGTTTGCAGTTCGAAGTAGAACTTAAAAAGTTCACACATGTGACTATGTGAAGCAGATCTGTTTAAGGTGTTAAATGCAAAATATTTGCTTTACTTGTTTGCGTTCAAGCAAAGTTCTTAAATGGCGTTAACTACTCAGTGGAATTTTTTATATTTTAAACATTTTTTACGTACTTAATAGTAGTAGTTACGTATTTAAGAGTCCACATTATGTAAGTTTTTTTGTGTCATACGTTTAGACCAATTTTCCTGTCTCAACACTGATAATGCTTCTTGAGGTACATTTTTGTTCAAATTTGTTGGAACCTTCATTATTTCTCCTCTGCCTTCAGAAGTGAATTATCATTATTACCAGGCTGGCACTACGGACTACTGTCATCCATCGTCTCCCTCAAAAGACAGTTTTAAGTGGCAAAGGCTAGGGCAAAGGCCATTGCCTTCCGCTTTGTAGATTCATGCATTATAGGCTAGGCTACAACAGGGCATAAGATGCCATCTCGGAAGAGAGTTATTACTGCTGGCCTGGCTCTGGCATACATACCGACACCGAGGCGCACAGTTAATGTGGCTTTTATACCAAAAATCGGTAAAGATGACTACTCACCCGCCAATAACTTCAGACCTATAAGTCTGTCTTCATTTTTGCACCGTGGAAAGACCGTCTTAAATGCAAGCATGGATGGTGGTCGACTCTCTGCTAAACACTTTCAGTAGTTCTAATGTGTACACACAGGCATTCGCAGATGATGTTGCCGTACTTTCTGTCAGATCGTGCCTACATAGTCTGTTCTAAAGCGTAGATGGCCGTAGATGTGGTCGATTAATGGTGCACTATGTATGGACTTTCGGTTAATCCTCTAAAAACGGAGGTTTTTTTCTTTACGAGAAAGAAAAAGTTGATCGATCTAACTCTGCCAGTGCTCAAAAATATGTTGGAATCATGTTGAGTCGAAGACAGCCAGGGTGCTGTGAGGGTGGTTTCGGTAATACGTGGGGTTAATCACCAAGAAAGGTCCTACGGATCTACACAGCAACGATAAAGCCTTTCTTAGCATCTGCGTCTGTAGTTCGGCTTAAAAGATTTTGGGATTCTTTTACTCAACCCCAAAGGACAGTTTGTCTCAGGTGCACGAGAGCCTTCTCTATAATGCCAGACTTCGCTCTATACACATTGTTGAACCTCGTTCTTCTTGGTTTTTATATAACGGGCAGCACTATAGAAGCAATCTTTCGTCTTAAACGATGTGGCTATTGGTACAATCCGCATTGGAGCTTCGATAACCTTGTGCGCAACTTATATTTCATCCTTTCTTATCAATATGCCGTCTGAAAGTCGAATTTAGCCACGTTCAGAAGTGACTTTAGCCAAGATCTGAGCCAGGAAAAAATTGTTGCCGAATTTTCATGAACGAACCCAAAAAAAAAGTCAATGGTCTGGTGCTGTTATTTTCATGTAAGACGCATCTGTTTTCCAATAGGAGACTTATGCTATCCTATTTGGCTATGAACTTGGGGAATATTTGATGGGGGCGGAGTATCTCCGTCTGTAGCGACAGCGAAGCTGGGCTCTCCAACTACTTCCGAAATAGTTCGAGAATGCAGAAACTTTTTGAAATCTGTCGCAAAGTTTAACTAACTGAGTCTTGTTTGGATGCCAAGTCTCAAAGGGATTATGGGAAATGAGGTCTCAGATGAACTTGCTAGATAAAGCTCAGCGGAGGACTTCTTAGGACCTGAACTTGCTTTGGGTCTTCGTGGATCCTCGATCAGAGCTTTCATTGACGGTTGGATTTCCTATGCACATAATCGTGGGTGGAATGACTCTCCAGAATGTGAACAGACTAAATGAATGCTCCTGGGCATCTATTCGAATCCAGCTGAAAACATCTTAATTTCCTACGCTTAAGTGACATCACCATCTACGGCGTCCGTGTAGAGAGCGACGGAACACCTTCTCTGCGATGGTCCTGCCTTTGCTCGTGATATACGAGTAGTGAGTGCTGATACTATAAACTTCTTACTATTGCAGTTTCAACTGGTGATAAAATGAACCAGTTTCGGTTGTGAATGATGTAGTAAAATGTTTCCTACCCGGAAAAAAAGTTACTGTCATAAATTTTGGCACAAGCATTTTTTAACCACTGAAATTCGATTTACCACATGGGGAGCTGTTTTTTTAACCCAAATTAATTACACAAGTTAGCTCTCTCATGCAACAATTACCCATTTGTAATACCCACCTACGACTTTTATATGTCAGATGTCAAAAAGATTGTTAAATTTACTCATGCCAACAAAATGACATACATTTGCATAAAATTACCAACTTGAGATTAATTATGTCATTTGTTACCTAAATTTATTGAGTGTCTAATTCAACTTGTGACATTTTGCTATGTTGCATACGAATCTTGAGCAATTCTACATTTAATTGCTGCCTAAACACAACAATTTAATTGTATTGTTTATAAAGTGGTAGAGACTAACACAACACATAAAGTGTTAAGTGTACCTCATCAAATTGAAGAGCAGTTGAGGCGTAAATTTATTGTTGGCTCTCTACTAAACATAAACACAAATATCGTCCAATAAATAATAATAATAGTGGAAAAAAAAAAACTATAATTATTTTGATTCATTGTCAAGTTCAGGGCCTTGTGAATTTGATATTAAGCACATAAATACTGCTAATGGAAAAATAAAATATTATGTGATGTCTGAACTGGAATCGTTCTAAACAAATATTTTTTTTTTTTTTTTTTGCAATACGCAGTGCAAATACAGGTGGGGTTCGAGATGACAGAGCGCCTGCCAGCAATAGAGCTTTGGTCAAACTATAGGTTGTATAGGTGTAAATAGCAGTTAGGAGGAGCACTTAACCATATTTCTTAATGCACGTATAGTTTGTTTGCAGTTGATTCACGCGCATTGCGGTTAATTAGAAAGACGGATGGGACTTACATATATATCCATAAATATTTTTCGTAGACTACACCCAAACGATATTCGCGAAGGGAGAAGGGTAAGCGATCAGCTCAAATTCCTCATTATGTACGCTATCAGCGTCCACTAATACGCCTAGAGTAGAGTAGGCGAAATCGAAAGTAATATCGATAACTACGATAACCAGGAAATTGTAAGGCTGACGAGCTGACACTACTTAGATATTCCTCTCGCTACATGTAAGTACTTACTCAAGCTGAATGCTATCAGCAAAACCAACTACATGGCACGACATATCTAGTATCCAAACTGGCCTATGCTAGATCAAAAAATCTCCAACTGCTAATGCTTAAAACATCGCAGATCAGCTCCGTCATCGGTGTCCTCTTTTTGAATGATTTGTGCAGGACAGAGACGAGGATGAGGGAAAATCAATCCTCCCTCATCCTCGGAAGAAGAAGATTGCTCCACCTGCGAGCTCTTTTCTTCGATGATCTCAACGATCTGGCGGATACTGGCGTCAGTAGCATATAAGAAGCTCAGACAGGTTGTAGCTTGAATAGAGATAGATCCAGTTGTATTATAACGGACCTTCTTTGGTCTAAGTATGTCTGCGCTCTACAACGGATAGCCACTCTTACATAAACTAGAATACCTGCCCAAAAGAAGATTGCTCCACCTGCGAGCACCTTTCTTCGATGATCTCAACGATCTGGCGGATACTGACGTCAGTAGCATATAAGAAGCTCAGAGAGGTTGTAGCTTGAATAGAGATAGATCCAGTTGTATTATAACGGACCTTCTTTGGTCTAAGTATGTCTGTACTCTACAATGGAAAGCCACTCTTACATAAACTAATCTAACTACGATAACTTGAAACAAACAAAGAAATTGGTCAAGTGGGAGTCGTACCTTACGCGGTTAGTGTTCCGTATAGATAGTTTAATTATATTCTAATTTTGTTTTCTATAAATAATCCGAGAGAGTGTGGGTAAGACGTGGGGAGCCGGATACAAGTATTTAAATCATATTTATTGGACGCCTAACTCAAGAATGTCCACATAGAATTAAATGAAATTCGCCAAGCTAAGACTGACGCGTTGAACTCACGAACCACTCAAACGGATTTTGATGAAATTTGCGTCTTGAAATTTCACTACTTCGGATGTGTTTTTGTGCCTTAAAATCATCAAAATCGAATAGAGTAGGGGTGAGATATAGTGGGATGATTTTGAACCCCATGTCTACCAACTTTTTCAAAAAACTGCTTAAGCCAGGAAATCATTTATATTTTTTGCGAATCTTTTGCATGATTTAAAAAACCCTCCATTTTATAAAATTTTTCGCGTTCACTCTTAGACAAATATTAGACTCATTCGAGAGAAAAGTCGTCCGACATTAAGTTCTATGAGGAAGGACGCTGAACAGCGTAGTTAGAAGACGCAACTTATTGTTAAAATCAAGGCCTGACAACTGCATTGGTTAGGTCTTGTTGTGCGAATGAAAAGCAGCGCTCCACTTATGTTTTCAAATTTCGGCCTTCATTTTCTAGATGTAAAAAAAAAAACAAATTTCCACTTTAAATGCGAAGCGATTGCGGATTGCGGATGGCAGAAGATCCATACCATCGGATGTGTAAAGAGTTACAAATCAAAAAAAGGAGTTAGTGCAGCAGACTTTTGCGCAGAATTCAAACAGGTCTGATCTGATATGCAACTCTGCGAAAGTCGAGTTACAGCTATTTGATGGTAGCTCTGCGATTTTTCAAGAAAAACCACATATACCGGGGTTTTATATCGACATGGCGAGCAGATACCGTATTCAAAAGCTTACCACCAGATCCTCAACTCGGATACACACAATGAACTACGCAAACCTCTGATAACTAAAGCTGAATCTAGTTTATAATAGCGAGAAAATATTTCAATAATTTTAACTTGGCTTCAGTTTTTAGATAACATGAGAAGTAAATCGCTTCTATTTATAGTTTTCTATTAATTTAAATGAACGAGTACCACAGCTGCTATACTCGTACGTTCCTGGGTTGTCATTTCACATAGGCTTTCGTTAGATATGATTTTGGTCTTGTATCTTTGGGGAATGAAGGGGAACATACAACCGGTTGTCCAGCGCCATGGACCTGGTCAGAAGACTTTAAATTCATCGCCTGAGATGGATAGGACATGTCGAGCGAATGGACATCAAAGATTCGGTCCGGAATGTTTTCGAATTCATCCCAGAGGAACGACGCGGCAAAGGAAGACCTCATGTAAGGTAACGCACACAAGTGGAAAGGGACTTTAATCAAACTGGAGGTGGCTAGCACAAGATCAAGCTGACTGCAGACAAATGTTGGTTGAGGCCTAGGTCCGAACTGTAGCGCCATTTTAAGTAATTAAGTTTAAGCTACAGAAATGTAAAATTTAAGTTTGCTAGGTTTGGCTTTGCTAACCCTACGCAAAACACTCAAACTTTGCACAACTGCAAAGTACACTAAATGGTTTATTCAGCTCTTTTTTCTAATTGTTTGCAGCTTAATTGTGAATTAGTTTGCACTTAGTTCAGAACAAAAGGACTCCGCAGTCGTACTGCCCGAATACAATGGAGAAGCGCTGCTGCAGATGAAGTCGCTGTAATACAAACTGTCAAATAAGTCGCTCACTGAAGTAGCAATGCACGTACACAATGGTGAAGCGTAGCTCGATTGCTCAAGCTGTCAAAACGGAAAGATAATCGCGCTGTGTTTCGTGAAAATGTTTTTTGTGGTGGATTTATTTTATAATAATGACTGAGGAAGAAGAAATCGCATGCTATGAATTTCTCCGTAGACAGCTCTGTCATTTTGGTTTTTTTGTTTTTTGCTTTTTAACTGTCAAAAAGTAGGTAGTGCAGCTCGTTCGCAAGTTGAAGTTGACTCAACTTGTGCTGCAGCTACTTTTTGTACTTCAGCTGCAGCTTCGCATTGTATGCGTGCTACAGTGAGTACATGTATTTCAATTTTGACAGCGCTGCGTACTGCAGATTCACAAATGTGTTCGGGCAGTTAGATATTCAAGTAGCCTTAGCTGACAAATGGTTTGGCATATCGCAAAGACGTATGTGAGTGACTTCGTAGCCATAATCGTTTAAGACTTATAGCGTGATAAGCTATGGCATCTCTAGGTCCGATTAAGAGGTGAAATTCTTCGAACAAATTTTCCTGTTTTGACCCAAGGAATCATTGCCCGCAGTTTCTGTTTTTTTTTTTTTTTTTTTTTTAACTGAAACACCCTGTATATGTAGGTATTACAATTATTCACACATATTTTATAACAAGTTGAAATAAATTCTTATAACGTACACTCATTAAATTAGTTTTATCGTACCCCAACCCCACACTATTTGCATTTGTGCGTATTGCCAAGACTATAAAATGGTATATTTGCAGATCGTGTTTACAATTTCCAAACCGCAGTTTCTTTTTACACTTAATTAAAATATGTTTTTATTGATTCCAAACATGTTATTCGGGGGCCTTTGGAGGCACGATTTTTATTGGTATTTTTTTTATGCCGGCATATGTAGCTAGTTAGGTAGTTCTCTGGTCTATATCAACTGTTAGCGAACCTGGAAATGGAATAGGATTTTGTATTCCGCAGCAGTATATAAATTTATCGCAGTAAGTAAGTATAACCGAAGAGGGAATGTTTTATTACATGAAATGGTAATAATTTGTATATATTGGCGCATGAGGAAGGATGACAACTTCCTACCATGTCTAGCCGTTGATTGTGGAATTTGTTTTTATGTTGTGCACACGAATAGTGTTTTTGGGTTTGGTTAAATGAAAAACAACAAATTACAATATACATATATTTAGGACGATATTACTTTTGACATGGAAGTGGAGGTGTCGGGGAATCCTAATTTTAGCGTTAGGTTGGCCTTTTCTAGTGCTGGAGGTTAAAAATGTAAGTGTTTATGCAAATAAAAAAGCAAATAGAATTGGTGAAAACATTCATCCCGATTAGAAGAAAATGAAGATAGCCATATCTAAGCTTAAGTCCAACAAAACTGCTTGCCGAACTTTTCAAAGCTGAAGGAGATGACTTGGTAAGGGACAAATGAAAGCATACCCGACGAGTGGAACATAAGCATCATTTGCCCGATCCTCAAGGATGGAGACACTCTGAACTGTGCTGATTAAAGAGGTATTAGTCTCCTCATTATCATATATAAGGTCCTATCTGCCATATCATGTGAACCTTTTGTCAGCTATCTGATTAGTCCCTATCAGTGTGGTTTTACTCCAGGAATGTCTACCATAGATCAGATATTCTCATTGCGGCAGATCTTTGGAGAAACCCAGGAATTGTAAATCAATACCCACCACTTGTTCATCGATTTTAAAGTTGCCTATGCACTCGTCCAACTATTCAGGATGATGATGCAGAACTCCTGCTGTTCCATCAAAGTTGGTAAGAACACCATCGAACTCTTTGATGTCAGAAAAGGTTTTATACAGATTGACGCGTTAGCACGCGATTTCTTCAACATCATACTTAAACAAATGCGAAACTAACAAGCCGATACTAGAAGTATGATTTTTCAAAAGTCTGTGCAACTATTCGCATACGCCGATGACATTGACACAATCGGAAGAACTCAGCGGGCCGTCAGTGGTGCATTCAAGGCGGAAGCGGCAAAGAAAGAAAGCAAAACGAAGTGTATGCTGTCAATAAGAAGGGACACCCAATATCAGCGTCATGGACAGATATAATTTTGAGGTGGTAAAGAACTTTGTCTACCTAGGTTCTACGGTGAACTCTGAGATCAAAAGAAGAAATACTCTTGTCAATCACTGTTTCTTCGGGCTAAGTAGGCAATTGCAGCAAAGTACTCCCACGAGAAAATAAAACTTTGTACAAGACCCTTATCATCCCAGTCCTACTGTATGGCGCGGAAATATGGATACTAACAAAAGTGGATGGCAATATTCTAGATTGCTTTGATCGAATAATTCTCCGCCCGATCTTTGGTCCTGTTTGTATCGACGGAGTGTGGAGGAGAAGGTTTAATGAAGAGTTCATAGGCTAAGATGGCTAGGATATCTACAGCTTCGGACACCAATGCACCAGCCAGGAGAATCTTTGAATCCACTGCAGACGGACAACGTGGTAGAGGAAGACCTTACCTAAGCTGACGTGCGCAGTTGAAAGGAGATCAAAACTAGAGGCACCTAGCAAATTTCGATTCTTTGGGTTGACGATGCTTCAGTGACAACTTTGTTTATATTATCTATAAAATTTAAAATTTATATAAGACTAAAAAATGCAGCACAAAAATACATAAAGAAAGGTTTGATTTTGTGCGCTACAGCAACCTATTTACGTTTCCCTACGCTGGAATTTGCATAGAGATCACAAAATGGAGGCAAATTTTCGAAAAACATTGATGTCGCCAAATCTCGAAATTAAACTTTTCGTACAATTGAGCCAAAATTTGTCTTTGTTGTGTGGCACGTAACCCCGTTCTGTAGGAATCACATGTTACTTACATTAATTTATTCAATCTCAGGCCAAAAAAGGTTGGTTGCCGTATGATCATAGTGGATTGAATTCACCGTAACAGCGGCGCCTTCGTTATTTTCAACAAATACTTTGATCACTCCACGGGTTCACAGCGCGCACCAAACTGTCTTCCGTGATGGATGCAATGGCATCTCAGTGATCATATTTTGATTCTCGGAACCCCAAATTCTGCAATTTTGTTTGTTTACGTAGACACCGAGCAAGAAATTGGCCTCATCGCTGAAGAAGATTTTTTTCGCAAAATCGTCGTCAAATTGCAGATACACAGATATTATAGAATTGTTATTTTTCTAGTAAAATACGAAATACACGAAACTCACTTTTTTCCATTTTGGCCAAATCTTACAAACCAAAGTTCTTTCGATCACTGTAAAAACCTAAGTGTTTGACAGATCTATTTGATTTTTTTTGTATGCTGAGAAAGAAAGAAAGATGTCAAAAAAATAAATCTTCTATGCGATCCGAGCGCCATCTTGTATCAAAGTCACTGACTTATCGAACAGCCTTCGTATGCATATTGTAAAATTGCACGGGAAGAACGAACTCCCTGTCACAGACAGATGACATATGGCAGGGATGTAAAATCCCAACCTCGAAGTGAATAAAAGAAGCGAGAGCTGTGAGAAAACCACATTTTCTTTAAAATTAAATTTTTTTTTTACACGATCTTTTGGGTCGCGAACAACAAGTTTGTGGATCACTGATACATTACTAGGTGATGGCGAACTAAAATAGACTGCAAAACAATCGGAATAGTTCTCTGCGTAAACCAATTTAATTAAAAAATATGGCATAACCCGCCATAGGTCAGACCTTAACTCTCAACAACACTACTCGTAGGAACAATAGCACCCAATAAACTATACGAATCTATGAATAACAATTCAATAAAAAAAAAAGTGACACACTGTAAGCAAGAATTCAGATAATAATCATTTTTAACAGTAGTACCTAACAATAAAAGTTTTTATATCTTTCCTGTTAATTAGAAAAAGCCATTACTAAACAATGAAAACCATCGCAGACGCCACTGTCAGAAGAAGGTGTTCCGCAATTTAACAAAAATACAACCCACGTACACAGTCACACTCACACGCGGGCCATTTATTGCCATTGAACTTAAACTTAAACTTAAACTATAGAAAAACACACAATCATTCTGTTAGAAAATTAACGTAACATCTACAGTTAATTAAAAAATCACTTGTCGTCCGTACAACAAACAGTTAGAACGTACGATGTGCAATAAAAAATGAATATATGTATATAGCTACAACAGATCTTGATTAATTCATTAAAACGTAATTATTTGTTTAATTCTATTTCGATTTTCAGTTCCGTAAAAAGCTACTAGATGTAATCAGAATCACTTCCGAAGTCAAGACAAAAACGGCACTACACCTCGCGGCGACTGTCAGTTGGCCCGATGCCTGAAGCCAACCTGTCATTGAATCTAATAATAAATATAAAACCATTTGGCGCGCCTATTCATACGGCTGATGGGGTGATTGATGCAGAACTACCTATGTTCACTTATGTGTGCGGGCAAATGGCGAATAATGTTTGGGGGGGTGGAGTGCTAACAGTAGAATGGTCAAGTTTAGAAGGCACGCTGGCCAGGCGGAAGATTGCGTAAATACAATAAAATTGTATTCTAGGTTAACGATTGTGAACAGGTGTCGTTGTAAGCACTCATGGGAGGTGTAGATACATTTGTTAGTCAAGGATAATTATGAGTGTCTACAGACATTAGGTAGAATCTGGAGATTACTTATATTGATAGAGTAATCATGGTATGGGGTGGGTCAAGGCGACCCCTACTAGATAAATGGAAAACTTAACTATTTTTTCTTGCAGCACAAATATATTTTGACTGATACTTTGTGCAAGAAGAGTCGTTTGTACAGTAAGACGAAAGAGGAGATTTTTGAGAGTTTTCCAATTGTCGACATTTACAACTTAGAGGCAGTTAAGGAATCCATATACCACCGAGTAAATGTGAATTTCACACATCCTCGTGAAAAGCTGACTAGGATTGAAAACTGATGCTACTTCGGTTTAGCAAAAGAGCTGGGTTCAAAACTCCTAACTCGAAGGACGAATTGCTTATCCTACCAGTTCTGCTATACGGTGAATGCTAGACTATAAGCAAGAAACCAGGGCAGATATTAAGCTCATTCAAAAGAAAATATACTCCATCGGATATTCGGTCCTGTGTGAGAATGGAGGAAAAGATATAACCGCGAACTCTATGAGCTATGTATATCAAGATGTGGATGTAGTTCAGAATGCCGAGAAATGTTGATTACATTGGCTCAGCCATATGAAGCGAATGGACATCAGCGAAGGGGTTTTCAAATCTCAGGTTGCGGGCTTAAAACATCATAGAAGACCGAACCTCCATTATAAAAATCAGGCGATTACAGACGCCGAAAGGCTTGGTACGGTGAATTGGAGACAACTGGATGTGTCTCAAGCAGAGGCCCCTCATGCGTCGGGAGCCCACTAAAGTAAAAGTAAAAGCTCTTATTAAACTGCTATATTTGATTAACGCTTCATTCAGATTGCTCTACGTTCCGAGACAATGGAAAGTCGCAGAGATTATAATGGTCCCGAAACCAGGCAAACCTCTAAATGAGAAGAAATCATATCAACTTATTTCCCTATTGCCGGTTATCTCTAAAATATTCGAAAAACTACTTTCAAAACGACTACAACCCGTAATCAATGAAAGACGTCTCATTCCTGACCATCAGTTTGGATTTAGAGTCAAACATTCTACAATCGACCAAGTCCACAAAATAACTGACGTGATTGAGAAAACTCTCGAAGAAAAAAAGATTTGTTGTGGTGTATTTCTTGACGTCTCACGAGCTTTAGATAAGGCTTGGCACGAAGGCTTACGATCATACCTCACCGACAGACTTTTTCGTGTTAAGCACGGAGTCCCACAAGGAAGTGTCCTTGGCCCACTTCTATATGTACTCTACACGCGTGATATCACGCAGGAAAGAAACTGCGTCCTCGCCACGTTTGCGGACGATACGGCGATATTGACAACGGGCGATAAAATTGAAGCAGCAACTGAAAAGCTGCAACATGCTATTAATAAAGTCCAGGCTTGGACGAATTCTTGGCGTATGCGTGCTGAACGAAAGCAAATCTACTCACGTCAACTTTACCTACAAAACAGTGGACAGATTACCCGTATATTTAAACTCGGCTCAAATACCATACGCGAACGAAGCAAAATATCTAGGTATGACCCTAGATGTTGAGCTTAAATGGAAATCGCACGTAAAAAAGAAACGCGACGAGCTCGAAAACAAATACCGACAAATGTACTGGTCACTCGGAAAACATTCGAAGTTGAGCCTACAAAACAAACTGCTTATCTATAAGCAAGTGCTAAAGCCAGTGTGGTCTACAACTATGGGGTTGTACCAGGAAAAGCAATAGAAACATCCTACAAACTTTTGAACATAAAGTTCTTAGAACGATCGTTAGCGCACCGTGGTACATACGTAACGAAGATATTCATCGGGACCTGGGAATTCCCAGCGTCGTCGAAGAGATAACAAATTTTGCTAGTAAACACAAAGATCATGTTCACGGCCATTGTAACCGTACGGTCATTCAACTACTTGACGCGAACAATTCAATTCGTCGTCTGCAAAGGACAAAACCTTTTGACCTCGTGTCATAGTATATGCCGGTCGTGAAAACAGCAGGAACTTTCATTGGAATTTAACCTGTCTAAAGCGCTACATTCTTTTTAAATTACGAACATCTTTTTCCAAAAATCACGAGTCTTATAAGCGAATATAAAACTGCTGGATAAGCGTCGGCTTAGTTGTAGTATTAATCTTGAAGAGTGGTGTTTTTAGTGAGTAAAAATCTCACACTACCATAAGCACGCGCGGTCGGGCCTTATTGTGTCTTTAGAAGATTTTCACCCTCTCGGCAAAAAAAAAACTAAAGTAAAAGTAAGTCCCAATTGCCAGAAAAAAAAAAAAACATCAAACATCTCGCGAAAGCCTGTCAAACATCCGAGAATAAAACTTTCATAAAGAAGTGAACAATATAACACGCACAGCACGAATGGCTGCGAGATACTAGGCCAGACCCCAGTGGCGGCTCGTGCCATATATGTATGCTCAGGGGCTCACATTCCCAAAAAAAAGTGATCCCCATTAAGTTCGGGGTTAAAGTCGGTCATTTTCGACGATTTCGAACAATTTTCTGAAAATATTAAAAATTTTGTAGAAAAACTAAAAACCTACACTTTGGATCCTAAGAATTTCTTCTTAATACGAACCGCACTCAAAAACGATTTCCAGTAATTCCAAAAATTTCGGAGTAAAGTCAGACATTTTAAATGCGTTTCGAAATTTTGGAAAATTTTGGAAAAACTCTTAAACAAACTTTTTCTTTAGAAGGGCGCATACTTTGGACGTCAATACACAAAATTGTTTGTCAATGACATATTTATCATAAAACCAATTTGGATATGACAACAAAATAGCCATGTATGTAGGGAAAAAGAAACTTGCAATTTCCCACTGATCAAGCAAATAACGTTAGGCACACTAAAAGCAATTTAAGCTTAGATGAGCACGTGCCATTCTAGTCATTCCATATAATTGGTGGAAGGATGTTTTGCAAATCTATTTTATTCTCTTGTAATAACGATTTTGCGGCAATGTTAGTGAAAGGTTTTTTTGACAACGTTATATATGTGAATAATCCCAAATACATTATGGAAAAGTGTTTTAAAAATATTTAGTGTTTTGAAGTTAAATGTTAGGACGATATAAACTATAATATTCAGAAAAGATTTGCGTCGTACAAAAACAGGCATAGCTAGGTAGGTGTTTCTTAGAATCTTAGGAGTATTCTCACTTGTTTACTTACATATGTTCTGTCACACTTCGTGAAATATAGGGCTCTAGTAACTCCTACTCACCATCGAGTTCGGATTTCCGCAAAACAACTCAACTTCTTATAACTAGTTCCCAATGTTCGCAATTTCTCCTCAACTGTTTCTGCCGGATTGTACAAGTAGGTTACACTAAATGATTTTCGCAACTAAATTTTCTTCGTACCTTAAGGTGTGGCTAATATACTCGTATTATCAGTTCCTTCATTATTCCTGGCGCATTCTCGCATAAAGCTATTTGTCCGACACATACATTTCATGCCAAAAGAATAGATTTATGCAAAAACGGGCCCAAATCGTACATATTATTTACGATTTGGACAGGAAATCATTTAGGTGATATGTATGAAGACATTTGTTTATAAAGAACTGCAGCTTACGAGTGAAAATAGCAGTTATCTTCCAAATATATCACTCGTACGGTAGTACAGACTGTATATGCTCATATGTACATATAATATATTCGAGCAAAACAGTAGCACATTAGATTTTGTGTCGACAAAGCTTCCTAGATAAAGAAAATTATCAACTTTTCTGATCAGCTGACCGACAACACTTACTTGGGCCATCGAATTTGTAACTAAAATTAATCTTATTCTTCCTAATGTTACACACGGCCAATTTCAAAAGTAGCATAGAATGGGGCTATGCTAAAAATGTAAATTTCTCACATATTCTTTACATTAAGCACATTCAACAACTTTTAAGGTCAGCAGATAACATCCCACCCAGTTTTTCACAACTTCGTTCATAAGTGATTTTCTCTTATCTGAATAAAATGAAGTGAAGCTCTGATAGAGATTAAAATCTGATTTAGTGGGAGGACCGGTGCCAATTCTGGTGTTTGCAGCTTCTGAGGTGAATTTCTATCGATAGCAAGAGTATATTCACCAAGGCTCTCGAGGCTTTCATGTTTGAGTGCTTGGGATAAACTAACCATCGCATCAAAGTAGCCCTTTCACATAGGCCGGTAAAAAAACCGAAAGGCTTTTGCCGGTGAAGTGACCTCAATCGTATCCTCACCATAATTGTCACACATGAATGAACATCCTTCGAAGCAAACTGAACAAAAACTGAGGTAACAACCGCCTAAATGCCACGATGTGTGAAAGCGTTCATATACACACATGTATTATTATCCTCACTACGTCTGCCGGGCGTCTGGTCACTTCGTAGGTACACCATGGCGATCGCGCCGGGAAAAAATTTAATAATTTGTTGACAAAAACAAACCAAGATTTAAGAATCTTGAGCTATTTTTGCCTCAAACATATCTATATTACACAAGTTTTTTTTGTAATATTTGAACTGATGTTCAGAATTTTACGCTGCTCTCTAATTAACTAGAACTGGTTACTTAGCAAAAAAAAAGTACAGCGCACGAATGAACTCCAGTTAATTCAAATTTGACTAGATTGCGCCAGTTTGGGTCATTTACATATACTCTATCTTCGCAAACAGACCATAAGAGGCTTAAAGACTAGTTTCCTTTTGTACGCATTATATTTTTCAACGACGAGATTGAGAAGTTTCACATGACAGTTTTACATTGCCATAAAATTTAGTCTAAGTCCTTTGAGTTTGCATCATGATGCTTAGTCCGTACATTGATCACCATCTATCGTTCCATAGCTGTCACTGTTGTCTTCAAAGATGTCATCAAACTAGCTTCGATTGATTTTCATAGCACAATGATCACGCCTTATCATTTGTCCAATTCAACCTTTTCATTTATTATTGTCCATCTCCATTATGTTTATTAATAAGGCACTTTGAAATGACATTTTGACATTTTGTTGTAAAGCGCCATCTATCACATTCTAGAAAACCTATTAGTTCGGAGTGTTTACACACCGTAAAACAGACTAAAATATAGTATATATACCTAAATTTGAGGACTGATCTAACCAATATAGTGTTGTATTCAACGCGTTTACACCGATGACATTTGTACAATATCTGGTCTTGGTCGCAGGCCAAATCAGCGGTGTAAACTAGTCCAATAATACGCCCCTGCTGATAATTTGACTGCAATTTGTATTTAATATGTTTGTCTTGTCTTGATCCAGTATATAGGACTATTATTAACTACATTAGTTTGTTAGTACACGTGGAGCTTATTGACTCTGCGAACGCATGTTTGCACTGTCAGTTATAATTTTACTTCAAAGCGCTATTTGAAACTTTTAATGTAATCGTGTTCGACTTTTATTTTTAACATATTCATTGTAGCAAAAACATTTATATTACGTGTTAGGTAGCTATTCCCTCTAGGCAGAAATACACTTAGACCAAAAGGTAGGTCGATTGTTATCACAACAACGAAGAGTGCCGGATTACCAGCACCAGGAACCTTACATGATACGAGTATGAATTTCGGTAACCGTAGCGGTGTTACATAAACTTTTCTATTCCGCATTTATGTGCAGAACCACTTATTACCGGGAACGAACGAAGCTCTTTACTTTGTAAATATCGAGCCTGGGTAAGTCACCGAGATCTTCATAGAGAGGGGTTTCGTTCTCAACATAGTTAGGGCAGGACAGGTGCACAAAAAGTGAGTTACTGTTTCTTTGTACTCTTCGTCTTCTACAGTATCGTTGGAAGGAGCATCCAGCCTAATATCAAACAGTATCCCGGGAGGACTAGTATTATAGAGCTTAGGCATTTCCAATCTATGGATCTGTCTGCTGTACAGACGTGTGTACTTGAAAGGGAAAATCAGTCATATTACAACTTCCTTTATTTTCGTGAATTACTGTTGCATGTTTTTGCTTTTAGTGTGGCCTCCTCTAGCTACGGGTCATATTACGAGCATATCATATGATTTGTTTCCAATTAATGATTTTGAATTTCGTATTCGGTGCATTACCGAATGATTTTGTGGTATTGTGGATCAAAATCTCAAATAGTTCCAGCAGAAACCAGTAATGATGATATTCCTAAAACTCAAGTAAGGACCTCGAATAGGGAAAGAAAATCATCAAACAAATTTTTATCACAGAATCCCAATATAAAATTATCTAGAAGTATCCATTAAAAGGTCAGCAAATTCAGCCCAGTAGTATAAATTGTCAAAAATCGAATGGAGTGCTGATAAGATATGGGAGAATAGGTGTAAATATTTAAATCATATTTATTGGCTGCCTAACTCAAGAATGCCTAACCGTGGCAAAGAAATTGCTCTTTGCCCATTCCTTGACATAGAAGGTGCTTTCGATAACACTGGTAATAGGTTCGTCGATTCCCCGACGATGAAGCTATTACCAGATGGGTTAGAACTATGTTCGATAGCCGCATAATAATAACTTCGTCAGGAGAGGTCTCTGTGACGATCTCCGCGGCTAAAGGCTGCCCCCAGGGTGGCGTCCTCTCGTCTCTCTTATGGTCGCTCGTGGTGAATGACTTATTGAATAGACTTATATAGTTTACGCTTTACAACTATAGGCTATGCAGATGATCTTGTGATCATCATCAAAGGCAAACATGAAGACAACGTGTGTCAACTCATGCAAAATGCACTCCATGTAGTCTCGGACTAGTATGCTGGCGAGAGCTTATCGATAAACCCTAGCAAGGTAGTCGTTGTACCGTTTACAAGAAGAAGAACACTGAACATTGGTTCAGTGACTCTAAATGACATAACCATTCATTTTTCCGATGAGGTAAAATATCTAGGAATTATCCTGGACAGGAAACTTAACTGGAACTCCCATATTAAGGATAAAATTGCGAAGGCAACCACTGCCATGTGGATTAGTCGCCGTATGTATGGCAAATCCTGGGGTCTGTCCCCAAAGGTCATATTCTGATTATATATCATGGTGGTAAGACCGATCCTTACATACGCATCCGTTGTCTGGTGGACGAAAACCAAGGAGGTCACAACCATCAACAAACTCAACAAACATCAAAGATTGGCTTGCCTCAGAATCACAGGTACTATGCACACCTGTCCCACAACAGCCATAGAGGCTATAATAGGTCTCACTCCGTTACACATTTTCTTCAAAAAAGTGGCAATCCGCAGTGCAGTTAATCTTCGAAAGTCGGATGTTAACAACAAATGAGATCACGTGGATCTCATTAACCGACTTCCCCGAGCTAGATATGCTCAGCACGGTTTCTGGCTTTACGCCCAAATCACTCTACTTTGGTAGAAGGTTTGAGATTTAGATCCCAAGCCGTAATATATGGAATAATGGCGAACCGTTGCTTGATCCAAAAGGAATCGTTTGGTATACCCATGGATCAAAAATGGATTCAGGAGTTGGCGCCGGTTTGTATGGACCCAATTACAAGATTAAGAAATCACTTGGAAAGAGTCCTAGTGTTTTCCAGGCCGAGCTTTACGCTATCGAGACCTGTGCAAATATAAACTTGCAATCGGGAATCAAAGGTGTCGCTATACACTTACTCACCGACAGCCAAGCGGCGCATAAAGCACTGATCTCCCACCTGATCAAAATTAGTTCTAAGCTGCTTCAACAGTTTATAAAATTTGGCCGATCTGCTAGCCAGAAAAGATTCCTCCGAGTTGTTCATTGGACCTGAACCCTTTTGCGGAATATCTGATTCTGATTTAAACTGTCCTTAAATAATTGGAAACGCAACATGTCCATTTCCCACTGGAATAACTCCCAAGGCTTCAGACAAGCTAAAAGAGCTGTCCAATCCTTCCAGAAAAAGGCAGGTGATAACCTAAAATATAGCAGAAATGACATAAGAAGGCTTATGAGCTTCCTTACTGGTCACTGCCAATTACTCTACCACCCAAACAATGGTGGTAGAGTATTTCAGATATGAGAATTTCAGAGGATATCACCTGCCGCCTCTGCCTAGAAGAGGACGAAACTGCAGAGCACATACTATGTGAGTGTGTAGAATTAGGAGAAGCATCTTTCTTAACGGGATAATATCTCCATTAGACTTAAGGAACTCCTCCACAGCCGTAATCATAGGTTTCATAAGGAAAGTTGAAGTACTGTTGCCCTAAAAAGTTGTCTCTGGCACAATAGATCTTTCTGGTCGCAGTACCTTCATGCCATTTGGGCGTGGCCACACTCCTGTTAAACAATTTCTGTACAGATTTTGATGAAATTTGGCACGTAAGCTAAGACTGACATAATCTATCGTAGATCGGTTAAAGTGATTTTAAAATATGGGGACGAGTTTTGAAAATCTGCATCGCCTTTGCCTTGGTTACTGAGGTTTTCTGTATGTTATACGTATACAAGTTCCTTGAAAGTTCAGCTTTAATAGTTCGATAGATAGATACAAGTATGTCGCATGTTGGGGTGAAAAAATATAATCTTTTTCCGCGGGATACATTTGGCCCCCAAAAACCCCTCCATGAGCTACTTTTATAATTATTTTCGATCTACGACAGTACATGAGAAAAATGGTTTAAATGCTAAACACTGAAGTTATTTCTTCAAAATTTTAGACGGTTGACAACCAACAAATCCACTAACAAGAATTTTGTGCTTTACTAAGAAATTTCTTTGAAATGTAAACATTTTTTTTTCTTTTTGTAAATGCAGTCTCGTTGCGTGTGTACGTCCGATAAGAGTCGTGTCAGAGCAAAGTCTCTTTAGATTGCTGGGTATCATTCTGCTGATCACCGGCTTTAACCACTTCACTAAACATGACAATATCTTAAATGCTTTATAGATATGGCTGTAAGTCTTTTATGTAACTCCAACTCACCATCCTTACAACATGATAGTCCTTGAAAACATAGTCCGAAAAATATTTTCCACTCTTCTTTATGTATCCCTTTCATTTGTAATGCACTAAAATTTATTTTTTCTTAATTTAAATTTTTTTTTATTTTAAATATTCCCTTTGCACTCTTAAAAACGAAAAATGGGAGAATTTTTTTCTCAATTTTTAAGGATACACCAACTATTCTACGCGCGTTTTTAACCTCTTAAAAATTGCGTCCTTTCGTCACTACTAAGAACCGATTTGAACTAAACCTCAGACACAACTTTCTTAAATTTATATTAATTTCGATTTGTAGATAAGACTCGCGCAGACTATTTTCCACGTTATCAGTGAGAGAGCTACAGAGAGAAATATAAATTAAGAACAAAAAATTAAACAAACATCTGGGAAGAGAGAATTTAAACAAAAAAAAAATAAAAAAAAGAACACCTCTCAGCGAATGTGTACGATAAGAAAAATGCTTTTGAATGTCTTATTTTTGTAAACATTCATAGGTACAGTCGGAGTAAAAAGTAATTGCTCACAAAGAATGAACGTATCATAAAACGATTTCAAAAATAGTATCTAAAGGAAAGGATTTCAGCATGGAGGTCTACCAGCAGAGATGAGATTGATCTTGAGAAAAACGGGGTGCAAAAGTTTTAAGTAATGCTTTAATAAAGGGTTATTCATTTAGAGGCTGGGATTTCACATCCCTATCATATGGCATCTGTCAATTCCAACTGTCATCCATAGTGACAGGTAGTTAGTTTTTGCCTTACCATTTTACAATATGGATCGCTTAACCACAGCTAAATGCATTAAAATTGTTGCATCTTTCTACAAAAATAACAGTTCTGTAATATCTGTGTATTGCTATTTAAGGACAGATTGTGGTCATTCCCCAACTGAGCAAACAATTCGAAACGCAATCACGAAATTCAAACAAAATGGTAGTAGTTGTGATGTCGTAAGGCCTGTGCCAATCGTAATCCTCTGCTCTCTTTGCGCTTGGATTTGCATTCTTATACCTATAAGGTCCAGCTTACACAACAACTAAAGCCAGTCAACACACCCGACCACTGCAATAGCTGTCAAATTATAGAGGAGCCAGAAACCATCAAACTCTTGTTATGTGAATGCCACAATATGGGCATCAGGCTTTTTGACGAACTATTGGATCTCGTACAAGTTTCACTTAGGACCATGATATGCTTCATAAAGAGCGCAGGCTGGTATGCAACAGAACCAACCGCAAGACAAAGGATTTAAATATAGGTTCCACACAACAAAAAATGAAACACAATGGACCCACGTGATAAGCACTTAGGTGCACTTCCCTCCAACCTAACCTAAAGCCTGTTGACCATAGAAAATCAATTGGAGAACTTAAAAACCAACATCTGTAAAGTTTTTGCCGCCATACATCGAAGTTTGCTAAAACTCGCGTGGCGGACATTTAAACAGTAAACAAATTAAAAAAACAAACAAAATGACGTACTAGCTATATATATGATTTCGCGAAGGGATATAGAAGATATCGATACAAGAAATCATGTCTTGATTTGACCGCATTCAAATTGTTCAGTCTACCCTGCCTAAGGACCAATCAGGTTGTTGACGACAAATTTTAGGTGTTCATACAGCACGGCAAACAGGATTTTGTAGGAGATATTTGGGAGACTGACGACGCAGTTCAAAGAATCTTTTTTTTTTTGGCATCAGGCATACGATGAAGACATTCCATTCATGGATGAAGTGTTGTTGCTGCCTGACACCGCACTGTTAGTCGTCAACGCTGTCTAACAGTCTGCAGAAATGTTCTTTCTAGATTCCCAGCACTGACTTTGTACGTCTCTGCAGGGTTCAGTTAGGGCCTGTTGGCCTTGGTATGCTCTTGTGACCATCCCCCGTATTCTTCTCTAGAGCTACTTTGTACGCCTTATGCTTTGTTGTGCTCGTTTGCCTGCACTCTTTATCCATCCAGGAGTTTCGTTGTGATCGCAGAATGAAATGCAGAGGCGGTATTCCTGATAACTTCTTGCTAGTATTGCCATTGGTCGTCTGCACTTGATGATGGCAAAGGATTTGCCAAGAGTCTAAGAGAAACTCGATCAGCGAAGTTTTTGCGTCATTCGACAATCTCCGGAAATAGCAAAGTTGAATCCAACAATACGGGTATATATATGTAGATGCTACGAGAACGAGGATGGAGTAAAGTCAATTGAACTCTTACTATCCAGTTGTTTTGAAAACCGATACCTACGCTATCCACATACGCATCCATGTTCTTCTAAAGCATGACAGAGGTAATATGATCAAATATATCCAAAGTACTGAGTTTCATAAACTAATGAGAACCCGTAAAAGTATTCACAATTAGATTTAAGTTTATTAAAATGACAAGATGGGCGATAACTTTTTGCCTAAGTATGTCTGAACTTATAGTGCAGGCAGCCACTCGAAACTAACCACATCTAATAAGTACCTTGTAAGTTGAATGATAAAGTGGCTTCGCAAATGCACTATACATCCAGAACAATACTCAAAGTTAGTACTCACTGCCACTGTTAATACGAGTAGTTTGTTTGAACAGATTCTAGACAAAGCCAGTTTGTAATGAAGTATTATGGGTTTTTTACTTGCAACTATAAGGGACAAGTATTGGTTTCATGAAAATGTTGGATCTCGTGATTTTGATCAATCTTGGCATTACTATGGGTATAATAGAGAAACTCAAAAAGTGGGAGCTTAATTTGATCTGGCTGCCTTTTTGCCCATCTATCCATCTGTTTGCCCTTCTGCATGCACGACTGCAGGCTTAAACTACTTATTTGGAGTCCATGGGGCCCCAATCCGAACTATCATTTTAACCATTCTTTGGTGGTACAATTACGACACCTGACAACTTTCAAATAATGTGCGTGTCGTTGGTCGAACAGACAATAAAAAATCTTAAAAATAACAAGGCCCCTGGATATGATTTAATAACCGGACAGATCCTCAAGGAATTGCCAAAGAAAGCCCTGATCAAGCTTCTGCATATTATAAATGCCGCACTAAGATTATTATACGTTCCAAGGCAATGGAAAGTCGCCAAGATTATAGTGGTTCCAAAACCGGGAAACCCTCCAAACGACAAGAAATCGTACAGACCAATATCGCTCCTGTCGATAGTATCTAAGGTATTTGAAAAGTTTTTGTTAAAATGCCTACAAACGGTCATTGAAGAAAGACCATCAATTCGGCTTCAGAACAAAACATTCCACAATTGATCAGATTTATTGAATAACACATGAAATAGAGAAAACCTTAGGCTTGATAAAAAAAGATATCTTCTAGCGCTTTTCTTCGAAAAGGTATGACGTGAGGGCTTGAAGTTTAAGGTAAGACATGTTCTTCCGCAACAATTATATGAGATCTTAGAATCCTACCTTGCGAACAGACTCCCAATTTAGGGAAATCGTTGCAGGAGTACCACAAGGAATTATTCTGGGTCCGCTCTTGTTCTTACTGTGCACTCGAGATATACCACAAGAAGAAAACACTGTCATAGCTACGTTCGCGATCGATACGGCTATATTAACAACAGATAAATCAGTCGAGTCAGCAACTGTAAAGTTCCAAAGAGCTTTGGACAAAGATTTGGCGTATTGTCAACGACACCAAATCAACTCATTTTAACTTTATTTACAAAAAAAATTAACATCATACCCTTTTCATTAACTCGGTACAAATACTGTATGCAAACGATACAAAGTATCTAGGAATGACACTAAACTCAAATGGAAGACGCACGTTAAAAAGAGACGCGACGAGCTTGAAAATAGATTCAGACAAATGTATTGGCTACTTGGAAGATATCCCAAGCTAAGTATATATAACAAACTGCTCTTACACAAGCAAGTGCTTAAACCCATTTCGGCGTATGGTATACAACTTTGGGGTTATACCAAACGAAGCTATAGAGGTATCCTATAATCTTTTCAAAACAATGTGCTAAGAGTCATAGTAACAAGGAGTAACTACCGTCGATGACGAAATAACGAACTTTGCTCGAAAACTCCGTATTGATCTTCATGGTCATTGCAACAACGTTATACTTCAAATTCTGAATGAGACAAACCTTGTACGCCGACTTCAAAGAACGAAACCGTTCGATGTAGCGCAATAAGGACTAGCCGCATTTAATGGCGGGTCTTAGCAGGTGCTTTTGCTGGAAAGCTACCTGCCTAACGCGAATATTTTTGAAACTAAAACTACTTAATAAAGAAACTCAATCGTAGTAAACCAGTAAAGGGAGGTGTTGTTTAGTGAGTAAAAATCTCACACTACTATGAGTACTGGGCTCATTGTTTCTATGACGATTTTTCACCTACCTACGAAAAAAAAATATATATATATATTTAACCATAAAATGAATGAGTACCACAGATTTTATTCAAATCTCATACTTCATTAGGTTAAACATATTCTACCAGGTGGCGTTCTAGGATTTCTGCCAAAAATTCGTATAGCGGTACTTTAATCATTGGCAATCGATCTTGTTCAAAATCAATATCTAAACAATACTTGACATATGCAAGACTATGGCATACCAAGTTTTGGAAAACTCTAAGAATAATTTCAGGGAAATCATATGATTGATTTGACCTGCAAATTAACACCATATACTCGTACATATAGGTGCAAGTATATGCGACCGAGTCATACACTTTATTTTCCTTTGTTTTCATATTTTGCTTTAAAAAAAGAAACAAAAACTTTTGTTATGTACTGTTTCTCAGTTGATAAACTTGAGTTAGTGGCTGCCTGCACTATAATTTCAGACAGAACGTTGACTTTGAATTCCATACAAAATTTTGCTGAATTACAAATGTCACTGTATAATACTTCCGCATTACAATCAGTCAAAGTGCTCGTAATCATTATACAAGGCACTTAGCAGTAGGTGTAAAAGTAAGGCAAAAAAGTGCAACAGAACTATGAAGAGATTACAAGTCAGTTGTGTGTAGATCATTGTGGTACACGCCCATAAACAATAAATAATAACAATCAGCAAGCGAAATAATTCAGCGCACACTTATCCGATAACCATTTGGGTAGGCAGTCAAAGTTCTATTAGCAGGCTTATCTGGTATGTCACCTTGGGTCAGGGCATAAAGAGCTTATTATTTTATTTTAATCGAATGGTATCATCTTTTGACCTATAGCACCAAAGAAAGATGAATGTTTTTTTTTTTTTTTTTGAAAAGTGCGTACATTTTTTTAAGCGACTTGAGAGAGAATGGATGGCATTGTCAAGAGGTTAAAAAAAATGTATTTTGATTGAAATTAAATGCTTTTTTCATCAGAATCATGGGACTGCTGAGAAAACAGTTCGTTACGCAACAATTAAGCGCAGAATGAAGTGCCAGTGAGTGGTTTAACTCCTGATGCTGGCCATTGGTAATTGCATGCATGAACCCTTATAAATAAATATTAAAATAGCTAGTAGCGTAATATTTGACTACGAATGAAGGGCGGCATCTTACATCTTTTTCTCCAGAGGAATGAATTGTGTCTATCGTACGAGAGTTTGTGAATATTTCGCATACGGGCTTGGGTATCTCGTACTGTACCATTTAAGATGGATTTTAAAAATTGACTTATAGCTAGCTGTCATTAAGGCTACACGATTATGTTAGGTGTTACCTCTTGGGCAACAGTAGCGTGTTGAAGATACCAAAACACCACCATTCAAGCCCCGATTGGTCACAGTATACACAGTTAAATCATGTAGTTTCAAACATCTGGACTACGCTGATGAGGTTTGGTTGCTTTCGAATAGAATAATTGACTAAAAGGTTCACTCAAAGTGGGAGTGACTATAAACCAAGGAATATCTCGTGAACGGTACTTACATCCCTCGAAAGAAATTATTATAGTCGAAATTTTAGGCTTTGAAGTTCTCTACAAGATGGATGTCGAATTTTTAGAATTTTCCAAAACTGAAGGTTGGGTCTTCCAAAACATCCAACTTTACGAGGTAATTGATGGAAAGGGTGAATATCTCGGAAACGATGCATGCTACACAAAAAAAATATTAATAACAAAATTTTAGGTTTTGGAATTCTCTACAAGATAGAAGTTGAATTTTTCCAAAAATTTTCGAAAACCGAAAATACGTAATTTTCTAAAATATCTGACTACTCAAAATTAATGAAAAAATCTTTCAGGCCTGCAAATTCTCTACAGTTCTTAAAATTTTAGAAAATTCAAGGTACGCAATCTTCTAAAATGTCCGACTTTAACCCGAAGTTAATAGAATTCGTTTTAGAGTGCTAATAATTCGATAAATTTGGGTAGGTTTTTGAAATTCTCTAAATCTGACAAAATTTTCCCCAAAATTATTGGAAATCATTTCGAGAGTGAATATCTCGAAAACAAAATTTAATTTTTTTATTTTTTTACAAGGTGGGTACCGGTTTTTTTTTTTTTAATATTGTAATATGCGAGCTACGGCTCGAGTAATCGATATTCTGTGAAATTTATTTCTTTATTTTCTAGTATATAGAACAATTCAAATTCACACTATACTATTCTTCGTAAATTCTTTTCTTACAAGGTCTCTTTCCTCTCAAATCACTTTATCTCCTTTCAATTACTTAATTCACAAATCCAAACTAATTACTTCTTCTTGTTAACTCTCAACATTCATTTCATCACAAAATTACAACTTCGCCCATTATCACTTTTCCAATCTCTTCGCCACGGTTCTAAACCAACTGCCTGCTCTCGATCGCCATCTGTCCGTATATAGCAGAAGTTTCTGATAGCCAGAAACTTCTAGCAAATTCTTCGACCAAAAACAAAAATACCTAAAATCAAAATACCTAAAAATTATGATGTAATAATTCCAAGATGACAATCATTTCGTGCAGTTATAATTCTCTCTTATCCGCGATATTATCCGTCTCTTATCATAGACATGAACTGTGGAGACTAACCGCAGACACGAACCCCGAATGAAAAGACACTTTGGAATGGGCTGGAGGAGCGTAGTTATTATTATGTTACAATATTTTCCGAAAATTCTTCCTAAAAACTGTTCGAATTTAAACCAAATTAAATAATCACTTTTTAGTGCATATAAACTGAAAATGTTTCGAATGTAGACTAAACAGCAATACGAGTACATGACAATGGACGAGACAAAAGCTCTGTATGAGATTTTTACCTAGGTGCTGTGTTCGCTGTAGACAGTATGCTCCTTAAGATGAGCGATAATTATTTTAGCAATTGTTTTCGATATTATTATGCATCTCTAATTTTCGCAGTTATTTTTCTTTGAAAGCCTGTCGATCTTGGCGTCAGTAAATGTACGATGCAAACCAAATCGTTTCTATGAGTAGATGCAATTATGTTGAGCTCTGTAGGAATGCCGTCAAGTGCTAATGTTTTGTTTACTCTAACTTTTTTTATCAAATTATATAGGTGGCCCTTACCCAAAACCAATTCATCTGAAGGGTATTAGCATAAGCTGTGACCGTATAAGCTGGGTGGCCGTGGTGTAGTGGTAATATCATCGCTTGTCACGCTGTTGGTTCACGGTTCAAATCCTGACGTTAAGAATTATCCATTTATTTCGCATGAAATAAATGAAAAAGTCGATCAATTGTGGAAGCTAACTCAACTCTACTGCGGAGGCATAACACTAGCAGTATCCAACTTGATCATCATGATGATCAATAGGAGGACGAGAAAAAAAAATACTGTGAATCATGACAATAAAAGCAGAACAAAAATGCTCCCCAGTTATCTGGATGCTACCCTTGGAGTTTAGAGAAACTTAATACCACCAGAGTTTCAAACCACTACACCAAATCTTTCTGTCTCTCTCTTCTTCACAACGCTTTGCCCTGTAAAAATATAAGGGTATTCAAATCTCTTTTGGCGCGAGCAAATTATATAAAAAAAAAAAAAATCACATTTTACACACACTTCTGCCGTTGCTTTTATTTCTCATCTTGGAAATTAATGAAATTTACTTAAAGCTACGCTAGAGCTCCATCATACGGTATTGGGACATAAGCTCGCTTCTACCCCTGTCTAGTGTCTCCAGACAAGCCTTTCCAGATAAAAAAAAATAATAATAGGCACTTCATTAAAAAATGTAAGTTCAATGAAATTTGTTCGTAAACTATCAAAAAAGTGAATTGGAAGAACATTTAACTTCTTGAAACTAAAGTTAAGGAAAGAAAGGAACTTTGTAAGAGTTTTTGCATAGGATGACCTCTGAGCATACCTACTCCCTATTTTTGGACAAATTCATTTAGAATTAGGTTCTGGTATACCTAGGAATATGAAATTGCTAGAGAAGCTGCTGCAGAATATGTATTTCATGAAAAGACATTTCATGAAAGATTTAATTTCAGGTGGTATGTTTTGCTGATGTGATGTCGACCTTACATAATCGAATCCATTTTCATATTTTTTCAAGGCTCCCTCCGTTGCTCGATAGTTAGTTTAGCATGAACCCATTGTGAAGTTTTTATTTTGGGGGGCTTTCGGCGAGTACAGACCATAAAGTTAAAGAGGGTCTCGGTGACGTACGTACAACGATTAATAAATATGTAGCTAGATGAGTAATGAACAATATTTCGTCTCAAGGTTACAGGATGCAAATAAATAATATTATTCAGAAATTTTGTTGATACAAAGATATTGCACGAAACCTGTACCGTCTAGATAGTTTTCCCTAATATGTTCATAATCGGTTGAAGGTAGAATGTGTACCACAACTGAACTAAGAACGTTTATCAGTTCAAAGAAATTCCCCCCCATATCGTCTGACATACTTCGTAACCAAACCTAGTAAAAGCAGCTAAGTTAGCTGAAGACAAGAAAAATCTCACCAAAACTGACTTTTATATCAGTTTTCCGTTTCGCAATCTTAATTTACTGAGAGCTACATAAATATGTAGCTGTGCTCATTGTAAAATAATATTGTGGCATGTCATTGCACTGAAATAAATAAAGTTGCATTCATTGTGGACATAGCAAGACTGACTTTAAAAAAAAAAACATGGAATTTTTGCTCCTGTGTAACTGCTTTTAGGAGGTTAGGGGAAAAAAAAAACATTTTCTGGACAAATCTAGAATGAAGTGAAATTTTACACCGCCGAATGATATTGTACGCAAAACAGTATTAGTATTTCTAATCAACACATTTTGCACAGAACAACCTTGATAGTACTTCTGTGGGTATATCAGATAAAGATTGGTGATTCTTGCTAATCGGAACCTTGGCCGACTTTATTTTTGAAGAGAAAAACCGACCAGAGCCAGAGGAGTTTAGTTTTTCAAGGCAGTCGTACGTTTCAAAATAAGGATGGAAATGGAAAACGTACGAATTTTTTTATGTACACGGCCAAATCTTATATACATACGAGTATGTGGGGGAGAGCTGGGTCGAGAAAGAAATAAAAATTGTTCATTGGGATTGGCCTAGGACAGTACTAAGGCACGCGCGGAGAGCAAGATAGAATAGAAAGATAGCAGAAGATCAATAGCAGACAGAGGAATTGATCTGGTGGGAAGACCATCCTCTAGTGCTGAAACTGGAAGTCACTGGGTTATCCCTCAAAACCGTCAAAGAAAATCCTCATAGATAGTGATAGTGCCCTTTAACAAAACAATGGTATCTTTGACCAGGGTGACGTGAGCGGGGCAGGATCGTTGTTTGTATTGCCTAGTAAAACTAATAGTATTGCCAACGTCAATGAACGGTGGTTGGCATCAGACTGGAGCTAATTCGATTCTATGATTTGCACCACTTAGTTCTTTCGTAATGAGAAGCCATGACAATCAGCACATTACATAGAACAGCTGCGACACTAATGATCGCGGCGTGTCTCTATCAAACCTTAATACTATCAATACGCAAGAGATTCTAGATTTGATCTTCATCACATACTCCTTTAAGCTTAAAGTCAAAGCCTACATAGTCTCTAAAGATGCGGCCTGCACACTACCGCTTCACATAATCCGGTATTGTCATCAAAACATCTCCTAGGAATCCTAGGAAAACAGATTGCAAAACTTTAAAGCACGATATAACATAAATCCGGTCATCATCTGGTATCAATAGAAATGACAATTGTCTGTGGATGGCAAGTGGGGCCAATTTTTACCTCCTTCCGAATAATGACCAAAAGTGTGTATTTTTAGTGGTAAAATCACTTGAGCTCATGATACTTCTAAAGGGTTTGGTCTAATATTTTTAATAACTGCAGAATCTCTGGCAGCAGTTCAACAAGTTACTACTTGCCTTTGAAAAGATTGTCAAACAGCAATGAAAGAATTGAAACCTTGTCCTTTCAGCCAACATCAGAGCAAACAAGCTGGCCAAATTGGCCTCGGATTTGAACTCCCCTGAAAATAGACAGCAAACTTCCCTTTTGCTTCCACGGAATCAAATCATTGGAGGTAAAGTGACAACACTGCTGGTTAGTTTCCCATCCTTTTCCTACTTGGAAAAAGAGGTGAGAAGTGGGTTTGGGGAATTGCAATAAGGCATTATGTGGTCTGTGGTTACTACATTACCCACGTATTTGTATAGAATCCGAGCAATATTTTTCAGGCTAACTTTTATAGCGCTATAGATTCTTGCATAAATAGATCTAAAAGCAGTAGATTGAGAATACTGCGGAACTCGCAGTAATGATGCCTATAGACTTTGGTAGGCTGACCACGAATCGATTACTGGAATATTACTATAACGTTAGGTTTTTAAGACATTAATGTTTGAAAATTCGAACAATGCTTTTAAAACTAACCTAAGCTTGCTCTGGATACTTCTAACTTATCTAAAAATTAAGCTTAAGTCTTCCCTTATAATTGGCTGCAAATCAATTTTGAAGGATATTATCACGCAATCGCTCAATCGCCATCCAGGAAGTACACCGACTTGGACTGAAAGCCCGCAATTAAAACGAAGGATGCGAATTCGGGTCTGGATAGTCCATTCATAAATAGAAGCAAATACAAGGGGACCAAGCCATAGCCAACTAACTCTTAGTGAACGACTGGGATTAGAGCTAGTCTCTTCAGCTGAGCCTACTATGTGCGCATACCCCAACTGAAGATAAAGCCTGTGAAATCAAGAATAGATTCTGCGAACTGCTTAATGGCACCTGTAACTGCTGCTCGAATCATGGCGCCAAAATAAGCCTTGGCGATTCTAGCTGATGATTTCGCGGTTAATGGTAGGTTCATATTCTTTGTATTTCATCATCACTTAAACTTTTGATCTGTCAAACACATGAATAAAACTTCTTCACATACAAAGGAGAATTAACGTCGAAGCAATTGCCAGAATATATCATTAGTCCAGTCACTTTAAATACAAATCCACCTGAACTTCGAAACAGTGACAATATAAGCAATATTATTTCCAGAAGCAGGCCATCGAGAGACAGCAATTGTGAATAGGCCTGGGTAATGCAGTCTAACGAAGATGAAGACTATAATTGTTCCAAAAGGCGATAAGTTTGCACCTCGATGCTAATATCACAAAAATAACACAAATTTATCGACTTCGATGGAACGTAAGTTTAGATAGAAACAAGCAGAAAATTCTCATGTCCGTCAGTCGCTCAAAGAGAAAAAGCAAACGCCGGGAGGGTGTGTAGAAGCTTGGTGTTTGAAATAGGGCAAATCGCTAAGAATCACGACAGTTGGAGGAAATTACTGGGGTTACAAAGGACTTGCAGAAACTGCCAACGAAATATACAAGCAAGCTTCGCATTAGACTTTGTTGAAACTTTATCTAAATCCTTTAACTTCGCCCCGCTGCCTAATAAATACCGAAATAATAAAATGTCCCGGATTGAGAATATATGGTCCCTCTATACAGGATTAACAACCTTCTAATTGTTTTTTTTTTTTTTTTGTTTACACTTTTGCAGTTATTCTTGTAGAATAGTATACTGCTAACAATCCCGCATTTCGTTTCCAGGGAAATTTTTTTTCTATAGTAGAATTTTCTTCTCTCTGAGCTTGAAGATCCGGCGGATCAGATGACGTGCGTAAATGCTGGACACAATCCTAACTAACGCATGAATATGACTTTCAAATTCGATTCAGATACGCCTATTCTAATAAGTTTAAGTGCATCATTTCAAGATAAATTAGAAGTACCCAAGACGTACAGATTCAAAGCAAGGTTGATTTGAAATACCACGAAAACGACGTTTTTCGAACTTTCAAAGGACAATGCCTTACCAACCTGACGCGATAAAAATATTCTTTCAAAATACTAAAATCTATAAGAATAGCCATATAAGTCCAAAAAGGATAGAAAAGACTGTAATTTTGTTCCATAGTGCAATTGGACGTTTTTGGAAACTTCAAAATAAAAATCATAATCAACGTCTGCCACAATAACAGCTGTATGCCATATTGCTACAGCGTGTTCCAGAGAAACGTGTCTCTAATTACTTCCTTTGCTTTATTCACGCAAATACATACATATGTTTATAGTCAAAGCATTATCTACATTCAATTGCCGATCGCGCGTTGTATTTATATCCATTCAATATTGCTTTACACTTTGACCGGAATACATTATTACAAAATGAGTGCCGTTTAAAGAGTTTTGTAATTCTTCATCTAAAAGGATGGAAAATTAGTGCCAAATCGGCAGCAATATATACATATGAGTTCATCGGAGGCATTTACGAATAGGAGATAAAAAGATGTAAAGAATTTTTTAATGCTGACGATAGTCCAGGTAAAGGGTACACTAAAGCCACGTCAGCAAAGAACATAGTGATTTCTGAATTGTTTCGGAAAAATCCAAGAATACGTCTTAAGAAGGTTAAGGAAAAATAATCTAGAAGAGAAGTTAGGGAGTCATATCAATGCAATATGATGCCGCTTGGCAAAATCTGGAATCAAGAACAGAGGTAACAACCTTAAACCGCTACTGATCCTAAAACATATCTAAAAAAGTCTGAGTTGGCCAACACGGATGTTCATGTTTATGGTTTCTCTTCGACAAAAGGATTGAGAAAACTAAGTGTTCTATATTAAAGGGGTTTAGTAAAGTCTCTCTAATCTCTTTATGTGTCTGACAATTGCGACTGGATCTTGCAAGAGGATAACGATCAAAAACATTGCAGTCACCTCTGCACTCATTGGAAACAGTGAAATGGTATAACAACGTTCGCAGAGTCCTGATGCGAATCCAGTAGAAATATGTGGTCGCTAACAAAGCAGAAGCTTATGCAATTAAAAATATCTACAACAGGGGTGTTGGAGGAAAATTGCACTAAAAGATGTCGGGCAATAATTAATAATAACGGAGGCTTGTATATTTTAATAACAAAAAAAAAGTTTATCTAATACTGCACGTTTTTCAAAGTTTTTTTTTGCGACACGTTTCTCTGGGACAGGCTGTATGTAACCAGTAATATTGAAGGAGTATTATGAGTCACATTAGCCCGAATAATATTCAAATTTGGCTACGGTATTTACGGCAACACAACGAACGCCACCCAATGATGGCATTCATTTAATGCCTGTTATGTATGTGTTCGTAGCACCAAAATGTATCTCATCACTTTTATGAGTAATAGATTAAATAAGTGGACATTTATGCCTCCCTAATCTCCTATTCTGAGACTACTTTCACGCGCCATAATTATAAAACATTAAGTTTTATGGATTTTTTAAAGGTCTCTCAAGGTCGTTTTAACCATGCGTATCCATGAAATCCTTTTTTTCTTTTTAGCATGCAACCATTTGTTTTCCCATTACATATTTTGGCGGAAGTTTGAGTTGAGAATTTATTCAGATGTGTTTTAAATAATCAAGATTCAGTATTCATCCCCACATGACGGGGTAGTAACTTCGCTGTGCTGCGAAAATATAAAATCCACGGAAGTGGATCCACAATTCAAAATTAATTTATTTACTTTTTTTTCATATAACCAGCATATTTTCTTTCATCAATTAGTAGAGTCTTTTGCATAAAGCCCGATGTGTTAATTTTGACGACAAACAAGTTAATCGGCACGTAGCCAAATTTCATTGTCAGTGACACCACTTCAGTGGGTATCGTTGGCCTCTTTCAATGTCGAAAACTGCTTCACAATGTCAATAATATTTTTTCGTGATTAATAAAATAGAAAATTTACTATCCATTCAAACCGAACAGAACCAATTTCTTTTCCTCATTAATTTAATCATCGAGCATTTTGTTTACACACATAACCAAATCACTATACCAAGAGGGATTCAAACTTAAGAGAACCCTAATTGTTTGTATACTTAAGAGAGCCGGATAGTGAAAGCCACAAGAAAAGAAAACTCTTTCTTCTGTCACTTTTGTTGTAGAGAAAAGAAAAAAAAAAAAGAAAAAAAAGAATGCAAGTCAAATGTTGTACGCAAATCTCGTTTAATAAATTTTATTAAAATGGATTAAAGTCCGCTCCGAATGAGATGTTATTGTGATTGGAGATTATAATCAAATCTTTTATTTCCCCCACACTAAATAGAGTACTTACAGCAGCCAGAATAGCTTCACCAAAATTAGATACGTGAAAACGATGAATTGATACATTTTTCTATTAAAGTTTCTCAACGCACACAGAGAATTGTCAATAGCTAGGAATATTTTCACAATTTTCACTGCGAAATCAATCGCGTAACGAGGTAAATAATTGAATTAAATCGCACGTGGACGGAAAATCACTAATACTACACTCCTCAGCTGACGGTTTTACACTTTGTTGCCGCCGTAGTTTGTCGTTGTTGTCCCATTCATTTGGCGGTGTACATTGACATTGCGACGGTAGCGCACATTACTGTCAAATATCTGTATTCCCATCGAACTGATGGGTGTGTGAATGTGAGGGCTTTTTGTTGTGAAAGCTTCTGGTTGGCTAACAAAGCTTTGTGGGTTCGCCTGAAGCACGACATTACTGGAAATTCAATAAAAATTAGATTTGTTACTACGTGATCAAGTGTTGCGTGCTATTAGGATGGGAAATTTGACAGCCGAAAAGTATGTTCATTTATCTAATAAGGTTTGAATAGGGTGTTGTGGGTTTTATTTTCAAGCGGTTAACTCATGTCATATTTCGAAAAATTAACATACTACATAGTGAAAATGTGTTAACTATATAGTTAACTACGGGATAAAATGATAAGACACCCGCACAAATTCTTAAGAAAAAAAGTCTGCGTAATATTCACCAAATCTAATTGAATCATTAGGTAATTAGGACGTACACTGCAGGCCAAAAGTGTTGGTTGTTGAATCAGCACTTATTTATGACTTCTTGCATCAAAAAGGTTCTCAAATACCAAATTTTGTCGGTCTGGATTGCAAGGGTCTTACATAAAAGCCACACTTTGTAGCAATAAGAATAAGAACAACTCGTTAAAAATTGGAAAAGTCGCGGAAACCAAAATCGAGAAACTATCTGCAATAATCACCCTTCTTAAAGGAGGCAAATCGCAGTGGAAAGTTGCTTCGCAGTTGAAGGTATCAAGGTGATGTGTTCAACGTACAATTGAACGACATGCTCAAATCGGAAGTCTTGAGGATAAACCACGATAAGGACGGCCTAGAGTTATAACTAAACATGAGGATCGGCTAGTAGTCATAACAAGCAACAAAAAAAAAAGTAGATGAAAAACAGCACCACCACGGAATAAACCCCTATCCTTGACAACTGTCAAATGAAGATAAAGACGTGATGGACTTTTTGGCTCAAGTTGCTGTTCGAAAACCCCTGCTGCGACCACAAAACAAGCAGAAAAGGTTATAATGGGCCAAAAGGCATAAAGACTGGACGGAAGAAGATTTCAACAGTTTTATGGAGCGATGAATCCAAGTACGAGGTATTTGGCAAACGGAGAACTGAACAAAAGATGCTACCAGACTGTGTTGTTCTTACCGTCAAGCATGGAGGCGGTTCTGATATGGTCTGCGGATGTTTCTCTTCAAGTGAAGTGGGAGATCTGGCTCGAGTGAATGGAAAAATAAATAAGGAGGCATACAAAACAATATTAGAAGAAAACGCTGAGACCTCTGGACTAAGATAAATTGGCGAAGGATTCGTATTTTAACAGTACAACGACCCAAAACACTCGTCAAGACTTTGCCAGGGCTACCTGAAACAAAGGGAAATGAAGAAATATTTCTAATCATGATATGGCCGCCGCAATCAATAGAATTAAACCCTATAGAGGTGTTGTGGGGAAAAACCGAACAAAGGGTGTGACAAAAATATAGAACATGTAGATCATTTAGTGTCGATCCTTCGCTCAGTAAGGATGTATTTAAGTAAACAAAGTAAAAGAAGATTGAGCTGGTCCTATTCACCGGAAGAAGGAAAATAGATAATTTCAACCTACCAAAACTTAATGAAGTATCGTGGAGCCATTCTAGACTCAAAGCTGAAGTGGAGTGAAACACAGAGGATAAGAGCACTATGTGCGTTCTACCCATGCAAGAAAACCTTTGGTAAACGTTGGGGAATGCGACCGCATATAATCTACTGGATGTATACAGCGATCATTAGACCCATACTGACTAGTATGATGGAATTACAAAATCTGCTATCTTGACAACCCCACTAAGGTACAAAGATTAGCATGTATAGGAGTAACAGGAGCACTGGGATCAACACCACAAGCAGGGTCAGAAATATTACTTTACCTCGGTAAAAGACATGGCAGGCAAACGCGCAATACGTTTTAAGGCATCCAGAACAAAGTTCCTACGATCGCATATCTATACTACACAGATATGGAATTTTTGACCCCATCAGGACCTCAGAATATGTTATGCTATACCAGGATTTTAATAAGAATTACTCCACTCTTATTCCCAAAAGACAAGAATGGGATATCAGCACATTAGTAAACGAACAGGACATCCAGCTCTATACTGGTATAAATGGAAATAAGAACCGGAGCAAGAATATGCAAACCCTTACAGTTTAAAGACTCATACAAACTTCCAAATGAATGCAGTGTTTTTCAAGCTGAAATCATTGCCATTGATTGAGCAGCATTGACAATCCTATCAAAGAAAATAAATCCATCTCGGATTACAATTTTTGTAGACAGCAAGACAATAAGATTTGGGACAGTATGTATATACCCTGAACAAACTTAGCAATATTCACGTGGTCAATCCCTGCTGGGTTCCCGGACATAGTGGTATGGAAGGGAATGCGATAGCAGACGAACTAGCCAGGAAAGGATCAGCACTAGATATAGAACATACTCACACACAAATATTAAAGTAATGAAAGAGAAAATACATCTTAGGACTAGGGAATGAACCAACAATGCTTGGTTATCAAGAGGTGATTGTGTTTATCCCACAGCCTATGGCCATAATTAAATGAGGGGAGAACCAAATGCTTACTAGCTATGTGGAAAAGGAAATCCGTATCTTGAGAGGTGTACTGATGGGACGTTGCGGTGTCGGCACTATGATCAAAAGGCTGGGCATAAATTCCCCGGACTACTGCAGGAGCTGTCAAGATGATGAAGAAATAGAAACCATCAAAAACCTGCGCTGAGAGTGCCCAAATCCCCACAACCGTCGTGTCCTCCATATGGGAAACAGACTCTTAGGAGAACTGATATGCATCACTGATGGACTTAACGAGTAAATTTTGGTGAAAATAGTTCTGCACTTGTTTTATTATCAAAAAAGTACAGTATGTTAATTTCAGCTGAAGTCCAAACAATTTTCAAATTGAGTATTGCAAGAAATTTAAGTCAGTGAAGAGAAGTAGATCAATAGTGACAATTTTTGTAAACGTTCCTGAGATTTCGTGGGAAGCTTTAGATTCTTATTTAACGGCTCATAATATTGCAGTTAAAGCAAGAATGAAAACCAATATAACATGCGAACACTTCCAAAAGCGAAAACTGCTTCGGAAGCCACCTTTAACTAAAGCTCACAAGACTTGCCGTTTTGAGTTTGCTCCCAGAAAAAAAAACCCATATTCTCAGATGAAAAAAAGTTCAATTTAGATGGACCTGATAGCTGGGATTACTATTTCCACGATCTGCGTAAGGAGCAACGAATTTTAAGTCCCCGTCAATGGGAGACTGAAATTGGCTACAACGGGAGGGCTGTAATACAATATGGCAGTGACATAATTAACAGCACCAGATATACTGCACTTATTAACGAACAAATTCAGAAGGTAGCTTCAATTAATACCTTGTATTTATTACCTACTTCCCGTCAACTCAAGGAGTAGTTTTACTCAAAAAACATATCCCTTCTTAACTGGCCAACAAGATCACCTGGCTTGAATATAATTGAGAACATGTGGGGAGAGTTAGCCCGAGCAATTTATGCAGGTGGAAAGCAATGCAACAATATTGCGGAATTATAAGAATCCATTGGATCAAAAATATCTTAAAAAAATATTTAAAAGTATGCCTAAGCAAATGTTAGAAGTTATAGAAAAAAAAAAAATAAAATATTTAATTTTTCATGTCTTTACTTAATTTTAAAATCCACCTGTCCTATCTTTTTGTTCCACCCAGTTTTCGGTTTTTCCCTCACAACAGGAATTTTAAGGGTTTTTCCAGAAATTATTTTATGGCAATGATGGATTCATTAGGCAACACCTAATGATTCAATTAGATTTGATAAATGTTATGCATATCTTTTTTTTCTTAAGAATTTATGTAGGTGTCCTATCATTTTGTACCGGAGTGTACTATCTGGATGGTTTCTGTTCCGAATATGAAAATAGAGCACATAAAGTTACGAGTAGAGGCATATTGATGTTTATCAAAAACCGTATAAATTATAAAGTTCAAAGCCAAAAGAAAAAACTAGTAAAGTGCAGTATACAGATCGCCGAAGTACAACCAAACGGAATTCATTGAGGAGTTCGTGAAAATTGTGAATTCGAGAGGAGCACATAGCTATCTGATAATTTTGGGGAGTATGTTCATAGCTATCTAGAAATGCTGACTGGAAAATGTTTGTGTAATGTTATTTAAGGAGCTATTACAAGATGACGCAAAAGTCGTCGTCCTATCGGAAGATGATCTCATTTTTGCAAATGGAGCCTTATGCCATCGCGACTTTGACATTTGTGAAGTAAACAGAAGCAGAATACTCGTACACACACCGTTGAACTAATATTCTTAGTTTAGAACTTTGAACGTCTAAAAATGTTAGTTCTTAATAAAAATGTGTATATTTGGGCAAATACCCCATAATAGGGCTGCTAAGCGGGTTCCGAATATTGATCATAACTGAGGAGATTCTCATGTCATATTCGCGAGAGGTAGGACAGTGCAACATTCTTTTTGTGATCTGGAGTCAGATGATGACCGGTGTGCCGTACTTGTGTAACAACCGCGACTGGATTTTGCCTTCAATCTCACTTTTCAACCTAACTAACCTTACTGCCTTGGGAGGCACATCCAGGCACCGGGGCTGGACTGTGATACTCATAGCATCATTAAGATTACTTGGATATACTTTTATAGCCTCTTACGACATGCATGATTTCTTCAGAGATATTCTTGAACAACCTGCGTGGAACACTAGAGCTGTCACTAAAATCGATACCCTAACTCGATTAGCATTAAATTGAACTTTTTAAATGTTAATAAGTATAAGATTAATCCCTAAACGGATTTTGATGAAATTTGGTACATAGACTTCGCTTATTGTTTGTGTGCACCCTAGATCAAACGGTTCAAAAGTTAAAAGCGTGTGACCGATTTACACCGTAATAAATCCATTAGTGATCTGTTTATACCATTATGGTATGGGACACTAAGAAACACTCCCACTCATTTGTTTATATTTTAGGAATTTTTAACACTCGAACAATGGATAACCACACAATACGAAGGTGGCATGACTCTCCAGGATGCAGACAGACTAAAGGAATGGTCCCCGTCGTCTGTAAAAAATCCGTGGCTTTCTTGCTATTTCTTAGCAGAAAAGACTGCAGACAACTTACTGGCGCTCTTACGGGCCACTTCGTAGGGCGATGACACTGCGGAACACTTCCTATGTGATTGTCGTGCCTTTGCTCGGATCAGGTGGCAGATTTTCGGTGCTGATGACCTAAGCTCTTCATCACTGAAGCGTCTACTCGTCTTTTTACAAAACACGAAAAAAACACATTAAAATGGGGTTATCTGCCTGGTTGTACAATGGACCTGTTTTTGAGTCTGAGTGCTCCAGTAGGGTGTACCCGCCCCGACAAAAAAAAAAAAAAAAAAAATGGATAACCATGAGTTAAGTTAACTACTCGTTAAAAAGCGTTAATACGAGGATACATAACTAGGATATACATTGGTTTTTTAGTTTTAGGTTTTAAAGACTTTTTCCATTACAAAAGATATTCACTATATCTGTATAAGTACAAAATCAGATTGGTTTGGCATAAGGCCATCTACCGGATTGACAGTAATATTTATATTTTTATAAGTAATATATAAGAGGATAAGACATTGAAGAAAATATCGGATAATTTCAAATTTATGTGTATGTACATATATGTGAGTAAAAAATGCCTTCTGTAACACTCTATCTGTACCGAAATGCGTTAGCTGCATATTTATAAACTACATCCCACCTTGGTCACCGTTCAGGATGTAGAGTGCTTTATTTTCTTCTAATACGCATTTACCAACTAATCTCTTGGGGAATCCTTTAGCATTGGACAAATCGCCATAAAATGCACCACGTCTTCTCTTTCCTTGAGGTTACAAAGATCACATAAAATTGGAAGGTCTGGTCGATGTGGTATACAATATTTAAGTTGGCTAATTCTCCTCGTATTTTAAATAGGGTGCTAATCTTATCAATCGAATTTTTGATGGATGCACAGACAGACGAACATGGCTAAATCGACATAACTTTTGACTACGAATATACATGTCATATACAGTGCCGTTCAAAAAATGTTGGTCAAACCGCGTATTAACCTTTTCGGGCGCAGTTCTTGGAATTTATGAGAGCTGCGGGATTTTTTTGCACTAGGTAGCAAAATGTCGTTCAAATAGTGCGTAAAAGTCGATGTTATTATGAATAAACGTACCGAGAAATTTAGTGAAAAAAATGGCAAAAATTAGTTCAGGAAAAATAATTTCGTCAGGCTCAGTGAGGAAAAGGCTCGGCGACAGCTGGAATAAGAGCACTCAAGCCAGTACTGAAGCCGGATTTTCCAAAAAGAGTCAGAGAAAAACGATTGCTCTGGGCTCAAGAGCATCTTAATTGGATTCAAGACATGTGGAACAATGTTATCTTATCTTTTCCGACGAATCAAAGTTTAAGCTGCATGTTGGAGATGGGAGAATTCTTGCGCGAAGAGAATCCAAGGAAAGACTGAGCTCTGAATGCATCTTACGGATGTTCCCCAAAACTGAAGGTGTGATGGTCTGGGAATGCTTCTCTGGAGATGGAAAGGGTAGAATGGTCTTCCTAGAATCAAAAGTCACTGCAGAAGTTTACCTACGGGTTCTGGAAAATGTGTTAGAGCCCTCTGCGCTGGAGCTTTTTGGTGACACTTGCAGAATCATTTTTCAACAGGACAATGCTCCTTGCCATACAGCCAAAATTGTAAGTATGAACTTGATTTTTTTTTTAATATGAAAGACTAATATCAAGCTTTTAAATAAGCTAGAACTTTTATGACCAAAAATAATATTTGCATTTTTTTTTTATATCTTAGGTTAAAAAGTATTTCGAAGAAAATAATATCGGTGTATTAAGTTGGCCTCCCTACAGTCCAGATCTCAATCCAATGGAGAATATCTGGTCAATAATGAAACTTAAGGTTGCGAAGAAGCATCCAGTGTCAATTGAAAACCTAAAAAATTTACTTATCTGGACCTGGAACACCATACCTGCTTCCACATGGAAAAACCTATCTGAGTCAATGACTCGCCGATGTGCAGCTGTAATAAAAGCAAGAGGAGGTCCAACAAAATACTAATTAGATAGAGAATATTTCTGAGAAGCAATAAAAAAACAAAAGCACTGCACCAATAAAGTATTTTTCTTTAATTCCTAAAAATGAGGCAGGTACCTAAAAAAACCCATTTTTCGGTCTAACAACTTTTTGCTCCCGTGAGCGCGTGTGAAAAATTTTAACACTCTAAATGTATCATGAAACGATTGAAACCGCATAAGAATCCTCATGGTGTAGTGGTAGCATCATCGCTTGTCACGCTGTTGATTCACGGTTCGAATCCTGATGTCAAGAATCATCTATTTATTTCGCATGAGATAAATAAAAAAGTCGATCACTTGCGAAAAGCTAAGTCAACTCTACTGCTAAGGCATAACACTGGCAGTAGGGTGGTCATATGGCTAAAATGCAACTTGATCGTGATGATGACATCAGGAGGACGGAACAAAATACTGTGAATCATAAGCAACGACAATAACAGCGAAACAAACAAAATACTCCTCAGTTATCTGGACAGCCACCCTTGGAGTTTACAGAAACTTAATACCACCTGAGTTTCAAACTACACCATTCTTTCTCTCTGCCTCTTCCTTTCCACAAAACGCACGTGTTCTAAAAATTAGTATAAGGGTAATCATAACCCCTTTCACATGTGCAAATTATAAAAAAAAAAATGTAGTTATTGCAACAAATTTGACAAAATTCGAAAAAAAAAGTCTGACCGACATTTTTCGAATGCCACTGTATATGCTCACGGGGTCCTATTGCTTTTTTATCTCTACAAGAACGTTTCAAAGTATCTGTTAAAATTAATATACCCTATGGCAGATATTATACGAATAAGTATGTAATACAATGTAAGGTTCTAATTCGCCAATTTTTCTTTCAAATCGCATTTTTTTTCGCTAGTACGCAAAACCATCAATAAAAACTTAACAAACTTACGCATTTAGTTCCAAAAAATTCGGATAAAAAGTCCCTTGATCCAAAACTTTCCAGAACGTAGCACATTGGTGATTTTGAAGAACTTTTAGTTTATTGTTCAGGAAGGCAATTGTAATGATCGTTAGAAGACAACAATTGAGTTATTGATTTTGTCTCCGTGGTTGTATAAATCAGTTAAAGGTGAGGCTCAGGGAACACTTGGAAGCACTTTGATGAGAATGATTAATTATTCTTGTTTTATGTTGATGGCAATAGGTTAATTAACTTCAAAATTGTATTTTATTCAGGAAATATGTATTTCAAAACTAATTTTTCGACCTGAATTATATTTCTGATGTTGACTAGTTGTCACATTTGGCACTTATTGATTCATTTCAGTAGCCTCACTAGCACTAAATTAAAAAATATTGTATCTTACTGTAGACATCTATAAATAAATGAAGATTAAAGATTAAAGTTATCAAGTTTTTATCACTTTACTTACTAAGGTAGCGCTATAGTCCGGGGTGGACCTGTGTCTCAACCAATACGCTTCTCCAGTTAGCGCGGTCTTTGGCTAACTACCTTCAGTTGCGCACTCCAAGTTGGTTGAGGTCCCCTTCCACTTGCGCGCGCCACCATTTGCCGCTACGAGTTGGAATCGAACACTCTTCGGGCCACAGCGTTGGTTTCCATTCTCTCTACATGTCCTAGCCATATTAGATGACTGATGTGCACTTTTCTAACCAGGTTGATGTCGCTATACAGCTCGTAGAGTTTGCTGTTACATTTTCTTCTCCAAAGCCCGTCAACGCAAATACATCCAAAACGACCATCCGCCTAACGTCCATGCTTCTGCGCCATAGAGTAGGCCTGGGATGATGAGGGTCTTGTTTAGTGTCTTCTTAGTGTTTATTGACAAGGCCTTACAACTTGATTGCCTTGTTAGGCCAAAAAAACAGCGATTGGCAAGAGTTATTCTGCGTTTGATTTCTGCGTTGATGTTGCTGTCTAATGTGATAGCAGAGTCAAGGTTTACAAATTCCCTAACAACGTCGAAGTTATAGCTGTCCATAGTGATGTTCTGTCCGATTCGTCGATGTTAGGTGATCCTTCTTGTTGAGGCACCATATACTTTGTTTTGCTCTCGTTAGCCGCTAAACCCATTTTAGCCGCTTATGTTTTTATACTCGCAAACACACCGATGACCCGCTGTCTTAAATAGCTCGGCAGGCAAACCGTCTGGTCCAGCAGCCTTGTTAGACTTAAGTTTAGATATTAATATCTTCACTTCATTTTGGTAGGGTAGATGGAAAAAAGTCTTGGCTTTCATCATCCAGATTGAATGTTTCGTTCCACCTGACAGCGGAATTTGGGTCGTCTTCGCCGTTTAACAGTCTTCAACAACGACTGTTACTCCACTACAAGGTTTTCTTGTTCGTTTCTTCAGACCCTGTTCGAGTCTTGTTGCCTTGACACGTTCTTTTTACCTTTTGCTAAAACTTACGAACATTGCTCTTGGAGTAGAACCACTCTATTTCTTCGATCGCGAGAAGTCGATGTTCTTTCATCCTCTTTTGCTCGTAGAGCTCACAAGCCGCTCTCATGCTTCTGTGCAGCACCACTTCGTAGGCGTGTTGTTTTGCTACATGTACTTCATCAAATCAGGGGTTTCATGGGGGTGGTCGGGTGAAATTCAGTACATCAGTTGCGGCGTTTCAGATGGCTTCTTGGCATAGATGCCACTGGGCTTCGGTACTTAATAATGGCTGCATAAAACTTCTCGAGAGGTTGAGGGATACGCGGTAGGCAAAGGTTCTAGCAGTTTGTTGCGATTGCAGCGTTCCAACGTCAAATTTCCTAACAGTATTTCTCCGTTGTTGTGGCTTCTGAGATATCCATAGCCGTATCATGACTACAACTAGGTAGTGGTCCGAGTCTCTGTTGGGTCCGGAATGTTCTGATATCTAGAATACTGGAAGAGTACCTTCCTCCGATCGCAACATGATCAATTTTTGGTGTCGTGTAGGCTATACTTTCCGATTGTACTGTAGCTCGTAGAAACACTCTTTGGTAGCAGTGTCTTTTTCTTCCGTTGTGGCAAGAGCGAACATCAGGGTAATGTTAGCGAATTTATCCCTGATGAGGATTGGTATAAGGCACTCAGGTGTCGAAAGCTTAAGACTTCTTGTCTGTACCGCTTATAACAAATCCGCACCCTAATAGATGCTGCTTATGTTCTCTGTAACAATGACTGTATTATATGTCACAGTTGTTCATCCTTCTTTTGCCCAGGCGATCCTACCGCACTCCCTGGATGATGCTAATATCTGCTTTATAGCAGTCTGGGGCCTCTCAGCTGCTCGCGGTTTGTTCAGGGTCAGATTGAAAAGTGACTAAGGCTAGCAGTGATTTCACTGCTATCACAGTCACTATTAAGATCACAGTCGGATTATGTTTGCTGCTTAATGCGCAAAAAATCGTATGTAAAGGAAATCTTCTTTTCCTTTACGACGAAGTTATGATCCGGAGTAGAAGGATCACAACCCTCCCACTTTACTGCATCCCTATTGGTCCGCCTGTGGGGTTTGCCAATATGTATGTAAGGGAAATAATGACAGGAAAAGTTATGCATGGATCACCAGAAACGATTTTGAGTTATGCAGGGAATAAGATATACTGTACCGTACGTGGAAGAACAACCGTTGCAATGTGACACACGATACTAGTATAAGAAGCTGCGCAATCGGTTGAACAAACAAATTTCTAAAACCAAGAATCAATTCTAAAAAGAAAAGTTTGAACAAACAAGAGGCGATTCGAAGAAAACTTGAGCATTAATAAATTAAATTTTAGCACAAAAAAAGGCGAATTCGAAAAAATTTCTCACGTAGTAAGAACATAGCTACGTTAGCAGACGAATTTACAGACTTTTTTTCGCGACAGGCAGTTTCTATCATTCATCTCTGTACCCTAACAACATCAGAACATAGTAATGCGGTACTGCGAGACTCTATGTATTTTGGAGATATTGAATACTCGGGTGGAGATAGAAAGCTTGTTGTATAGCCTAAATGCCCAAAGAGCTCCTGAGTAGATGGTATCAGAACAATAAATCTGAAATCAAATACAGACATTTTTGCTTCCATTATAACAAATCTGATAAATTTGATCTTCGATAAGTCAACGGCACTTAAAACCTTAAAGAGTCTATTGTTCGACCAATATACTTATATTTGAGGTAGTTAAACCCAGTTATTGAACTATCGTCCAATTACGCTCTTGTCTGCCATCGAGAAGATTATTAAGATATTGCTTCCAAAAAGGAAGAAGCACTAAACTACTCCTTGTACTCGTAGACTTTGTGAACTTGATCAAAACCATTTTAAGCAAACGACATCATGCACTAGTTTTGTTTATTGACTTTAGCAAAGCATTTGATATACTGGACGATAACAGACTTAAAGAAGTTATCCAAAAAGCCAGAATAGGGGGAAAACTAGCGTACCGGTTAACTTAATAACCAAAAGGAAGGACCTTTCTCCTGAAAATCAAGGATTGCTTTAGCAGTGAATAAAGAGTGCAGCATGGGGTTCCACAAGGGTCAAATCTTAGTCCAGTACTCTTCATATTGTATACAAATGAAATGCTAATATATTTGAAGAGTAGCTTCCCGTTTGCCAATGCGGATGACACAGCGATAGTTGCCTGTTATCAATCTGCATAAGCAGATGCTAGGTTGATGCAAGACGAGATTAACGAAGTCGGCTAGCATTCAACGTATCAGAAACAAAACTTATGCATATCCGAAGTCCACAGCAGCCAGCGTCACCTAATAGTACTAAAGAACTTTGGATGAGTCACCACGTCTGGTCTGATTTTGAAGATATTGAGGTTGTCGATACTTATAAATATCTAGACATCAATATCGACATCCTCCTCCTCTGAGATGCTCACGTAAATGATCTGTGTAAGAAACTGAGGCGGGTTGCGGCTTTGCAGGTTAACAAATTGTAATGTTTAATGCGTCTAAATGCTAAATGCTTAATAAAAATGCAATACTCCTGCTGCTCTTTTAAGATCTGTTGTTCGTGATACGCTACCAGATCAATTCATTAAACGTAGACCTGTAGAAATTCTTGCAGTGGGAAAAAGCCAACTTATTCAACTTTAATACAAAGAAAAGTTAGTACTTGAGTATTGTTTTCTTGTATGAAGTTCAGCCCTAAAACATTCTCTTCAACTGCTCTACAATACACAGTGACGAGCAGTTCTCTTAATAAAAAATCTCGCACTGGCTTTCAATCTCTAACCCCGTTGGCTCTTCGAAGACTGGTAGCAGAACTAAGCCTGTACTATAGATACTCTCATGGTCGATGTTCCTAATTCTCCAACCTCCATGTAGTAAAAGACATGATTGCATTGCAAAGCATGAAAACTAATGTTTAGTATGTGCCATGGCTAGGATTTTTAGCCCTTTCGGGCAAATAGAGCTTGGAGAAATTAAAAACTCGACTTTCTAGCCTTATAACTCGGGTAAAACAAATTTAAATCAACTAAATATATTGTAATATGCGAGCTACGGCTCGAGTAGATAAAACGATATTCTGTGAAATTATTTCTTTATTTTCTAGTCTATAGAACAATTCAAGTTCACACTATACTATTTCTTCTCAAATCACTTTATCTCCTTTCAATTACTTAATTCACAAATCCAAACTAATTACTTCTTCTTGTTAACTCTCAACTTTCAATTTATCACAAAATTACAACTTCGGCTGTTATCACTTCCCAATCTCCTCGTGCGGTTCAAAACCAACTGCCCTGTCTCGATCGCCATTTGTCCTTAAATAGCCGCATTTCTAATAGCCAGAAACTTCTAGCAAATTCTTCGACCACTGGAACAAGAAAATTCTAATGTAATAATTCCAGGATGACAGCTGCAGCCAATAATCTCTTGTTCTCTCTTATCCGTGATATTATCCGAACTGTGGAGACTAATTGCAGACACGAACCTCGAATAAAAAGACACTTCGGAACAAAATTGTGCCAGAATGAAAAGACACTTCGGAATTTGTTACATTATGCTACATTATGTTACAGTATAAATATTTGAGTGCTAATTATCGATTTGTTCAATGATGGAGCTACTACCAATAAAAAAATTTTGAGCAACTACATAATAGGGGCATTTTGGTACAGAAAAGGATTAGTTGGCCAATATCATTCTTAAGCTGAAATAATTTTACAATAAAAGGACCATTTTCTCTCCAACAGAAGACATACTCATTATATTATTGTCATGTTTATTATTATTGGTACCACCTGTGTTCTCCAGTAGGGTGCAATACGCAGACTCATTCCGCAATCAGACGCTAGGCGCTATCACTCCTTGACAATGTTTCCTCTAGTTGTTTGGATATAAGAAAGTACTAATTTAGGTATCCCCGCTCGTTCCATTACCATTACATTCATGATGTAATCTAAATGTAGCCACAAAGTATCCAAGAAAAAGTCTGAAAGTGTAACACAACAGCCGAAGTATTTAGAAGAGAAATCCCCTAATAATTAGTTGGATCATTATAATCACCTTCCGTGTGTACCGGAAATGGATTGGCTTTTAGGCAGGAAGTTAGGGCTATCAATTAATAACAAATTTCTTTTATATAAACCAGGTCCTAAAACCAGTGCGGAACTTTGGCGCTCAACTCTGGGGATGTGCCAATCAAACCGATATTGCAGTCATCCAAAGCTTCCAGAATAAAGTCCTTAGAAGTATTGTGGTACATCACAAATAGTGATCTCCATCGGGAACTAAAGATTCCTACTGTTCTTGAAGAGATCAACTCTAGGGCCAAAGCATACAAGAAAAGACTCCAGGAGCATGTTAATGAGGAGGCAACAAGTCTTCTTAACGTATACAGCGTGAGACGACTGCAACGTATAAGACTGTCAGACCATCCCAGGCAATCGAAAATTGCAGGACTAACAGTAACAGAGCGACAACAAAGAGGTGCTCGCTGTGATCTTAACCTCCAACACTTTGGATGGATTAAATCCTATCCATGCTTCTTTTACTGTCATACAAAGTTAAGAACACTCACCAATTATATAATTATAATGTATTTGCAAATAGTAAACTGTTAGCCATTTACTTGTCTCCCCTCTACTAATCTTGAAAAGCAAACTGCTCGTTAGTTATATAACTAATCGCAAACATTTGTAATTCATTGTTATTATTATGTTTGGAATAAAAAATAAAAATATCTGGTGACGGCCTTAGGCCAAACCAAATAAGACTTAAGTTTGACTAACTTGTAATACATTCTTATAGTGAAATAAAACTCAGATTAAAAAATGATCCATAAGTCATCGCTGCTTTTGGCGTCCGCATCTAAGAAAGAGAGAATAGGTCTGTTCGCGTACCATCCTAAAACAGCGAACTTTTACGAAAAATTACAAAAACTTGTTCGCGTACGGAGAATTTTCGTAGATTTTCACAGAAGTGAGCGCTCACGAGAGAGTAAGAAATTTCCCCCTGCTACGAATTTTAGTGCAAGAAATTTCTTTGGGGTGACTTGTGAAAACTGTCAAATCGCTTTTTTTTTGTTGACATTTGTGATTGAGCATTTTTTTTGGAGGTGATACAAATTTAACAAAATGGAAATTAAATGTACTCCTAATACATTCCGCAGACTACAGACTGGTAAGTATTATTAGAAACAATTGAATTTACAGAAAATAATAAAAAAAAAAAAAATATTTTGCAGACGAGAACTATAGGGAGGAAATAACGAAGCAGGAGTACGATTTTATTCCAAATATATTGGTGTCAGAGGTTGCGCGGGACGTAAGCGTTGCGGAAGATCCATCTACTGACCAAATTGAGGAACCATCACAGGAAGGAGTTTCGGGTGGCAAAGATGTGTGGTTGGAACCACCAACTAAATTCCTCCTATCCCTGATGGAAGAGTACCATTCAAAAGTAGGCAAGACGTTTGAACTGAAAAATAAGAGCAAAATGTGGCAGCGCATCCGGCAAAAACTCTCGGAAGCGGGTTATGCTTTTTCTAAGCTTGGAAAGGAAGAATAAGGAAATAAAACTTCACAACACCAAGACAGGTAGAAATAAGAAAACCTGCCCTACGAGAGGTAATATATAAAATACATTTGTAAATTCGTTTGTACGTAATCTATTTATTTTTTATTCTTAAAGTGAGCTGGGCAAAGTATTGGGTGAAAAGAGGGGTATTCACCCGGATTTCGTCTTGGACAGCAGTGCACCGGTGGGGCTCTCAAGGGAAGAGCTAGTGCAAAATTCGACCGAGGAGAATGTACCATCAACTTCAGGTTTGAAAAATATGGCGATCAAGATTTCCTCTTCCTTAACATTTCTTAAAAATGTGTGTCAGATGACTCTTGTAGCCCTGCTTTCAAAAGGCGTGAAAGTCCGTCCAAAAAAGAATGCTGCAGAGAATGGACGAGATGAGGAAAGAAAAATAAAACGATTTTTGTTCCAAAATTCTGCAGCGCATGGACAGCAGGGATGAAATTGAAAGAGAAGAAATGAAAACCAATTTTATTCTTAATAAACAAAATTATTGCCGAAATAAAAAAAAAAACTGAATTTTACTGAATTTTTGTTTTTTAAACTGCGTACACCTTAACATAATCAATCTGCAAGGCGGCATTTGGACCCAACCACTCACTGTACTCTGATTTATATATTTTCCAGAACTTGTTCATCGCTGACTCCAGATTTACCCACGGTCTCCTCTTGCACCAAAGTGCTTCATCATCTTGGAAGTCCCTGTGTCCAGCGATACCATATCCTAACTTTATGTAGAACTGTTGATCGAAGGGCGCAATTGGTGAATTACTGGCTTCCAGATATATGAGAATTATATATGAGAATCCACCCGATTCTGGCTCCAGGCTGCTTATGCCGTGTATTTGGTGGGTGTCCTTTATTATGAACTATTTAAACCCAACGAAAACATCACTGGGGAACAGTATCGACTTCAATTGATGCGATTGAGCCGAGCACTGCGAAAAACGGCCACAATACGAGGCACGAAAACGTGATTCTACAGCATGACAACGCTCGGCCTCACGTTGTCAAACAAAACCTCTCGATTTAACTTAATATAAGAAAAATAAAAATTTATATACTTACTTATAAATACATACACACTCGAAATAAAGAGTCACCAGGGGGGTGAAACTCGTACAAAGTCTAAGATGTCAGGAAAAAATTGCTTATTAGTCCAAGTGACTAGATCGCAATTATGTGGGAGGTGGTTTTAGTCGATAAAAATTCGGCATGCTGATTACTCGGATCATCAGTATCTCCCCTTCCTCTAAAAAAAAAAAAAACCTTGTCAAACCCGGTAAAACCTACCTGAAAACGCTCAAATGAGAAGTCCTACCCTACCCGCCATATTCCCCAGATATTGCGCCATCCGATTATTACTTGTTCCGTTCGATGGCACATGGTCTGGCTGATCAGCAGTTGCGCTCATATGAAGACATCAAATGGCTTGATTCGTGGATAGCCTCAAAATATGAACACTTTTACCGTAACGGTATTCGAGCTCTGCCAGAAGGATGGGAAAAAGTTGTAGCTAGCGATGGGCAATACTTTGAATGATTCATTTGTAAACATTTTTCACAATAAAGTTGCGCACCTAATATGCTTAAATTTCTATGTTCTTCTTATTTATTTGATTTACATATGTATATTTGTACGTAAGTATGTATATAGAAATTAAATTTCTTATATGGTTGAAGTATTTATTTTAATTTCGCTGCAAGTGCTGGCAGATTGCATCTCTAACTGAATTTCCCCTTACAGTTTCTCCATACTGCACATATTCAGAGCTAGTTTCGGGAATATCCTTCCATAGCAAGAATTCAAGATCATCTTCACCTCCAATATTAAGTAGGACGCAACAAGCTCTCAGTGACATATTTTATCAATACCCTTTAGCTTGCAATAATATAATTGACGAAATCGCTGCTCCAAGATACCAAAGGAGTGTTCTATGGCCAAATGAGAGGAGCTTAATTTCACATTGAAATTATTTTATTCACTTGTTAAATGTCCGTTATATCGATAAGGAGTGGAGGATATTGGAGGAGTCCCATAAATAATATTCTAAAAGCAATAGTACGTTGCATCTAAATATCATTGTGTATTAACTTAAAAAAAGTAGTGCCTCCGCCAGTGGCATTCAGCTTGTCAGCTATTGGAGAGTTCTGCAACACTCAACTATCATGCGAAGAGCCGGGGAATCCAACAAAAGTGTGGATGAATTTTTTTTCTTCGTTGCAAATAGCTTGCAAGCAAATGCTGGTATATCCCTTTCGGTCGATGTAGTCATCTTTACATGCCTGTGGTGGATCAATGACCCGTCCCATCAATGCAACCTATGTATGTGTACAGAAAAATCTTACATTTCAGATGACTCGAACTTTTCTGTAAGGCTTTCGGCCAGGGATCTTTTAATATGAAAGTGCATCCTGAATTCTTTTTCAGTATATTATGGACCTGTTGTATCAAAGTCTCTCACACAGTTTCTCTTTTCCTCATTAAAATAGGATGTCAACAGAATTTCTTCTTCGTCTTTATCGGACTCCATTAAGTCCATTAAGGTTCTAAGAACATCGTCATCGTTGGGACTAATTTATGCATTGTATTTTTTATTATACTTTTGTAAACTATACACAATAACCACAAAATTCTTTACAGCACTCTTTTCTTAGATGACACATTTACTATTAAAATGTGGGCAATTTTCTTGTCCAAGCTGTTCTATTACTTTTCGTAATTTTAGCTCTGTCTGAGAGAATTTTACCCCCACTCCTTGAAATTTGACAATTTACGAATTTTAGTTCAAAAAGTAGGTACGCGAACAGACCTAATATGTGAGGAGAAGTGAGAAAGATCTATCGAAAAGTCTATTTTCTCAGCTGTCAGATTCCTTCAGCGATTTTTTCCAGCAATGAATGAAATACGTGTTCAGTGAACGAATCAATAGTAACAGCGATGAAGACAATATGCATCGCTGTGCCGTACTGAACGTACGCATTTACCGCCAAAGAATTATTTTAAAATTCATCAACTTGCCTACACCAAAATTGTCTGTCATGTCATATGCCAGTTTACAATTCTAACGAAACTGTTCATATTTTACATTTCATCCCCGAATCAACCCTAAAAATTTTCAATCAACATACAGATAACGACTGTGAATGAATGAAGCCATAAGGGTCACTTGGGGGTATTATCTTCACTAGCATTTCTATTAAAGCTACCTGAATTCTTTGAGATACTTTTTTTTTTATTGCGCCTTTAACAAACTCCTTCCGGTAAAGTCAGTTCTAAATCAACAAACATAAAAAAAAAAGAGGTGGCGCTTTCACATTCACCAGAAACGAATACAATGTCAATCCACCACCACCACCAGACGATTGCCAGACAAGAAGGCCATAACTCGTTAGAACGAGACAGTCTATCCCAATCTCTTTCGACCGACTCCATTGTTAGAGGAAAGTTTGGCACGCGACACACGCCACGCCTTCAAACCACTGCGCACATAAAGGCGGAACAAATTTCATCTCTGTCAACCAATCGCTCCGCCACCAATTGAATTCCGAGAGTATCTGTGAGACCGGTTTGCGCCCCTGCTTAACAACAGCCAACCTAACTTGATTGCTTCTTGGCGCAGCATCTGCTCTTCGTACACCGGGTTTTCAGGCAGCTTTGTTCAGTCATTCGAGAGGTCTTGTGTTGGCGGTGACGACGACGTTTCGACCAGTGTATCGATTTTGTGCCGTCGCGGTTTCGTTAGAAATAATCTATCTGTTCGTTTTTAAAATTCCCAGTGAGAAAAAAAAGATCCCGGTTTTATTGGTGCAATTGGCGAGGCGTAACTTTTCGGATTTACTAAAAAAAAAAAAAAAATATTTACCTACTGTGCGTTAAATATTGGAAATTATTCAAAGTTGTAGGTAGATACGAGTATATGCAAATAATTGGATAAAGAAAAATAATTGTTTAGTGATTATTATTATCAGCTAATTGCTGGCAAAAAAAAAATAGTGTGAAGTGTTTAAGTTTAGTTTTTCGGATTACAGAGTGGATAATTTCGTCAAAATTGTGGAAGCAATAAAAATGAAGGTACGATATAACCATAATTATTTACGTAGATACTTATAACAAAACAATTTGGATGTATCTAGATGCATCTAGTTATTTGTTCTAAGAAACATTTTACCAGCTAATGGATGAACAACTGTGATATGGACGTACAACTTCGCATTTGGTTGTTTTGTGTACAAATTGCACAATGAAATAGCGTCGGTATAATGGCAAGGTTAAGGCTACAATTTTCCAAATAGAAAACAAATTTAGAAAAATTTTGAATAAATAGGTTCACCATGCATTAATAAAAATAGTAAAGGCAATATATAGATACTTACTGTCTTTCATTTGTTGCGGTCAGATAAATCTTAGAATCCAAACTTAACCTAGCTGAGATATAATGCAATTTGTGGTTCATAATGCAGACATACAGTGGCGTGCACATAATAAAAACGCTGCTGATGCTTAAATTGGGAAAGCGATAGGCGCATATTCATAAATGTTTGATAAGTTCTTATTATGTTATTGTTAAACTAATCCGGTGTTTATAAAATTCATAGACAATTTAAACCCATGTTTAAACGACGAATTCTAGTCTAACATTAATCACGACAGAACGTATGTTTAAGTTGTATTTAGCTCTGTTAAACGTCAGGAATTTGTGAATGAAAAATTACATATATTAAGAATATTGCGATGCGCGAGTGATTTGATTTTAGTTTTACAGTAATAAAAATAGTGTACCACGTAGGTAACGAACTATATAAATAAAATAAAGAAAAATGTCGGTTGATTAAAATATTGATCAAGATTTTGGTATCTTGGTGGATGTTTGCATATTTGCATATTTATTTCGATGTCTTTCCATGCTGCCTATTTTTTGTGAAATCATCTTAACGTCGTTTCTTTTATCGTCCACGACTTTAATATGCCTTCAGACCAATTCGCACAGCATTTCTCTCTCTGCCTCCCTTACCCTTTTATGTTCGTTGCCACTCATCTGTATTTTTATAATTTTTTGTTTATTATAACAGGAAAAACCGCAAAAAAAGTTTACGTATTTTTGAAATTTCGCTGTTAGAAAGTATTTTCGTAATAAATTGAATATAACTTTGGGTTGCTGTAATGAATCCATTTTTCATCACCCGTCACGATGGGATGAAGAAAACCTATCCTTTTTGACGCTGGATGCAGTTGTTCACAGGTGAAAAAACGACGCTCAACGTCTCTTGGCTTCAAATTATAAGGAACCCAAGTTCCTTATTTTTGAATCATTCCAAACGGGTAACTCCTAATGCTGAAGTAAGCTGTTCTTGCCTTTGGCACGGATCCTCATCGAGCAATGCCTCCAATTCAGCGCCTTCGAAGGATTTTGGCCTTCTTTCACGAGGACGCTCGTCAACATAGAAATCATTGTCTTTGAAGCGACGGAACCAATCACGGCACGTTATTTCACTTAGAGCAGCATTTTCGTAAACTTTTTGGAGCTCTCGATGCCGCCGTTTTCTTCGAATGAAAGAAGAAAATCAACACTTCCCGCAAATGACGATTATTTGGCACAAAATCAGATATTTTTACACAACCAAAAGTATATGACGTCAAAACAAAATCACTAATGTGTCAAAACAGTTTGTTTACCATATGTCTAAGCTCAGTTCATGACGTTTTCGATATGTCAAAATCGACCAGCACTTACTGCTGCACCTAATATATACTTATGTCCATGAAAGTCTTGTACTTTGGTTTTTTTTTTTGTTTTTTCATTGAAGGTGAAATTCTCGAAAGACACTGGGTTTAGAAACCCAGAGTAGTGTGGGGCTCTAACCGCACTAAAAACAATTCCGTAATCTTGACCAATCAAAGAAAGATCGACAAATGATTTTAGCTTCAACGTTAATTTGCGTTTGAGAAGATACGAGGGCTATCCGATAAGTCAGTGACGTTGAAATGAAATACTTGTTTTATTTCTCAAAACTGAATTTATTGGAGAATTCGAATGACGGTATCAATTTGAAATTGCTACAATCTCAGCTATCTCACGAACCTTGACCCGGCGATCGTCCAATACAATATCATGGATTTTGATAACCATTTCTTGCGTTGTGATGTCATTTGGACGTCCTGGGCGCTCAGCGTCTTTTGTGTTCGTACGACCAAAACGAAATTCAGTGATCCACTTCTGTACCATTCCATGCGAGGGAGCAGAGTCTCCATAATATTTTTTAAGTCTGTCTGCAGTCTATTTAATGGTTTTACTGCGCAAAAATAATGGTCTGCTGGCTTCAATTCCTGAGTCAGTTGGATCTTGTAGTCATGCAAATCCAGATATTTCATTAAAACGCGCTGCGTGAAAGGTTCAGCTGTAAGAAAGGTTCAATTTCTGGAAACGAACACTGTCACTCATTGCGGCTATACTTTCACGTGTCCGGCCACTACGAGGAGGCACTGGTCTTTGCACATCCAACGCTGACCCGATTCGATCAAATTTTTCCAATGATTTCCTAACCACGGCACAAGATGGACGGTTATGTACACCGACATTATTTCGTAACTCTCGAATCGCGTTGATTCAATTTGGATGGATTTAAACAATTAAAATGCGTTGTTCATACATATACTTATAGCATGTCAATGCTTAGTATTCACAGATGTCAAATGTCAGCTGTTTCACTTTGACAGAACTACAGTAATGGCAGATTTAAGTTGTAACCTTCAATTGAATCAACCTTTATAATGATGAGTGCTGGTCCTAGCTACGAAGAGAGCAGGTAAAGATGCAATTGTTAGCTATATTCAAATGTCGATGTAGTCTAAAAATAAAATTGACTTGATTGGGTAAGGTAAAACCTTCCTATATACGAGTATAGCTATTTTTGAAAGAAAAAAATTTAGAAAACTGTAGAATTTGAGAACTCAAATCATGATACATACATAGATGGTTGTAGCAAAACTGTTAACTTCATTTCTTGCGGGTTTTCAATTTAGCCTTTTTGGAGCTAGATTTAGCCATATTTTTGCTCAATGACTGTCCGACCCCTAGCGCAAGAAGTACTTATTGAATTTTAACGAGTTCTGGTGTGTTAATGTAAAAATAGTTCTGGCTAAAAAGCATGTACAAATTTCCTTAAAATGATTCTTTTTGCAAATTTGATCTAGTTTTAGCATTAGATGAGCTCATTTCAAAAATCAATTGAAATGCAACCAAGATAAATATTTGAGATGGTATTTCAAACGTCAGACGAAATCCGTATTTCTGTCACTGCTAACAGATTTTGGTATAATTTTCTTTTTTTTTTGGCCTGGTATTCCCTTTCAAAAATCATGAAAATTGGATGGAGTGGGTTCAGTACTCTATAATAATCTTAAAAAATACACTTTTTTAGGATCCCGAAACAGTAAATAAGTTTGACTTGTTTGAGGGAGTGGAATTAGGGATGTGCCTCAAAATAATATTCGAATATGAATTGAATTCTGTGCTGAATGGCCTAAACGTTCAGCACAAAAACAATACGACAATAACACAACACATGTCAGTGCAATGTTTTCTGGAGTCGTTCCTGGTACCGTATCTGGCAAATGGAGACTTTTAACCCCCCCCTCAATACAAAAAGAAAATGGCGGAACATTTGGTTCTGGTGTACCGGGCAGTCTCTGCATCTGAAGTGGGGCTTGAACTTTCAGCTATTCTATACAATGAGCAGATCAAGCGGAGTTGAGGATAAAGAGAATTCCCACATGAGGCCACCAGGTATTTTAAGAAGTATTTTCAGTGGCTTCCGTTCAAGTCTAGATCTCCAACTTCTAGAACCTCTGCACATCTCAGGTCAGATTCTATATTTAACGACTCACAACTGGAAAGTCTGATGTTTCGTAAGACGTGAAATCTAAGCCAAGATAAAATATTCGTATCAAAGAGGTCGGTTTCCTTTGCTAGCCACTCCGTTTTGATGGTAAAGAAATCCTTCTCCAAATTCTTCTGAAAAGTCCTGCCTCTGTTATTCCGGTATGCTCTCTTCCTTCCTGTAAATTTGGCTGACGTCTACTCAGGTAAATTCAAAAATCTCCTGACAGCCTTTGCGGTTTAACTAGGCCTTTTCAAGAGACAGTGCAATTGGCTTCTCAAAGAAATGGCAATACCGGGACTAATCGGGTGCTCTCCTCCTTGTCATGAAATTTGTTTGCTGTTTTAAATGTTGGACTATGCGCTTATGTATGGAATACAACTTAGGTTAAATGGCCGCAACGGGAGTTTTTGTAAATCTCGATTCTTCTAAGTTAATTCTCGATTACTTTTCTGTGGGGTTTCGGGTTGGTGGCCGATTGATGTCGCCAAATCTTGCAATTAAATGGTCAGGGAACATTTTGTGCAACATTTCAGGCCAAAAAAAGTTGGTTGTCATTTGACCATAGCGCAGAGAATTCATCGTATCAGTGGCGCCTTAGTCGTTTTCAAAAAAAATCGACCTGATCACTCTGCCGGGCCATTGCCGGGATGCAATGGCCTCCCAACAATTATATTTGGAATCTCTGAACCCCAACTTCTGCAATTTTGTTTGTTAACGTTGCCGTCGAGCGATAAATGGGCCTCATCGATTAAGAAGATTTTGTCCCGAAAATCGGTGTCAACTTGTTGATTCCCCAGCATCCAATCGGCGTATGTTTTGCGTATTCTCTGGTCAACAGGCTTTAGTTGTTGTGAATGCTGGACCTTATAGCGATGAAAATGCAAATTCAAGCGCAAAATACGCCAAACCGAGCTGTAGCAAATGCCCAATTGCTGAGCGCGGCGGCGTGTAATTGTTAATTCCGGGTTTTCATCCACTAAGGCACTCACAGCGGCTATGCTTTCAATTGATCGAGCATTACGATAGGCACAAGCCTTACGACATCACAACCGATTTGTTTGAATTTGGTGATTGTGTTTCGAATTGTTTACTCAGTTGGGCTATTATGACGACCATAATCTGTCCTTAAATCGCGATAGGTACGCAGATATTACAGAACTGCTTTTTTTTTTTTTGTGGTAAGATGCAACAATTGAAATGCATTGAACGGTGGTTAAGCGTCCCATATTGTAAAATGACCAGACAAATACTAACTACCTGTCACTATGCATGGCAGTTCCATTTGACAGATTCCATATGACAGGGATGTGAAATCGCAACCTCGAAATGAATAACCCTTCATAAAGCAAGATTACTTATTTTGTTTTTATTTTTATTTTATTTTACGTAATCAGCTCTATCGATTTAAAAATAAACATGTTGGGTACCAACTTAATCCCACAAATATACGTATCTTATGAGACTTTACGATTCTGCCTTTCACTGTTGCAAATAAAATAATATTTCGAAAAGAATATTATTACGGCAAGTACTGTGTCTAATTTTAACAACAAACTACAAAGAGTAAAAACCACATTTTTATGTCGCGCATAAACTAGCACACCTGACATAAAGGTTTCAATCGCAAATTCTCTGTCAATGTGACACTGTCTATCGAACAAAGGTGTATTGCATAAATTCACGCACTTTCTGTCCAATTACCGAGTCACATCACCAATACCCACCTATTTCATTGGGCAGTTCCTTACCAAATGAATGTACTGAGCAAAAAAGAGAAAAGATAGCACTGTCGATTGTGTTTTGTGTAGGCATCTTTTGAATTGACTTTCAGTACATTTATTACCTATATATACGTCAGTTAATTATATTTGCCCGTGTACAGCAAAAAATACTCCCACCTATATCTTGCGAAGGTTGGCATTATGATTGCGCAAATATTTTTGCAAGTAAGCTACGAAGGCGATTTTTATATTTTGTATCGCTTCTGATGTCACCATGCTTCGTTTACTATTCGCACTTATAGTATGATAGTTAGGTAGGTAAACAAATTATTTTAAATTTTAAGTGCAATATGTACATGTGCACGTTGTATATGTACAGATGTAGACTGCATACCAAGCACACACCCGTGCTTATTGTGAGTTTTCTCTTAATCTGAGATATATGCTCTCGCGGACTTTTTTTTATAGAACTGCTCAAGTCCTAAGAATTTGTCGTACAATAATTTGACGTATGTCTAATAGTATACCCGAGTTTAATAAGGCTGACAAATAATTTTCTTGCGACTTGTGAAATATGTTTCTTGAGGGTTCAGCTTCCTGATGTAGGGGAAAAATCAAACATTTTCAGTAGGCAAAGGAAAACTACATTGTAATCGGCTCAGCTGTTCTCAAGTTATATTCCACGAAACGAAACTTAACGTTGAAGTATAGGGTCATCCAACAAGAGGTGTCATTTTAAATTAATAGAAGAACGCAACATTTTTATGAAAAGCTGTGATATTTTTATTTTAATCTGAAGTACAAACTCCGAGGTTAGTAATGGAATACAATATCTTCAAAATGTCCGCCTCGGCTCTGCCTACAAATAGTCATTCCTTTGATTTCTCACCACGTCTTTGTAGAATTGCGGCTGTATTTCGCGCATAACAGCTGTGATATTTTCTTTTAGTGCATTAATCGTTGGTGAAGCATTGGCGTAGACTTTATCTTTAACAACACCCCAAAGGAAAAAGTCTTATGTTGTTAAATCGCACGATCTCGGATCAATACTCGTAGAGCCATTGTTTCACCAGCTGCGTGGCAAGTGGAGCCGTCCTGCTAAAAATAAACGTCGTCCACGTCCATAGCATCAATTTCAGACAAAAAAAAGTCAGTCAACATCGTTCGGTAACGTAATCCATTCACTGAAACAGTCGCACCAACATCATTTTCGAGAAAATATGGCCCAATGACACCGCCAGCCCAAAAACCGCACCAAACTGTCACTCGTTGTGGATGGAGAGGTTGTTATACTATTTCTGTCAGATGCGACAATTGTGTTTGTTTACGTTATGTTTACGTACCCTGACAAATGGAAATGAGCCTCATCACTCAGAAAAACTTTGTGTAAAAAATCATGATCTTGTTCATTCATTTCCAGCACCCAGTCTGCTGGCTTCAATTCTTATGTCAACTGGAGCTTATAAGCATGTATGCCAAGATCTTTATGCAAAAGGCGGTGCAAGGTGGTGATCGTCTCGAAATGGACACATCTGGGTTTCCAGTCACACTCTCAATATTACCAAAAGTTATCGCAACGATAGTTGAATTTTGACAGTTCAACAATGGCGCGAAATTTAAATTGACACCACTTGTTGGATGACCCTATACTAAGTAAATTAACATTTACTTTTTGTAGATCTTTTCGAATCCTAAAAATCTTTCTTGCGCTGTTTTCACATACACCGCACTGATGATTTTTACGTGGACATAATTGGCTTATAGCCTAGTCGGTGCTTAGAAAATGTTCCAATGCACGGAAGAAAATCAAGCTTATAAGAGAAGATACCACCACCCACCGTCGGAGTAGAAATGTACCGACGTATCTCCCAGAATGCTCTGGAAGGCACGGTAACTTGGGAGTTTTTGTCAAAATTTAACTTGGGTATGGTGTAGTCAATGCCTTCAGGGAAGATATTAAACTTAATTAAAAAAAAGAGTGTCCATAGCTGGGAATATTTCATTCACAGTGCTCCGCTAATGCACAGACAAGCTGAACGTTAAACTTTCCTTAATAACTTTTGGTTTATCGTCTTCATCCAAGGCAATCCACCAGACAACTACCCCGTACATAAGGATCTGTCTGATGACGGAAATATAGAGCAAGTGGTTGTAAGCCCCATTTGTTGCCAATAACTTTTTTGCAAGAGAAGAGTGCGACAGTGGCTTTCTTAATTCTTTCTTGTATATTAGGTTTCTAGCTTAGTTTCCTATCCAAAATAAGACCTATTGAATCAAAGATCAAAGATCAAAGAACAAATTTTAATGCATAAAGGGTTTCAATAAGGGCGCTCTAGATTTAAAATTGAATAAAAAGAGCTGTTGTGAAGTATGGCTGAAATCATCAACATCATTTAAATGGCGTCCACAGCTTCATTTGCCGGGGGCTATCCGTGAGACCCAATTTTTGATGACTCTTCCACAAAATGTCATTGTTCTTCTATTTGTGAATTGTGTCAGGCCAGAGAGGGTGAAATAGAACCCTAATACAGACATACACTAAGAGAAATATTTTCAATTTTATAATATGTAGAAACGTATACGTACTTATCCGGATTTAGGTATCTTTTCTATTTCGATTTGATAGTATGTGTATCTGAAGTTACGTTAAGCTATATTTTATCTACAGGTACACGTTATTGATTAATAAAAAGCAACAACGTGAAATAATTTAACATATGCAACTCAAACTAAATAAATTAATCTATGTGTTGCAAAAGTGATTTCTAGCTTCAATTAGCCTACAACAGACAGACAAACAATGTTGAGTGATCGATTGGTACATAATTTTGAGTGTTCCGCACTAGAGTACTTTAAAACTAAACACTAATGTCTGGCCGTTTGTCTATCACACGCTTACCACTTTTGAACCGTTTGATCTAAAGAGCTGAAAGGAGAAATATAAATGGTAGAAACATCAATCGGCAGTACTACTTGCAGCAGACTCAAGATGCATGTTTAAATTTGTGTAACTATTGGGGGGAAGGAGCAAAATGACTTTGAAATCTGGAACACTGTACATGCAATTTATGTACATGGGAGGCTGTGTTTATTTCCTTCCTTTCAACAAACAATGATACTTAACTCCTTTCTTATTCGAGCCCATTTCTGTTCGTTCTGGACCAGAAAATGTCACTCACGTTTTGCACACAAATACTCGATTAAAAAGTTTGAATAAGTTTTATTTTTATATTAAAAGCAAACACTTTAGACAAAATTCAAAATAAAACAAAATTCTTTAGTTCTGTAAATTTAAAAAGAAATAAAAAAATAAATGAATTTTAAAATTTTTCAATTAAAAAAAAAGAAGTATCTAGGAACATAAAACAAATACAAAATACTCGTATATGAGTTCATTAATAGAATGAAAGTCCAGTTAAAAGAGTTTATAAACGAAGACTGAAAATTGTAACCTTTTCTGGTTAACATATGTAGCTCCCGGATAATAAAGTTTCGGATAATCGAGTCTCGACTGTAGTAGAGAAACAAAAAAAAAATTTCACATCATATCATAATACATAATACAGCTGAAATTTTAAGGAGCTTCAATATACAGTAAAGACTCGAAAAAGTTAAGACGCATAAAAGTTAAGTATACGGATAAGTTAAGTAGGTTTCAGTCTCCAAGGGTGTCTCTAAAAAGTTAAGTTATGTCTTAAATTTTTCAAGTCATTTTTGTTTTTAACTTATTTTCCATTGTCGCTATTTATTAAGTAGAGTTGTACGTATGTGTAGCAAAAAAAAATATGAAAACAAGATAAACGCAGTCGCCAAAGTTTCTCCTTCACCAGTTCGAGCGTTGCATCGCTTGTATGCCATGTAGCGCCGTCTTGTTGGAACCACAGTTCGTGTTGAGCTCTGGCTACAGAAAGTCGGTTAACATCTCTCTATACGGAGGACCATTGACGGTAATGGTGTCTCCTTCCTCATTTCGAAAGAAATAAAGTCAAATGATACCGCCGTGCCACAAACCGCACCAAACAATCTTTGTGGATGCATTGATGCTTGGTCGAACACTTGTGAATTGTGGTCGCTCCAATAACGACAAGTTTGCTTGTTGACATAGCCGCTGAGCCAAAAATGGGCCTCGTCCGAGAAGATGATTTTTTGGCCAAAATACGGATCTCCGGCCAACATTTCCAGCTCCCAATTAGCGAACTCACGGCGTTGTTTATGGTCACCCGGCTTCAATTCTTGCGTCAGTACGATCTTATACGGATGTAGGTCCAAATCCAACTGCAAAATAAGCCTGGTTGACTCTCTGGCGATGCTGAATCGACATTTCTGGGTATTCTTTGATACTGGCCCCTAAGCGGCTATGTTTTCTTCACTTCGCACCGAACTCTGTCTGGTTGGTGGCTTAAGGACCAAAAAAGTGTACTCACGCTCAAGCTTTTCCACGGTGCGGCGATGATGATGACGACCGACCTCACGACGAAATTCACGTTGTGTACTGAGCAGGAATTTCGATAATATTTTCTAATAATTTTCACACGTTCGGGAAGAGTCAAACGATGCATGATGAAATGGCAGACCTTACTGAATATTTTGACAGCTGGATGTCATTCGTAACTTTGACAGCTGCTGAAACATAACAAATGGAAAACTATATAAGCCAGGAAACGTAGATATGGAGAAGCAACTGTACAAATGGTTTTCAGATCAACGCGAAAGAAACTGTCCAATAAGTGGTTCTATTTTGAAAGCAAAAGCGAAGGACCTTTTTGCACAAATCTATTCATCGGATTTTATGGCAAGTCAAGGTTGGTTTGTAAGTGCCGGTATGGAATACGCTCTCATAAGGTATGTCGTGAAATTTTATCTAATGACACGTCAACAATCACACAATCAATTCATGCTTTGCGGGCAAAAATGCATGAAATGGATATGACAAACGAGCAACTGTACAACGTTGATGAGTCTGGCCTCTTTTTCCGATGTCTTCCTGATAAAACCTACGTTGCTTGTTGTGAAAAGACTGCACCAGGCAGAAAAATACGTAAAGAACGAGTGACTTTTATGACTTTGCGCCAATGGAGATGGAGCACACAAACTTAAGTCACTTATGATCGGGAAGGGTGCCAAGCCGCGATCCTTTCTGAACTTTAAAGTCGGCTGGACTACGATTATTCTGCAAACACATGACAGCACACATTTTACAAAGATGGTTTCATACATCGTTTGTAAAAGAAGTAAGGACCGATTTCAATCGTTAAGTTATTTTAAATTAAATTACATTTCGATATGTTCCTATAGGTACGTAGATTCAGTGCTCAAAATGACTTGCCCCCAAAGGCAATTCTTTTTTTTTATGCTTCTCGCACCAAATGTCACAGCAGCTATTCAATCCAATAAGAGTGACAAAACTTTTTTATCGCAATCAGTTATTGGCGGGTATTGTGGGTCAAGAGGGCCCGTCGATTCATGAATTATTGCACAAGCACGGTCTTAGTAATGCAATTTTACTATTAAAAATCGCTTGGTATGGGTGCCCTCAAAGCGGTTTACAAAAAGCATGGCATAATTTGCTGAATTGGGATAATCATCAGTATGATGACGAAGACGATATCCTTTCATCAGTACTGATACCATCGGATCTTATTTATAATCGAATCGTTAAAGAGACACAACATCTGTTGGCAAGACTTGCACCGGATTCTACTCTCTCAGCTAAAGAAATTACTGCATGGAATGCCGATTCGCTTAATGAACATGAAATGGCCACAAGCACGGATTTAGAAGATTGTTATCTTTCCGAAGCTCCAGAGTTTGTTTCTTACAACGATGCATTATGCGCGGCGAATACGCTGATCAAATGGATTGAGTGCAATACAAAGTTCTCCGATAAACATATCCCACAGCTCCTCGAGCTACGATCGGACATCGTGAAATCGCATTTTGATAAAAGTCTTCATCAGAAGAACTTTACTGATTATTACACCTGAACTCTGACAAAATGAATTTAAAAACTTTGAGCCGAATCCTGATTTTGCTAGAAAAATTGGAAAATATCTTAGCAACATGCCGCATATTTCTTTTTAGCAGTCACAAATGAACTAGGCGATGTTTTAGAAAACCATTAGCAATACCTTATTAAATCTGAGTTTGGAATATGAACTATTTTGGTAAGTTTTTGAGGAGTTTGTTTCAATGCCAATCAGAATCAAAAGTGATGGCGCATTTCAAAATATGAACATGATTTTTCCATTTCAAATCAAAACGAAAACATGCATTGTTCCATGACTGTCTGCGTGTCCCTTAGAATCCTCTAACATGTCAAAATCAAAAACAACTGAGCAGATTCATATGAAATTACGTTTCGTAAAGCTTAGTCCTTGAAAATAATTTCAGAATATTTCTTAAAACCTTTGCGTTTTGTCATCTTTGTTTTTTATAAACATTTTTAAATTTTCAGGATTTTTTATAGATGTACTTTCCAAGATTGAGCCTAGATACATTGCTTTGGCTATGGTTTTTGGATATTTCCGTTAAGGAATTTCAACAGAATAAATTATATGCAGTTTGCATACTCGTACTATAATTCCTTAAACAGTCTTCTTTTATTTTGCCTACTACAATCTCCACTACAGCTCCCTACATCAAATAAGGAGCTGAACACTAAAAAGGCTGCTATAACAAAATTTTGTGTGAGAAAATAGGTTTGGGTCCCATAGAAAATTTTGATTGTAATTCTACTGCTATTTCATTGTAAATACTACTCTCGGGGACACATTTGTAACTCTTAAGTTAGTGCCCGCGACAATACTGGTTACCAATCCATTTTGGCAATTTTCATAGACATACGCGGCAATTTTTTAAATTTATTTATTTCATGTGTTCTGACGTCAATTGGTTTTCCAGCCTTGGTTTTACCAGAGCCAGAAGTTTCTTAAACTGTATGCATTTCAGTTACTACATTTGCCACATTTCTTTGTGAGGAAATTAATTACTCCGCTGAACTCAATATTTGACATTTTTTAAAAGTACCACGAACTTTAACATATTCTTTATAACTATAACTAATTGCTAAATCAATTAAACTTTACATTTATCCGTATCGGGAATACATCTACCAAGTGATGTATGTAGATATATACAACGCTTTCTTGTGTTCGTTTATTGAATACCATCCCCAAATTGTTTGCTTACCCCATGTTGACTATCTTCGAACCATAGTTTAGCATATTCCGGTCAGTATTACTCGAGTTATTTATTTAATAACGATTTTTGAAACCCCAGCTCTTACATTCTTATATTCCCCAAATTCCAATGATTTTCGTATCTATCTACACACTATTCCAAAACAAAGTGGGGTGGCCGTGGTGTAGTGGTAACATCATCGCTTGTCACGCTGTTGATTCACGGTTCAAATCCTGATGTCAAGAATCATCTATTTATTTCGCATGAAATAAATAAAAAAGTCGATCACTTGCGAAAGCTAAGTCAACTCTACTGTGAAGGCATAACACTGGCAGTAGAGTGGTCATATGGCTAAAATGCAACTTGATCGTGATGATGACATCAGGAGGACGGAAAAAAATACTGTGAATCATAAGCAACAACAATAATAGCAAAAACAAACAAAATACTCCCCAGTTATCTGGACGCCACCCTTGGAGTTTATAGAAACTTAATACCACCAGAGTTTCAAACTACACCACTCTGTCTTTCTCTCTGTCTCTTCCCCTTTCCACAAAACGCACGTGTTCTAAAAAAAATTAGTATAAGGGTATTCCCTTTAACATGTGCAAACTATAAAAAAAAAAAAAATTTATCAAAATCCGTGTAATATTTCTTAAGTCGTCTGTGCGGCAGAACAATTTTTGAAGATTTTTGCAACCTCAGTCCGCAGACATAATTTACCAAAACTCTACTCGATTCTTCGGATTTTCAAATAGGGACCGTCTACGCACGAGACCACCCCAAAAAAAACAATTTTACCTATAAAAAAATCATTAAGTGGGTCTTGAGTTGCCGCACTAAATGAATTATTTTTAGAGATTTTTGAGACTCCACCTTCCACCACCATCTGCACACCAGAATTAAAATATTGATTCAACCCTACGACTATATTTTACTCACACTCTGTCCGATTTTAGTGTTTTTTTTTTTTTTTTTTTTTGTGGGATCGACTACCTACCTAGACCGGACCTAGAAACCAAGTTTCAATGAGATATGGTCGATGGTTTTATAATTAGGAGTACCTAGAATGTAGAAGTGGACATTTTATAATCGGAAAGCAACAATTTTTTGTATTTCAGAAATGATCACATAGCTTGCCATTTTCCAAATAATGCGGAAACTGAGGAAAAGTGGAAAATGTAGCAAAATCCATGAATTTGGTGAAAGTGGGTAACATTTTTCTAAAAGTGTAGCAAGATTGCTACGATCGTAGCAAATTGGCAGCGCTGATTAGTTACCCGCTTATTTATTTATTTATTCATCTCCAAGTATTACAAACTTTTTAGACTACAATATAAACATAATATTTACAAACATTTCTACTTATATTAAAATCAGTGGCATTTTCAAGTTCATTGTAATTAATACAGGCAACACTAATTGGATCATTTTCACCATAATTAGTTCTATGTCTGGAAACATACAAGAAATTATTATCTCTAGGACGCAAACTGCGTGTCGGAATGTAAACATTAAACAATGTAAGCAACATTGGACAATCAATGTAGGCAGTTAAAACATCATGAGCAAAAAGAACTGAATAATAAATCCTTCTCTTATTAAGTGGCTTAAGGTTGATTAAGGCACATCTGGCTTCATAATTGGGAATGTTGTTATTATCCCAAGATAGCTTTCTGAGAGCAAATCTTGTAAACCGCTTTCAATTCCTTATTAATAGTAGGGATTCCATACTATACAACAGTACTCAAATATAGGACGAATCAATGAAATGTATAATGACTTTACGGTATATGGATCCTGAAAGTCTTTAGAGTTTGGAGACATAAAACCCATCATAGAATTAGCTTTGGATATAATGTAATCAATATGAACAGAAAAAGTAAATTGTGTATCAAATATAACACCCAAATCCTTTTGATCAGTAATCCTTTTCAGTCATGAATTTAGAATCATATAATCATACATTATAGGAGACCTACTTCTAGAAAATGTTACAATTGTACACTTACCAATATTAAAACTACCTACACCATTCCGTGACGTTATTAAGATCGTATTGCAGTTCTAGCACACACGACATTGACTTTACGGACTTGAATATTTTCAAATCGTCTGCATATAAAAGGCAGTTTGAATTTGTAATGTATGAAGGTAAGTCATTGATGAATAAGAGAAAAAGTTGCTTCATAGCAATGAGACAACACTGTGTTTTTTGAGGCGTTGAACTCACCTTGGTTTTTCGCTCCCCAATACTATCCGTCTTTTAATATTTTCATTATTACGACCGAGACTTCATATTTCGAAATTCTCTACAAAACGGTTTTTTTTTTTAAAACGAGATCCTCTAGAATGTCCACCCTTACTCAGAAGTTAATGGAAATGATTCTTGAGTACGAAAGCTGATCTGTGTATGGAGATTTTTTTGTTTTACAATATCTTGCCAGTTGAACAACTTTAGCCTTTTTGTTCTTCCCGCAGGATAAAAATCGTTTTATGACTCGCATGTCAACATCAACTATCTAGCAGTTATCACTGAAATAAAGCCACAATCCAAAGCTTAAACGAACAAAAGTCTGGCTAAACGTTAGCAGCTAAATCGATTGTTTTACATGTAGCTAATGATATTACATTTCATAACAAATTTATAATTCAACCAAATGATATGCTTCTGTTCTACAAACTTTATGCAGATACATATGCTTCGTTCCAATTTACATAATTAAAAATGATTTGAAAAATTAGTTTTCTAATAACGCCAATTAAGCAATTTCTATTATTCTACCAAAAGTTGTAGACTACTGTTTCAAATATTTATATTACATCAATATACGATCGATAACCAAAAAAGTGTAGTAACGATAAATCTCATAGATTCTCCAAATAAATCATTTCCACATTGTCTCAGAGCGATGCCCGGTATTGATAAAACCCATCGAATTGAATCACTTCGAATGGATTTGAATTATAAATTAGATCTTCAAATGTCAGCAGGATGTACCCCGAAAAAAAACATACCTGTTGCGATCGGATCGGTGAGAAGAAAAAGAGGCTAAACAAAATAAAAGAGTCGATCGTCGCGGACAATTGAAATGGAAAGATAATTTGAAGTATGTATCTGGGTGCGCTCATTCGATTTACAAAAAAGGTTAGCTCGAGTATAGTGCTTGATCATTCGACGCGAATAACAAGACTGGTCAGCAGATTAAAGAATTATTCCCAGTCATATCAATAAAAGTAGAAAACGTGGAGGTCAACGCGAAAAAAAAATGCTTGTATTATCCACGGGCATCATCCATCCGGTTGGAGGCTGAGGTCGTAAACTTTGAGCTTATTGTTCATCGTCCGCTATCGGATCATCTTGTTGTTGAATTCGTGCATTTAGTCCATATTTGACGAAGCCATGAAAGTATCCAGCAGCGTAGAGTGAGTATATTAAGTTGGGAATTGCTTTGTCAAGCCACCCACAATAATTGTTTGGTTGTCAGTGATGACTTTGTACAGCTAGAGTATGGCATTGTTATTAGATGAGTTGGTTACAAACAGAATAAGAATTTCTAGTAGAAGCTGGGGTATAACTCCGTAGGACAAGGGATTGCATTTTAACCCCATACCGAGTTATGGTCAAAAGTGTAGTCTCTTAAATTAGATCACTTCAGAGTCTACTCGTATCTGGGCTAGATTCGAAGACACTTTACATGATCTCCCATCCTGAACGCTGAAATCGAATTTTCTTAACCAGGTCGAAGTATTGCGACTTTGATAAAGTCTACCCTTTTGCACCATACAGGAAGACTGGGGTTGGGGTGATATGGAGTTTGTACATTTAAAAAATAAAATAAAAATTGAATAAGATCCTTGACCACCTTGAAGTTATGTCTGTCTATAGAGACGTTTTAAACAATGCATCGATGGCGTAATACGTTCGTTTTATTCTCTCCTAACACTAGACTCATCCTACCTGCTTCTCATTCGAAACTATGAAACCAACGCGCCAGTAACTGATTACTTTATTATGTCGATGATGGCAATAATGCCCGCAAAGCTGATATTATACTGGCTTGTGCACTATAAACGTTCGAAGCGAAATGCCTTACCTGAAACCTCTGATGGTCCTGAAAGTCTTCCTGATGTCTTTATTCAAACTTAGCGAAGCACGGAGAGCTCTTCACCGTCATCGTGCATGGGTATTAGGAGGACTACCAAAACATGTCATGTTTCTTTTAAATTGACAAACAAGGCGTACATAGGTCTAAGGTTTGATTAGTTGTTGATTTTCCAGGCCTTCAAACCTATGTAATAATAGCCAGCCAGCTCATCGATAATTAGTTTTAGGCATCTGCATTATATTACATACGAGTACTACACAACTCAGGATGTTGTAAGCGATAGACTAATAGCCCTGTAATTTGCGCCTAATTTCCGGCAATGGTGGTGAGGTTCGAATCATCAGACATACTTTAATTTGAACAATTTAGCACTTAAACTATCTGATCTAGCAATTTGGTTTCATTTAAGCTTGACTATAGTCTACTGTGATATCAATGCTGTCGGGTGGCTTGAAGTTACACGGATTGAGAAGTCAGACTGCTTCATAGAAGGACTTTGGATTTTATCTCCTAGGATTCTTAACAGAGTTGCCGTCTTTGATAGAAATCTTGAGTTGTTAAATCGTCTCTCTATTTTGTCGATCTCTCGTTGCACATGCTACTATTTCTCCCTCCTAAGCACGTGCTTTTCATCCATCCTTTCCTGCTCGTAGATTTAACAAGCGGTTCTAGTCTCCTTTTGCTACTTCGTCCTATATGCTTTTATATTTTTTTAGCGTTTGAAGCTGCATAGGTATAGTGAAGCCTCACATAAGTGGAAATACTTCTCTATTATTTCTGGAAGTTGCTGTTGCTGCTGTTTGATTTTGAAGATTTGTAGGGGCCTTTGATATTGGACCCAGATATGTATGGTTTTTCATAAGAAATCGCAGACCCAAACTACGAGTACAAAGTCATGCACACCTATCCAATATCCATTGCTTGTTCGGATCTGTTTTTTGTAAATAGCTACATACTTATTCATCGCTAATATTTATGCTAAAAGACCGTCCCACCATCTACTTCATTAACTGGAGGTCAGTTAATGAATAGACTACCATGTTCCCTTGTAGATGTTTAGGTGTGGAGGAATCTTATGCTGCACCCCCAACCATGTTTTGTCCCACAGCAAAGTCGATTAACCTGAGTCTGTGTCCGAAGGTGGTGTCGTGTAAACTCGATTGCGGTTCAAGGATATCTTCAGTATTTCTTTTCATTTCCCTGGACAATTTAAATGTTGTAGTTCATAGTTCATGGCATCGTCTTTCTCCTCTGTGGGGGAATAAGCGCAGCGATGACAGTATCCGTAGTAGATGTTGCCGGTGTTTGATCTTCTTATAACCGACGAGTCCTATATTACTTTCTGGATGGCAATTATGTTTCTTTTGTATTAGTTGAGGATGTCCGCAAATTGATCGGCTGCACGTCGTTTATACAGGGTGAGCACAAATTAAATATATGGATCCAAGAATAGTTGTTCTTGGCACGTTTACTGCTTCGTCATTCATCCATTTGCCTGTATTTGCAGCCGACTTCAGTCTAAATGACTGTATTTCATTTAAATGCATCAATGCTGAAAATACGAAGTACTCGTACATATCTAGAGTAATAAGCGACCGGCAGTATGGTTTCCGCAGCTGTCGGTCAACTAGAGCAAATTTGCTACATTTTCTTAGAAAAAATAACCAGATTTGGTATTTTCATAAAATTTTTGGAATTTGCTACGTTTTAGGATGATCATGGGCGTCCATAAAAACTTTATTTTTTGCCGAATTATTACGACAGTACAAACGTACGGCTGTTCCACTGACAATAATTTGTTCGTGCGGCTGTACTCAGGGAATTTTTTAAGTTCGCGGAATAGGGGCGAAAGTAGAACGGGGAGAGATTAGAATTATTTTTTTATTGTCAGGTAATTCTTGTCAGGAACGGATAAATATGAAGTTTCATGTTGATTTACCAATTAGGTTGCCTGCAGTAGTCAAAAGAATAAGTTAAAGTCTGTGGTACTTTTAAAAATGTCAGATGTTGAGTTCCGCGCAATAATTATATTCCTCACAAAAAAGTGTAGAAAATATACTAAGTGTAATGCATATACATAGTTTAAGGAACTTCATGCCCTGGTAAAACCATAGCTTACAAGAGGTTGGGCTTTTTTAAACAAGGTAGAGAGTCATTAGAAGATTATGACGGCACTAGAAGACCAAGGTGACGTCATAACACATGAAATCAGTCCTGACCTGGCACCTAGTGATTATTACCCGTTCCCGAATTTTCCACGTTTTGGAGGTAAGAGCGAAACTGCAATTTTTGTATAAATACGGTATGGGTATCAAATGAAAGGTAACTATGTGCCAATTCCAGAAATATATAGTTACATCAAATTTATAATAGAATCCAAAAAAGGTATGTTTCTGATGGGTTTTGTTGGGTTTTGAGTTGTCAAAAAGAGTAAAGAAAATAGCAACAAAGGGCAGCAAGGACAAACCATACCACTTTCAGTTTTGCAGTATTTCATTTTCATTTCCAGGATGTTCGTATCCGAGTGTGTTTCCAAAGTAGCACTATGGCTGGTAATGAAAGCAAGAGTAGTTGCCAGTCAGTGCTAGCAATATCTCAATAAAATCCGCTTATTATAGGAACAAGTACATACAATGAAAACGCAGTCTATGCATGCGCAGTTGCCCAGTATTTTCGAGAGGGAGGAACATTTTTAAAATTGTTTAACGAACGTGAACCTAACTTCTGATCAAAAAGTACCCGGAATTTCCCATTCAAACAAACCGCGCTTCAGATATTGTCGAAAGGTTTTGTTTTTTTAGGTTGGTACATCTGTCATCTGGCGCTCAAATATCTGTTCGAGCGCCATTTGTCGGGAGTTTGAGCATGATAGCTTTGTAAACAAGTCAGTGTTTGTTGTGTTCTAAGAACTTCTGGTTGATGATTTGCCTAGTTCCGGCCGTCCATCCACCAGTATAACTTACGAAAACATCGAAAAAGTTAAGAAAATTATCATCGTAGATCATCTTGTGATCATCAGGGAGATAGCAGCCGATTTTGGTATCTCGTTCGAATCGGTGCAGAGCGTTCTGCACGATGTTTTGGGCTTGAGACGAGTTGAAGCGCGGCTTGTGTCGAGAGTGCTGAATTTGTTACAGAAACAGTATCGCATTGATGTCGCTAAAGAAATTCTTTCTTCGGGCCAAAATGTTATCGATGGCATCGTTATCGGTGACTAGTCATGGGTCTATGAATATGACATCGAAACTAACCTTGACCGTTTTGCCGTGGTATGGTGCACTTCTAATTTCTTCCGCTATGCCAGATAGTAAATAAGGAGTATTACCTGAGCGTATTAAAGCGTTTGAGGGAAAATGTTCATCGCAAGAGGCGAGAATTGTAGAGAAACAACTCGTTGTTTCTTCATCACGACCCCGCACCGGCTCACACATCTCATCTTGTACGCGACTATTTGATCAAAAACAACGTTCATACCGTTCCGCAAGCTCCGTATTCACCTGACAAGGCTCACATTCATATGAAGAGGTAGCTTCAATTTTTCAATTTGTTATAGCGTAATAATATAAATTATAAAGACTTCAGATATTAAGCTAATCATATTGAAAAGTACTCGTATTGTCCCCGATAACCTTCGGATCAACAAGTCAACAGTAGTAGGTTTGTGCTTCCTATTTTTACTTTCTCCACTTTGAATATTTTAGATATTTTCTAAGGCACTTTTATTTTAAATGTTGAGCTTATTAGCGTCATAGGTCGGATGCTATTCAAGTTTTAAATATAAATTTTATATTTGCAAGCGAGGATAAATAAATAAACATTATAATTCATTTTAGAGTGTCACATTAAATTTATATTTATCACCGCAAGGGTATACTCTTTTGCATTGGCCGTTTGTAAACGTTGTTACTGTGAGTCCTAATATGATAATCTGGTTGTTAACCACTATAGAGCCATTTACACTGGAATGACAGCTAGTGGTGAGCACAACGGCTACTAGAATTCTTCGAATGCTAAGCAGGATTATGATCACACATTTTATAGGGGGAAAAAAATCGTTTATTGACATACGACTAAATACAGTAAACAAGTTAATTTTTTCTATAAAATGCCTGGACACACAAGTCATCTATAATTGCCAATGTAGTTGGTATTTTAAATTATTTTGCCATTTTATTGGATACGCTCTTAAACATGAAATAAGTCGTAAATTGTGTAGCGATATAGATTATTTATTGAAGTGCCAATTAAATATAGAGATACGAGTATCTAATAACACCTCAACTTTACACATGAGGTAGAAATAAGCTGTTTGGATGATGGAATAGCGCAACATTATTTTATTGCTGCTTATGTGCTGTCCTTGTGATGTTGGAGCATAATATTTATAAACGATTTTTAGATTAATGAAATGCATGTCATACATGCTTAACCTGTTTTCGGATTCTGTTCTTTTCAATCCATTTTTTTTTTTAAACCAATTGTTGTCAGTTTTTCAGTTAATTGTCTCCTATTTCCGGTCGGGAGCTGCCCCCAACTCATTGGAATGCAAAGCTCGACGTGTATATTTGCACTGAAAGTGTCTTATTTAATCTTGCTGCCGAACATCCGGAGAAGAGTATGTTTTACAACACAATAGCGTAGAGCATTTACAAACTCTATGAGCGGAAGAATGTTCGATTGGCTTACTTAATATTTGTTGATTGATCGCTCGGGTGTTTACTTATTCTTAACACGTCGTGTTGACCGACTTAGAGCCCGTATAATATGTCACATAATTTAAAAGAAAAATAAAAGTAATAATTTCATTCATCGTTGATAGTAAAAAGTTCATAAAACGCAACCGCAATGGAGTCAAATCTATCCTTGTGGATCAGGACAGGAAGGTCGAGAAGACCAGCCCGACATTCCTTTAAGACGAATGTCAGAAAGACCCAACTTAGATATCGGCGCAGCTTCGCAGATTAAGTGTATTTACAACACAGGACAATACTCAATACTGCAAAAAGTCATGTCGAAAACAGTAACAATATCAGTTGGTTTATGGTCAGAATCCAAAGACGAATCGTTGAATCTGTTAATGGACAATCTTTTCCCTGACTGTTGCGCCAAAGTGTGCTCTACGTCCACGAATCTCTTTTGATTTGATTACTGACGAGCGATCAATAGTTTCGAACCATTCAAATCCTCGTGACTGGATAACATCTTTTCTGCACAATTTCAGTTGACATTTGCAATAAAAAGGAGGAACCTGGCTTGCATTTTGAATGACTGCTCGGCACCAAACACCTGGGGCGAAGTGAAAGTATTATAAATTAGGCATATAATCCCAAAGGATCTCAAGTCAATTAACTTATCCTCATTTCTATTTTAAAGCCTCGAACGAAACTGCCTATCAGAAAGGCAAACCCATTGAGACAATCATATACCCTACCGAAAAGTGTCTGCCATTTAAGGGATACGCTCCTTTAACATATCTGTAATCTCAGTTTTATCCTGACCAAGATTAAGCTAGTCCTGTTCAGTGGAAAGATCAGAATCCCATGCTCGAATAACTTCAACTATTTGGGACTCAAACCACACAGGAAATCAAACTGGAGGAAGAATGTTGCTGAACGTAACAGGAAGGCCCTGGGCATAAAGGCCTAGGCTTCACATGGGGCCTACAGCCAAACATAATGCAATGATTGTATACTTTAGTAGTTAGACTGATACTTACCTATGATATAGTTGAGACAACCAGTAATTTATCTCAACGTCATCGGTACAGGAAAACCTCTCCAGTAGCTGCACTGCAAACAATGATACACCTTCTCCTGACTACCAATCCAGTCTTAAAGCAGAAAGATTATCTGCTATGGATAGAAAAATGGACATGCCACGAATCCTTTCACAGTTACTTCCCAACGTCACCAATCACTAGCCCACCGAAACAGATTTCAATTTGGCCTAAAAATACTAAATACCGGACAAAATAGAGTGTATTCACCGCGAAGTCCTTTACAGATGTGTCCAAAACCAAGGATCGAGTCGGCGCCAAAGTCTACTCTAAGTTTCTGAAGATTAACCTGTGTTTTTCAGATCAAAGTTACCGCTATTCGTCAAGCCGCTATTAGGTCACAGACATCTGGTCGCTCTGAAATCGACGAGTTGGCTGGAAAAGGCTGTTTCAGTAAATACAGCACACAAATGCTAGACAAGCATTCAGCGGACTTTGTTACATCACGAATCTTTGTGCATCTATTGTGATCCCGGATGTGGAAAAACATGAAAAGATGAAGTAAATGAAAACAAAGAGTAGTAAGCTTTTTGTGTTTGGGGCCTCTCTAAACTATTCAGAACCCAAGATGAATTTTAGAATAGCCTTTGGTGTGGATAGTCCATTGAAGAATTATTCTCCGATGGCCGTCATTCTGGTTCGCCGCATTATACTTAGGTGGGTTGCCAATATCTGGTGGCCAGATATGACACCTATTTGAAGTCGGCACTATGCGATTGTGAAACCCATACTTGTGTCAGATTTTAGAAGTTCCTTTGGAGGCAGAACTGAGTAACCTACCATTATATGAAACCTCGATATCATTCCGGACCCTTTTTTGAAAAGTCTGTGTAGACAGATATATCCTGCAAGGGAAATTCAGTTTGGGGTTCAGGTTGTTTTAGGGCAAGTATCGTTTCGAGAGTTGTAGTCTGGGTGGTTTTCATGGCGTTGGTTGTAGCTGTGCACTCTACGCGTTAAATTTTCATTTTTGTGGCTTGAATGCGTAGAAAGCAACATATCCTAGACATTTTCAAACCACGGAGCACTCAGACTCGATTTCCGCTCCATTGTACTACCAGGCAGAAACCCATTTTTGTTTAGTGGTTGGAGAAACTTAGATTTTGTTCGTTTCTCTTTTATTCTCGGTGACTGTTGATTGCTGTTCCCCACTTGGATTCGAACCTGTACATCTTGGGTGAAAAGCAACCATACTATACACTACACCGCAGCTACCAGTTTCTATGATGTTTACATAGCCGAGGTACATATTTAGCTTTCTTCGTGATCTGGAGTTGAATTCCATATAACTTTGGGGGCTCGGATGTTGGTGTGAATCTTTTCGTAGTGAATGGGAGTTCAGTCTATTTAGGGTCAATTGTAACAAATTTGGTATAGTTGGCTGGATCTTAATTTGATTAAAATTTCACTTACCCTGTTGGGTACTCTGAAGGATGGAGTATGATCTTGGAACCCTTCAGTCAGAGAGTAATGGACTGCATTTGTTTCCACATTGTTGAAGACTTTTGTGGTAGAGGGTTTCTTTTCAAATTTTGTTACCACTTCGTATAGCGGTGTAGATCTGTCGTCCATATACGAGGACGCATGTTTAGCTGGTGATATTGCCCATAAATTCAATCTGAATCGATGGTGAATACCTATTAGACTTTCCAGTGTTTTAAGAAGGAATGAAGTAAGGCTTATTGGCCAGGAGGCACACTAGGCGATCGTGTAAAATCAAACATTTCATTACGAAAAGTAAGTGGTCTATACCTAGCGTCATCACAACGTACCAATATTTGATCTAAGTATAGATACATCACCCAAACCAAAGAACCAACCAATTGTAGTTTGAGCAGATGTCCGTCCAAACCCTAGATCAAGACAGATGTGCCGTAGCAATCGCTTTTTTCGATCAATTTCATTTTATCGATTTACAACCATGTCACCACAATCTCTTTATCACCAATCGAGAAAGCAGGCAAGTTAGTCAAGCAAAAAAGTTCAATTTTTTTTGTCTCAGTGGTCTATTCAAATTCGTAAATTAATATGAAGTCATAAAATAGGTGACATCAAAAAAAAAAAAAAAAATTATTCAAATTTCCCATTGAAAGCAAGCTGGACTGAGTGAAAATCGAGGACGGTGATTTGAGATCCCGATGGGAGGGCTATATTTCGGGTCAGTACAAAAATAAAAAAGAAAAAAAAAAAAAAAAAAAAAATCGTCTCAAAAAGTCCCCTTCATCGGTCGGATGTCATCACCTATCTGGAGTGTCCAAAGCTATTCTTAGATCTTTTCTCCTGAATATGCATGGCCCCAAATTGGTATTGAGTTAAATGCCGCTATAAATTATTAAAAATCGATGAATAGCTCCAAATGGAATTTTTAATTTCATTTCGCTTTGGTGTCTCTTCTATTGTATGCTCCTTGTGCTTAGGTCTTAAGTTATGGGAATATTCTGAGGCTAGATCGGAAAGATGAAATATATGAAATTCATATTATCGTTCTGTTACAAGTGTCGGAATGAATTGGGCGTGTGTTTACGGACAACCTAAGAAATGGTAAAATAGTTTATTGTATCCATGTCATAATCTGTAGAATTATGCGTTAAAGCGTTTAGGATTTTCACTTTGTTGGAGACGGTTTTCCAAAGTATAGTATTCGTAAACTGAATAATTTAAGCAGCCACAAGTGTTAGAAACTTTACAAAATGTATTGTCTTGATGTTTCTTTTACCATTGCATTACAATTGATTGTATTTTTCTGTTGTTGTAGGAAATAATGACCATGTTCATGCTGAGAGGCACACATTTTAAATGATAAGTTAACATAGCCATTTATGTCGTTAAAGTTTAGGTCAGGCTAACTTGATAGCATTGTTAAATTATAAAAGATTCTGCATTAACTTTTGTTTTGTGCACTACAAAGAGTATTAAAAATTCGAATTCTTTGTACTCATTTATTGATGCATTTCTAAATTTACCGGGTGGATGTCAGTATTAATACCATTTTCACTTTACAGTTAGGTATAATGTGATTACTGTAAAAGATATTTTTACCTCTGGAACAGGAACTTTTGTAGGTAGGTCGTAGAGATCTACGGGTATCCGTAGATACTTGAAGATGGATTGTAGTGTGCAGGGTACTTAATACTCTCACAGCAGCTAGCCTAGTAGCAGGAATGTTCAAGACAGAGGCCCTATATCGCATAAAAATAGGAGAAGTGCAACGTAGCCTGCAGCGGGACAAGCGTAATTTCATCCAAGCGCTTCCTTAAGAAGCAGAAGAAACAGTGAATAGATGTGAAGGCAGCTGAGAGTCGGTTAAAAACTCCTTTGTTTATTTCGAATGCGGAACTGTTTAAACGCTGGATGAGGGACCCTGGTGAGATATACCTACAAATTAAGTAGCGCTCGGTGCACCAGTTTCCCGCATCCGCACCGAATCCAGTAAATAAATGATATTTTTAAAGCGGACAAATTATATTTGGTAGATCTCCTGAATCTACTCGTAGAGAAAGATCGAGAAATCGAAAATGTTCCCAAAGTGTAAAAATAATTTTCAAGCGAATGGGAGAACAACTTGAGGATGGGCTTGGTGTTAAACAGGCGGGTTTCCCGCTCTGAAATCTTCTTCGTTGGCCACATTAAGACCTCGCGGATTTTCATTTAGTGATGCTTTGAATATCAATCGTCCCATCGCCTGCTATTCATTGATTTGAAAGTTTTTATCTGAAAGTTTGGCTTCCCTTGCGCAGGCGGGGTGGGGCTTATGAGGGGTCGAAATGTTACGTTCTATATAGACTATCAGAGCAATTTGAGATCCAAAGTGGCATCCGATAAGGATGTATTCTGTCACCATTGCTATCCTTTTTGGAGATTTGATCAGCGATGTGCTTCGATGTATTTCACCAACTGACCTCAAATGACAAGAAGACATTGCTGAGCAACCGGTCGAGAGAGTAGATAGTTTCCGATATCTAGAAAGTATTACATTTTATTATTGACAGTGCAAGCGAATAAATTATCATCAGTAGAATGTTATCCAAGATAGTTATGCGGTTAGCTTAAACACCACGTTCGGTACGACTGTTCTAGTCCAATGCTGATTTTTACAATTATATGGGTGCAACACATGGAAAGTGATGATCGCCACTATCACTGGAAAGTTGCAGGAATTTTGCATTACTGTATCTCTAAAGAACACCTTCATCGCCATTCAAGTGCATTGTCCCACTTTTCGAGAAGACAATTCCATTGTCAACTATGTAATGCAGTGCAATCCGCTAACCCAGGAGATCTGACCGACCGATAAATACATAGCGCAAAACAGTTGAAGAGGAATCACCGCACCTAGGGAAGATCCAGTAGATTTTCAGAAACCGCACTCGGTGGCGCATACACTTGTGGAGGCCCTTAGCCCCATGCAGCACTTGACATTTCGTACCTTCGTAGATTGCCTTGACAGTAGCCAGCCCGAATTGAAACTTTTACAAGGCGTCACGTGAACTCTCTGCTTCCACTATCCAACGACTGTCAAAGTCAAGGGAAAATAAATGTAGTAGAAGTCTATAGGTAGGTGGGAGTGGTTGCTGTTGCGCGCTGCCCTGCAGCCCAATTAGCACTTAAGCGCCATTTTGTGTACCACAATTCACGTTCGTAGGATAATGTTAATGGGTCGTTGAAAAGAAACGGTTTCAAATCCATCCTGTGGCATTTAGGAACCTGATCAACTCTGTGATACTTTTATCTGAGATTTCCTTAAGGTTGTCGAAAAAGGGTTCGTGTAGAGTTCGATGTCGGCGGAGGAAGTGAGTGAGAGTTTCCTTCTCATCGGAAATCTATACTCGACCTATTGCTCGATGATGATCTTTAAGGTGTTGATGTGATCAACGGAAGAAAAGTTCCCAGTTAAGGTATAGTTGGAAACGAATAGAAATATGAATTTTTCCCATCCGGACCTGTTTTATGTCTGCTACTTCGTATAAATCTCCAAAGAAATGGTTCCCAAGAATAGTAAAGCGGCATCTACTCATGCCACAGCATTGGTACAAGAAATGTGAGGTGTCTTAGTCCACCTCAATGTTCCCGCAATTATCCATTTGTAATTTCCATCCGCCGTACAGAGAATCTGCTTAGAGACAGTAGACAATGGAGCTTATACGGTTTTACAGGTTTGAATGTTTTTCCATCCGTTCTTTGCTAAAGTTAGGAATTTTCAGAATGGAGCATGGACCCTTGAATATATATATATACGTCAATCAGTCTTTCCAGCGTTTTCAAGAGGAAGGAAGACAAGCTGGGTTGGACAGAAGGCTTTCAGTATGAAGATCACTTTGACTCTCCGGCAGGAACTGAGGGTGTAGACAAAGTTTAAATAGATCCTGACGATTAAGTGGAGCCAGGTCTTCAATATATCAAAGCCCTCCTGCAGTTCCACTGGACAAATTCCATCGAGCTCAGGTGATTTGTAAGTCTTCGATGAGTGACAGTCCCACTCTTTTATGGCTTTCTAAATTAGTAGAGTGTAGGCTTCATGGCCACTTCATCTGCTTTTTAATTTCCAATAAAAGCACTATTAACTTTCACTCCCAGTGCCCTAATGACTGCTTGGCTCATTCGCTCTTTGAGTGGATTTCAGAATGGCTACAACATCCGCTTGAAAGACGCTGCATGAATGCGGCGTATAAAGGTGTAAATAAAGAGTTTCTATATGAAGACACCCCAATTTGTTTCTTCCTTCATTTTTGGTCCGATTGTGTAGATTGCAATTTTTGAGCTATAAATAACGGTGTTCGATGTTCATTCATACCTGTTGGGTATACGAATCGACTGCTTCCTATTGAAGTCCATGTAGGGAGACAGGCAGTCGCTTTGTAAATTGTTCTACAGTTGCTGTGATGTTGTTATATAGTTGTTGGTCTCTAGGAGGTGTTTCACGAGTTTAACAGCAGTTAAGCATAGTTGCATATGTTTCCGATTAATGTTGACTTTAGAGTTCCCTTATGTTCAGACAAGCCGCTCTGTGTATATTTAGCCTCCAAACTAACTTACTATCGAGGGTTATGCGAAGATATTTTGCACTATTTGACAGAGGAAAGACCATTTTTTGCGTTGGAAGGTGGGAATCTTTCAAAGACGAAACTGAGCCCGTACTCAATAACAGTGTCCCTGGTCCTCGCGGCACTGCCGTCAAGCATTTCATCGCGAGGGGGGCTTCAGCCTTACATACACGGCTCGTTCGTGTTGGCAGCCGTCTGCGCGACGTGTCGCTGTCACTCCTGTCTTCGTTGTCCTTTCATGATGGTAGCGACAATTTCGCTTGCTGCTTCCCAAGCTTCTTGGGTGCTCGTCATCTGTCTGGTGGTGTTCTCTGGTGTCCACACCCAGTCTGTTCGCCAGCAAGTTACGTTCTTCGTGATATCGTGAACAGTGGAACATGATATGTTCTGCATCCTCGACTGCATCCGTGCACGTTGGGAAATAACGGTTGTCTTTGTGTCCAAATCTGTGGAGGTAGGCTTTGAAACATCCATGAACAATAAGCATTTGCGTCAGATAGAAGTTCAGCTCTCCATACTTCCTATTGATCCAAGGGTCTATATTGGGGATCAATCTCTGCGTCCATCTGCCTTTGTCAGAAAAGTTCCATCTCTCTTGCTTGTTCTTGGCGGTACTTCGGTGTCACTTCGACTCGTCGCTGTTGACATCATTGTCCTGTGAGGATATTTCTGCTCGTCTTCTTTAACGAGGAGGTCCATTGGCACCATTCCAGCCACTACGCATGCCGGATCGTAGGATGTTGTTCGACAGGCGCTGCATGCTCTCAAGACCGCCTCTGTCTTCCTTCTGTACGATTTCGTTTTCATGGCATTTGCCCATATTGGGGAGCCGTAAAGAATCATCGACGTCGCAACTGTTGCTAAGAGCAACTCTTTAGGTCCTCCAATATTTGGCATGATCCTTGCCAGGCAGCCGTTGTTCTTGCTGCCTTCTCAGCTGTGTGTTGCAGGTGTTGCTTAAAAGTCTACCTTGCATCTATAGTAACGCCAAGGTACTTCAGCTCTGGTTTGGAAACTACAACGTGATCGCTCACGGTTACTCTTATAGTCCCCATAACTCGTCGATAGACCTTGTTCCTTGCTGTCGGTTGTGCAAAGTCTGACATGGATCTTCTGTTAGTGAAAGTAATTAGATCTGTTTTAGTCGGGTTAAGCCGTAAGACGCAAGAAGCTGGCGATTTGTTTATTTCATTCAGCGCGCTTTGAAGAATTTCTTGCAAGAGAAGTGGAAATAGTACTCCACCCTGTGACGCTTCTCTTGATGTCGTTGAGATATTCTATCGTATTGGGTTCTTGTTACATGGAACGGTACGAAGGCGATCATAAGGCACCACAAGGCGTGGTCTCGTTGTTAGCTCCAATCCTTAAACTCACGACTTGCATCCTTATGGTCAGTTTGGTTGGAACTTCGCTGAATACCTGTAGATACCCAACTGATTTCCGGGTTTAGGTCCCCTTTTTTGTTCAGGTTCTCGTATACGGTTGAGGTATAGGGGTTTTTGTTCGAGATCACTTCCCTGAAAGCCACTAAGCACATTATGCATGTATGTATAAGGTGACACAAAGGTAATGGCCCTGTATGAATTGTCTATGATTTTTGCAAATGGCGTCTCCTGTCATCGTGATATTGACACTTGTGTAGTAAACAGATGCAAAAAACATTGAACTTGGAATAATTGCATCGATTTTTTCCGGAATAATTCATCAGTGATAAAAACACAGCGTGAATAAAAAAAAAATCATGGTTTTTTATTTTAGAAATGAAATGATAGCTAAATCAAATCGGGTAGTTACTTTTGCACCACATTGTTTTCATCGTCATATTTTGCAGTTATTATGTAAAATGAATACATATGTACATGAATTCTATTTCGACTTACCGACCGTTTAATTGTTTAATACTTATGTATGTACATGTTTATCTCCAACAGGCATATGCATCTTGCATGCCAATATATTCAGCACGCCACCGTTAACTATAAAAATCAAAGATTTATCACTTATAAAACATAGAAAACCCTCCTCATTTGTAGCAAATACGATGCTCAATACCTTTGCGATTACGTCCTAAACAATTTCCGAGAGGATGCCATTATTGTGTGCATCTGGTAAAAGGTATGATGCGGGAAAATAATGCTTCATGTCACAGCAGGGATCCCGAAGGCACATTGACATACACTCAAGTGATTGAATAGCAGCACTAGAGTCACACTGTTGTAAACCTCAAGTATGAAACCCTTAAACACAGTTGTGAAATGGTTCCGCATTGTTAGGCATGGGTGTGAGTCCCGCTTTCCGACAATTTACACACATTGCTCATTCCCCTGCCCTTTTGACAAGCAAAACCTATGAATTGCGGTGGCAATAGATACATTTTATTACCGGCATTCAATATCTATCTGCAGCAAAGGGATTTCTTCAATACATTGTTTCATCAGTTTATGCATGTGTGCGTGTTTTTTTTTTGGCGCAAGGATATGACGGGCATTTTGTGAAAAGAGAAAACCTCTCAATTACCTGTTGGAAGTTGTATAGGTTGCTGCCGCTCTGTAACACGATGTCAAATCCAATTGTGCAGGACAAAAACAAATAACAAACTTATTGGCTTTCTATTTGTATTTAATGGGCTTAGTGTGCGACTTTGAGTACATTTGCAGTCAAGGTGTTTAGCGATTGCCTTTGAAAATTAACACCCGGTACATGAGCATGAGTCCTTGACATCTGGACAAGACAATGTGGTATAGAATGGGGTGCGCCACACATTGTTGGCATTCATCATTCATTATCCTTATCAACAATGCATTTGGAATCTTGTCGCACGTTGATGTGGATGCAATTGCATAAGATGAATAGAAAGATGTTTCATTCTAGATGCCTGCTCGATGTAGGTCAGTGACTTTGAATTTTCAGCTGAAGCATTTTGCAGAATCCATGATAATACGGTAGGCACGATGAGAAAGATACTCGTAGGTTCTGTAATTGATATGGTTGCCACTAGCACTAGTGCCTAGTTCTCTAATCCTTCAAATTGAAGCCTGCTGTGTAATATGCTATTCCCAGAAGTTTTAAATTGTAGACAGCTGACTGCAGGCTACATATGTGTCATTGTATTTCAAGCCTTTTACGTTCTGTAAGTAGGTATTAAGCCGTTTTATATTAAGGGCAGGTATACTGTACCTGATCCAAGTCACAGCTTTCTATGTCATCTCAAGCATCTGAAATGTCAAGAAATTCTGCACGCGTTACATACATACCTACATAATGTGCATTTAACGAGAACATATTGAATGTTCGATTGGTTTCAGAACATTTTCAAGTCAGATTGGTTCATTGCAAATTTGTTTGTTTTTATTGATTCAGATTTCTTTAGAATGCATCTACTCGTAGATGTTTAGAGCAGTGGTGACTGGAAGTATATTGATCCCGGGTGCACATACCTAAAAGTAAAGCCCATTCGAGGTATTCGAACTCAAAAACTGTAGGTATTTCCATCGACTTCATTATTTTCCAAATATTCGCATACGATTTCCAATAACTTCACGTATAAGTGTTTTTTATTTTTTTTTTTAATTCTTGGGGAGAATTTGAAGACCTAAAATTTAGGTCTAGTCCCTTTTCTTTTTATTTGGGTAGAGGTAACAAACGGATCTGTTTTGGCTTTTCTGGTTATTTGTCTATTGGTTTTTGTCAGTGGTCTTTCGTGGTCTTCATCGTGTTTCTTTTCATTTGTGCCATTTTAATGCATTTGTGACCATAGTTTGCGCGATAAATTTGTAGGTTTTATCTTCTTCCCTTAAGCTTTTAATAATGCTTCGGACCTCACCGGTACAATACTTCTAGCGTCCCATATTTACCTGGTTTACCATTTCATAAATACTTATACAATTTAAATAACTAAAAATAAGAAATATTAGTTTTGAACAGAAGCACTCACTTCATATCAGCTGTAAACACATACTAATGCCACTTTCTTGTAACTCACCTATTATTTTGTTCACTCAAATTTCCTGTTTCCACACAATAATGGTAAAAAATAAAAATAAAACAAGAGCTGCATTCATGCAAAATCACACGAAGTGATAAGAGTTTACAAAGGCTGCTAAAAGGCAATCATGGAAAATTTTCTGCACCAACATATTCGATAACAATGAAGCAGCGGGAGTAAAGAAGATCCTGCTCAAGGAACCACCAAGTCATCATCAGCTTCTACAGGCGGGTAATAACTTGGCAACCGCAGCCAATACCTTGGAGAAGCTGATGTGTGCACACTTCCCAAACTGTTTCAACGAGGCAGCTACACCTTCCAAGTGTGGGCTTACTCGAACAAAATGGGAGGACACTGAGAACCTAGTTAACTCATCTGCACCATATAAATCACCAGCCATGGACGGAATACTTCCCATCTTTTTGCAAAAAGGGATAAAATTAGACACCCTAGAGAAAACCCTGGTTAATATCTTCAGGGTATGTCTATATCTCGGATACATACCAACACAATGGCAAGAGGTGAGAGTGGTGTTCCAACGAAAACTCCTTTTCTGTGGGCGCTCACAATGGACAACTTTTTAAAAACACTGGATGGAACCTGTGCGAAATGCGTAGTATACGCAGATGAGCTATACGTTTTGATAGAGTTAAGCACCTGAACATCTTAGGAGAACTTATGCAAAACACTCTACGAATCATAAAAAAATGGGCGGAGGAGAGTGGATTAGAAATAAATCCAAATAAAACGGAACTTTACAAAGAAAACCAAAACTAGTGACTTTCACATTCTGCAACTCAGAGGAGCATCACTGCAACTCTGTGACATCGTCAAGTATCTGGGCATAATATTGGACAGGAAACTGACCTAGAGAAAGAGCCTGGACGAAATACTTACCAAAGCTAAAAGGGCATATTGAATATGCACGAGGGCCATCGGGAAGTCATGGGGTCTGAAATCCAAACAGGTCCACAGGATATACGAATGAGTAATAAGACACATCATCTTCTTCGGAGTAGTTGTGTGGTGGCCAAAAAGTATGCAAGATACTTGCTAACAAAAGTCTACTTGTGTATCACAGTAGCACAATCCTCAACACCAACCGCGGCCATGGAAGCGATCCTAAATATCCTACCAGTGCACCTCGAAGCGAAGAAGATTGCCGGTCTTTCAGCCTCACAGCTTAGAACTATCGGCCATTTCAACGAAGGTGCAAACACGGGACATCGAAAAGTCACCGAAATGATAAGAGAAATGACACCACTCATCAATTGCCCCAGTGATTTTGTTGAAAAATCGTTTACGTTCTTCAACAATATTGGACGTATGAAAGAACGACAAGAAACTCCAACGGGTTATCGGTATACACAGACGGCCCTAACATATCAGGGGATTCAGGAGCTGGCATCTTTTGTGCTAATCCACCGATTGAACTTGCTATTCAGCTAGAACCATTTGTAACGGTGTTCCAAGCAGAAGTCTTTTCAATTATGAAAGTAACTGAAATACTCGCAGAAGACACCAGCGAAGGGAGGCAAAGCAGCAATTAGCGCGATCACAAACCCCAACGAAAAGGCAGATAAACATACAAGGAAAGGAGACAATAGGAGGACGAATCTAGACACGTATAAAGTGGCTAGATCTGTAATAACAGAACCGAGTAACAACACAGCAAAAAGTGCTTTAAACTCAAGCACAACACAGTTGAGACTGGTGATGGGACTTTTAACAGGGCTGATAAAACAATCTGTGCTAACTGTGAGGAGGAGGAGGAAGATATAGAACCCTTCCTCTGCCACTGCCCTGCTACAGCGAGGTTAAGACTGAAAATTATGGGATCCCCAAGGATACCGGATATAACACACCTCAGCAAGAAAGGAATCGGTGATATATTGGAGTACGCTAGACGAACAGTACGATTCCCTCACTATATGACTTAGTTTCCCGTTGATACTCCCCATAATCAAAATACCTAAATATCAACGCATAATTCCCAAAGCACAGTACTATTCCTTACAGTTCGATAGACGAGGGGAACACAACGGGCCCAATGGAGGCCTAAGTGAAGAGCATAAGCTCACTAAACCAATCAACCAACCAATTCTCTGAAAAAAATAGCATTTGCACATAGCATAGGTGCGAATAAAAGCAAGATTTTGCAACTTCATTGCTTTAATAGTCTTTCAAAGCCTTTTCTTTTCCTATTCGTATAAAGTAACATTTTAAACTCACAGTATTAAACAAAATCAAGACATGAGAATCGATGCTCAACATCCACATGTATCTTTTCGTATCTAATTGAAATCGCTGCTGATGTGATGTGACACTGTGGAGCGCTTCAATTCGAGATAAGATCACCTAAAATTTGATTTACATATATGAACATTATTTATAGCTGATCGGTTCCCACAATAGCTATGCGTTCCGCATCTATTAACGAGTTTTATGAACAAATGATGGTATCTTTTCTTTTTTCTATTGAGTCCAAGTGTAAATTTACATTTTGACGTCACCATAGAGATCGATAGATTTTATTATGACATTGTTGAAGAAAAACAAATGTTTGGCAACATTTTAATACGTTCTTAAAGTTATTGTTGGCCACATAAATTCAAATTTATGCAGGTAATTATGTAAAAATATGATACCAAGTATATATTTGCGAAGAGATCGTATTTGCCAATTTTACGATGATGAGATGAAGCCTTTCAACAGCAATAAACCAAACAAAGTGGGAGTGTACCCATGTAGAGTGGAGGAATTTGTTTATTTTTATTATAATTTCATAATAACAGATGCATAGCTCTCTGTGCAAATTAATTGCTGTTCCATGTGGCCTTAAGTACCCACTATCAATGTCGAGCGCACGTCTCATTCCTTTGATTCGTACCGCATTGTTTACACATACTGTTCGAAGAGTAAATAGGCTGACGTAAAACCTATAACCTCGATGTATGAATATAGGGATTGTTTTAATAGTTTGGTAGTACGAGTATGTATTGTTTGGTGTCATGTATTGAATTTGTTTATTTTATGTATTTTATATTATAATGTTTTCATTTGCTTGCCTCACAAGATATAATATGGATGCTCTACAGATTGTGTTAATCTGGCTAAGGTTTTATTAGAAGTAAAAAGTTATTGACATTTACGATCAGGGCCGGATTAAGATAAACTGCTTCTGAGAGCCGAACGTTTGTTTGCCGCCCCTATCCTAAGTAATTGTTTTTTTTTTTTTACTAAACTACAATTACACCGACAAGAGAATATCTGTAATAATAATGAGTCAATTACGAGGGCTGTTCGGTAAGTCAGTGACTTTGCAATGAAATGCTTGCTTTTTTCTTAAAATTGAATTTATTTTTCAATGTAGTCTCCTTTCAGGGCGATACGAGTACACTTTTCTCAACGATAATCCAACTTTTTAACCATTTGTTGCATCGATAATTTCTTCATTCGATGAAAATCTTTTTCCGTCGAGCCATTTCTTCATATTAGGAAACAAGAAATAATCGGACGGAGCCAAATCTGGAGAATAGGGTGAATGAGGAAGCAGTTCATATCGCAATTCAGCTAATTTAGCTGTTGCTACTGCGGATGATTGAGACGGTGCATTATCGTGATGAAACAGCACTTTTTTCTTCTTCAAATGGGGCCTCAATTCTGAATTAAATTTATGTAATAAATTGATATAGCACTGTCCGGTGATCGTTTTCCCCTTTTCCAAATTGTCAATGAAGATTACGCCATGGGAATCCGAGAAATCCGTTGCCATGACCTTTCCAGCCGATGGAACCGTTTTTGCCTTTTTTGGAGCACGTTCGCCTGCAGAAGTCCACTGTTTTAATTATTCCTTCATTTCTGACGTGTATAGGTAGTTGTGTATCCAGGATTCATCAACTGTTACGGAACGAGTTCCAAATTCTGTTTTGAAATCTTCACCCGAATCCGGTTTTGTTCTACCGTCAGCAAACGCGGCACCCAACTTGCCGATCATTTTTTCATGCCCAAATGGTCATGCAGGATTCTAATGACGGCATCATTTGAAATTGCTACAATCTGAGCTATCTCACGAACCGTGGATTTTGTTGACCATTTCTCCCGTTGTGACGTCATTAGGATGTCGTGGGCGTTCAGTGTCTTTTGTGCTCGTACGACCGCAACGAAATTCAGTGAACCATATGTGTACCATTCCATGTGAAGGGGCAGAGTCTCCATAATATTTGTTAAGTCTGTCTTCAGTCTCTTTAATGGTTTTACCGCGCAAAAATAGTACTTTATTAAAACACAAACCAAAGTTCTTTCGATCACTGTAAAAAGCTAAGTGTTTGACATATCTATTTGATTTTTTTCTTTTGTCTATGCCGAGAAAGAAATAAAGATGTCAGAAAAAAATCCTCTTTACGATCCGAGCGCCATCTTGCATTAAAGTCACTGATTTATCGAACAGCCCTCGTACCTAATCTTTTTCAGTCGAGTGAGAAATAAAAATATAACGGGTTGGTTTCTTTTTTTAAATTAATGTTATTTTGACACTGACAGTTTTTTCCCGCTCAGAAAATTGACAGAAAAACGCTATCATAACGCCGTGATACGAAATGAATCGATTTACGCTTGAACAATGTTGGGAAATATTGAAAAATTATTTGCAAAGTGAGTGCTGTTTTGCCGAAACAGTGCGAATTTTGAAAATAAATTTTGGTCGAAATAATGCACCAACCATGCATGCTGTACCCAAGTTCGTGAAGAAAGTTCGTGAAATTGGCATGTTAATTGATAGCACAAATTATCCTTGTATTCGTATTGTGCCCTCAGTCGAGAATATTGCTGCTGTTGCCGAAAGTGTGCGCCTAAATCCGGGAACCGGGAAAGATGAAGATGGCAACAACGTTGCGGTCAACAGAGACCGCTACAGAGGCATAATAGCCGCTATTTTTTTTTAAGCTAGAAACTAACTTGGACTCCGTTTCGGTGATGTTGCCTGGCCTCCATGGAGCTTTGATGCCGATGGACTTTTCGTGTGTGGTGTGCCGTTAAAGATCGATGTTTTACTGATAATCCAGATTTTATTCAGGCACTTAAGCTGATCGAGCTATTCGTGAAATAGAGCCTCGAACCATCGCAAGTATACTGTTGGTTGACAGGATGGGCTACTACAAAGCCACCCGCTATAGCCATTTAAATAAAATTATTTTCCATAATTACATAATTCGGTCAAATTCGTCAGTTCTGCAGGTCGAGAGATTCCAAATATTATTCCACAAGATACACAGATAGGTATTTTAAGCAGATTCCTGCAACTAGGTATACCAAGTAAGTCTTTCCGTTTAAAGTGTTAAAGGGCATTTTGTTCGTCCTGTAAACGCTGTAATTTTAGCAACGAGGTAGCACTACCTAGATACAGTACCGACGAACAATACTCAAAATGTGTTTTAATAATTATATTATACTATAAATATTTATTGCATTAGTCAACGACAAGTTTCTTATTCTGCTGCAGAAACCGATTTTTTTTTTTTAGATATTTTCTTAAACATATATTCTAAGTGCAGGTTAAATGATAATTTAACTCCTAGATAAGAGTAGGGTAGGTAGGTATGTGTGACGGTTCTGTTAGGAATAACCCAATTAGCCCTAGGTGCCGTTTTGTTACCACACACATGTTACCTGAGTGTTACGGTGTTTTGGTGAAGAGTCTCTAAATCCAACCTCTGAGGAATTGAAGATGGGTTTCCCCTAATGTTCATTGTCTGGCCCTAGCTAGTGCCGGGTAGGCTTATAAATAGTGGATAACGGCCCCGACCCATAGAATTCGTCGATGTAGTTCCGTTGAAGGTTGACGTTCACGTAATGCCGGAAAGAACAGTCTCATAAAATCTGTCGCATACCTTCGTTGACAGATAACAGCCGATGACATTTTGTTATTACTGAAAGTGTTTTTTCTTCAAGTTGTCCGATTGTCAACGGTGATGAGAGCTTCTCTACATTATCTCAATGCTTCCACCAATGAATGTGCTTACTTTCAATTTGTGAATGCGTGATCTGCCAACGCATCAACGGACTAAAAAAGTAGAAAATAAACCTACTTTATCTGTCGAAGTTCATGTATCCATTGGTTATGGGCCACCTTCCATAAGAATGTGTGTATTCTATCTAGATGTCTGTTAAAAATGACGCAGCTACGGATAGACGAATTCTATAGGTCGGGGCCTTAAGGGTTTCTCTTTTAGTTGCAGTATTGCAACTGCGATAGTTTGACTGCGTGGTCTCCTATAGGCCAGTGATCCGTAGTGATCGCTGATAATCTGGCGATGTTTTTACACGTTCTATTTAGGAAGTCGGTTGTTTTATTTCTCCTTCCTATGACACAGTTTGTTGGCCTAGTCTATCTGGGGTTGGCTTTTATAAGGAATATTGAGGAGATTTCTACCTTGACTGCTCCAAGTGAAACGTGGACTGATGGACGGTTGAGCCTTGCCTAGCCAGTTCATCAGCAAGTTCGTTTCTATAAACGTTACTATGCCCTGGAACCTAGATCAGGGTTACCTTTAATTGATATCTAATTTGTTGAACTTGTTCCATGGATTCGTTTTCAATGCTTAAATTTACCTGTATACAATGCCTAAGAGACATACATTTACATTTCTTAACATTTAGCTTTAGCCAGTTCGATTTTCTCCTGCATCAATTGTAATACACTCATGAGGCTTATTACCATTGATGAAGAGAATTGCGTCATCTAGAAATAGCACGATCTGGAAGAAATTTAGCTCTGCTTCGATATCATTAATGTATATTATAAAGAGCAGAGCGCCTAGTACGGATCCCTGTGGAACTTCGAGAGTTGTTTCGACACTACTAGGCATTATTCCATTCACGTTTGTTTTTTGGGATCGACCATTTAGGAAAGTTCGAAACCAGTTCAGTTTCTAGCTGCTAATTCCATAACCCTGAAATTTTCCAGAAAAATGGTCTTGAATGCCCTTTTCAAGTTAAAAAATACGGCAATCACGTAGTCTTCGAAGTATTCTTCAAGTTGTTAATGATGAAGTGAAAGGAGAGGGTAATAGAAAATTAAAAGATTGGCCAAGGAAGAAAAGAGTGTGATGTAACAATACGCGTTAGTTTTCAGTCTTTAGGGATTCGGGAAATGTTAAGTTAATCCACCTTTCTCCACTTCGAGTTTTGGGGTCCTAAAGCAGGATTTAAAAAATATTCTAAGCAATCCATATTTGTAAGGTAGCACCAGTTTTTTTTTTTTTATAATTTGTGCGCGCCAAAGAGGATATGAATACTCTTATACTATTACAGGACACGGGCGTTTGTGAAGGAGAGAGAGAGAAACAAAGATTTAGTGTAGTGGTTTGAAACTTAGATGGTATTAAGTTTCTGTAAACTCCAAGGGTGTTGTCCAGATAACTGGGGGTTTGTTTGTTTTGCTTTTGTCGTTGATCATGATTCACAGTATTTTTTTCCGTTCTCCTGATGTAATCAGTTACTTCAATTGAACATACATATAGGTAGGACACTAGTATCATACATAAGACACAACTACATAAGATCCATTGAAAAAAAGAGTTAGTATTGCAAAAGGGGTACAAGGTCTCAAAGGATTAAGAGAAGTAGGTGAATCTTAAAAAAAAGTGGTAGTACATTAAAATTAAAAATTAAATTGTTCAGACCATTCGTGTTTCGCACAGTACGAATCGTTGAGGAGGAGCTAGGATATGCCCAGTGTGGGCTGTAAGTACCATACCTTACTACACAGGTGCGAAATTTGGACAAAATATTTCTGTGTCGTATCTAAACATCGGACAATGAGCTCTACTTTGCTACATGGTGTCATAATTATGCAATTACTTATTCTAATCACTCTTTTCGACTTCTAAGCCAGGCTTTTCTATCGCACACAGTGCTAACAAATAAAACACACTAATAATAATGACACCTGCATGCGCATTGTTCTCTAGCCTTTTGTACTCGTACATGTATGTATATTGATAAAAGTTTCTTAGGTTACTTCCACACATTTTTCCTTTCTCAAAGCAAACACAGAAAGGATGCTCGGTCAACGACTTTGATCGCTCTCTCCAACTACATACTCGTATTTGAGGAACAAACATTCCTTTTCTGTAATTCTCACCCGAATCCGAAACGGATTTTGAATTCGAATCGAATAGATACTTTGTAATCGCGGTATAATGTTTGGAACGCAGCCGATGAAAATGACCGTAGCGGTGGCTCCTGCCCCTGGCAGGTCCACGGGACCAACAGACCGACGTAAGTCAATATGCATTTATTGACGTGCCCGTCGTTCCTGTAGGGCGGTTTCTCTTTTATTACTCATGTAGCTCTGTTGTATTTTATCGGGTTTTTCGTTTTGCTCTGCGCTTCTTCATTTCGTTTTGGGAAATAAATTTTCCTCTTGATATGGTAGTCAGATTTGGTTGCTTGTTTTTCTTTATTTTTTTCTATGTTAAGATCTATTTTCTCTTTTTTTTCTTTATTTGTCATCCCATAAATTAGCCGTTCCCAATCGCCTTTGATCTGGACCTACTAATTTCATTGCGCACAGTGTGCTTGGGTGTATGAAGTGGCAAATGGGATAAAATATTGACATTTTGAAAATACGACGACAGTCAAGATTTCATCTATGCATTTCTCAGGTTTCCAGATAGATAGCTAGCTAGTTTATTTTTTTCCAAAGAATACTCATCTTGCGTGCCGTATCATTGGGAGGGAGTAAGAAGTAGTTCTAAAGATATGCGATTTGTTTTTTGAAAGTTGTTGAACTGTTACATGATACTTTGTCCCTTTTATCGGGTGCTGCATGTTAACATATGCAATAGAGTTATCAAAATAAAATAAAAATAAATTGTCTTGTTGAATTTATTAAAATATTTTATGATAAAAAGAGACTATAGAAAAATTAGATACCATTAACTCACAGCAAGGGAGGAAGGAAAAGACAAAGAGCTGCTCATTTGGTGGGAAACTTTTAGATTTTCCATTTTTAAGCGCGACGCAGATTAATGGATTCAATTAATTGATGGCAATGGCTGATTGCGAAAGCGTTCCGTTTTTTTTTTTTTATTAATTATATGTTTCGATAGGTATCTCTTTAGTATAGTTATGTACCACTAAAAGATGCTTCTATGCTTTTTTAGATTTAGAAATGATGAACTACGGTAAAAAGTAGGCTGTCGCCCAAGGCATAGAGTGGGTACCTATTGAGTGCTGTCCAATCGATGAACGATTAAGGATAAAACGAACTACATATGTATGTAGTTCCACATCTTCTTCCCTACAATCCCACAACTGAAGTCGTTGTTTCGGAAGCTTATAATATTTAGTTGGCTTCGCCACTCTTGTTTAACAACATTTGAGGGCCTTTACTTTTAGATTTTCGAGGAGTTGCACAACCTCACTCGACTTATGGACAAACTAACACGCATTCCTGATGATGACAGTCACGGCCTGCATACTCCAGACCTGTCTCTAACATTTCTTCTGGAAAGAATGATTATAGCCTCGTGTCAGCTAAATTTTCGCACTCATTCTTTTTTTCTGTTTTTCTTTTTTTGTCGGATCAGGAAATGCTACACTGGAGCACTTAGGTGCAACCAGTTTGCCGAAAAGCAAACTCTGTTTTACTCATTTTAATGGAATTGCATCGTCTCTCAGAGAAAGTCGAAGATTATCAGTTCTCAACACATCAGCATCGAAAATATGCCACCTGATACGAGCAACGGCAGGACAATCACAGAGGTAGTGTTTCGCAGTGTCGCCGCCCTCTACACAAGCTTCGCAGATTGCTGTATCTCTTAAGCCTACACTGAGGTCTTTAGCAAAAGCAAAGTGCCCCGTGAGAACGCCGATAAGTTGTCTGCAATATTTTCTGCTGAGGAGCAGCAAGAATGTCGCGAATATCTTACGGACGTCTGGGAGCATTGGTTTAGTCTGCCCGAATCCTGGAGAACCGTGCCACACATACCTAATTATGTTCATAAGAAACCCAATCGTCAATCGAGGCTCTGACCGAGGGTGCAGGAAGACCCAACGCAGGTTCGGGTTCTAAGAAGACCTCCTCTGAATCTTGCCTTGCAATCACATCGGAGATCTTATTCCCCATAATTCCAGTGTGGCCTGGGACCCAGATAAGAATCACGGAGTTCAGCCTTGCGACCGAATTCAAAGAGTTCTTGCATTCTAGAACTACCTTGGAAGTGGTTAAAGGGTTGAGCAAGGCCTTAAGCGCAGCCTATCTGTTACTATAGACTATTCCTTGCAACATAGTACATACTACAGACGCAAATACTCCGACTTCTTACAACATTCATGGCCATTAGGATTGCGTTAGTCTCGTTTGGAAAATAGACGCATATTTGCCTAAAGGAAAATGCAGCCTGATGTTGTCGTCCTCCAATAAGACACCAGCACCAGATCCCAGACTGGTTTTAGAGCCATCCGTGAAGACACATCAGTTAATGAAAAATTCCTTCGGAAAACAATTTGGCAGTACGAAAATGCCAATTGGAGTGGTCTCAAATCGTTCTTTAGGATTTTTAGCTGGTCTCTATACTTTCTCAGACCTAATATTACTTAGAATGCGATTCTTCGTTGCAAGTAAATCAGTTAGTCTTAAACCAAAACTGGAATTTGGTTTAATTATGTTTGTGCTACAGATATCTGGAAGAACATCTTCTGAGGAATACCGAAGTCTCTACAAAGGGAATAGAATTGACTGTAACGTCATCTTAAAATATGCTTTATTCTTGGGAGATAAAGAAGTGAAGCAAAAGATACTGCGGTGTCTAGTCTTGTTGGCCACTATCCCGCTTTTTGTCTACGATGATAAGAGTATCATGGGCTCCAAAGTAAAGGCTTATCTGCAGCTGCAGTATTCGCACTACCAGATTGCAAACCCGTTCAGTAGATCGAGTCCCTAAAGATCTTAATAGTAGCAAGTCTTGAAATAATTTTGACCAAACATTTAAGTAAGCTCATCCATTTATCGCATTCTACAGCATTTTTTCCGGGCAGTTAGAAACTTGCTTACGTAAAGGCAATTCCGAAAAAGGACGATAAACCCTCCCCTTATAGCTACCGACCAATAGCTTTCAGTAATGTCCTAGGTAATGGAGAGCATTGTTAATCCATATCCTTAATTACCGTTTGTATGATTCCACAGAGGACTTTACCTCTCCGAGTTGTTGCCTTGATGTCTCCAAGGCTTTCGATAGAGTCTGGCACAGTTTCCTCGCTAACAAGCTTGAAGCTCATGGCGTCGGTAACATTTTCATGAAGTGGGTCGCGAGGTTTTTAATAAGTCGATTGCAGATTGTATTAGATAGATGTACTTCTACACCATTCTCGCCAAATACCGGTGTTCCCCAAGGCTCAGTACTCTCTCCTTCGATTTTTATGATTTGATTTGCATCAATGTTTCTGTTACACGAATGGCAGCACTCTTCACTTCGCCTCTACGCTAACGGCAAAGGCCCCAAATCGTCGGCAGCGAAAGCGAATCATCAAAAGGGTTCAGACATCTGAGCTGTGTTTAACGCTTCAAAAACCCAGATTTGTCTCCTGTCTACGAAGCAGAATACGAACGTGTTCAAACTCAGAATGACTGGAGTTGATTTTGAAGTATTTAATACCATGTCAATGCATGGTATTTATGTTAGCCCAGACTTTCAATGGAACCAGCAGATTACTAATACTGCAAGAGGTCCTACTAGATGGCTGAGTTCAATAGGTGTAAACGATTTTTCACTCCTACGGACTTGGTTATGATCTATGACTAATAACTTGCATGTTTGGACGTTAGCTCCCATAATACGCCTGAGTTTACTTGATCGTACAAGCTTGTAGATCGATGTGGAATAACCTGCCGTCCTTTTTTCAGAAATTTATAATTTACAAAGATTTAAAATGAATGCGTATCGTTACTTCACTCTCTATACTTTTTCACTCACTGCAGTGCTAGGTTGTACAGACTTCAAGGAACATAGTTCCAAGTTGTGGAGAACATTAAAAAATAAAAATAAAAAATGCCAGTGTCTAAGGAGTACGGTTATTGAAATTGAAAGTCCCTACACGAAGTTGCAGGGAAACTGCTTTCGAATGGCTTCGAGATGTGTTATCTTGAGCAGGCTTGTTTAGAGATGTTTCTTAAATGTACATGGGTTAGTCATTTATTTTAGTTCCCCCGAATAAACTTCAGCCAAAGTCATTCAACGTCACAATATTTCATTCAACTACAAGCTCTTAAGAGTCAGTAATTTCAAAAATGTATGCCGGTTTTCGACGTATGTCTTTATGTAGAGAGTATCTTCTCATCACGGTTAAACACAGATTTTCGTAGGTATTAATTATTTCTGTTATTTTGTATGGATGTGAGTTATTTGCTGAAGGGCTTTCATTACATTTCAAGTTTATATTGGAAAATATTTGAGTGCAACCTAAATAATAATATAAAAATAATATGATGACGTATTCTGGCTCGACAGTCACAGCTGATTTTTCGTCTTCGTTGCACATTTTGCATTTATTATCTGATGACGTATTCTGGCTCGACAGTCACAGCTGATTTTTCGTCTTCGTTGCACATTCTGCATTTGTTATCTTAAGTTGTCCCCATTGCCAGATATTTTTTTTACTCGACAGTGGTCTGTGCGGAATCCTGTAGCTATTCGAATCTAACTCCTAGTTAGCTGTAGGAGTTTTTTCGTTCTTTTGTGGGAGGTATTTGGCAGAACGATTTTGGCTTGCCTTTTACCTTCAGTTTCCATCCAGTAATGATGCGCTTTTTCTTTTCGTTAGTTTTTTATACTGATATGGTCTTGGCATCGTCAAGCTTGATGCAGCTCCTGTTCTGTCTAGTCAGCCATTTAATTTCCTTCATATCCTCTGTATCCTGGCATCCATATGAGATGTAGGTTGAAGGCAGTCCCTTACTGGTTGGGTGTTATTTCGTGAGCCTTAATTGTAGCCTTGCTACTCGTATCTGATAAGATATAAATATTCTTGTTGGTTATAGATCTGCTTATATGGCAATGTTTCTATGGCAAATATTTCATGGGGAAAGTCCACAGATATTCCATTGATCAAGAGATAACTACTTGAGTTCTTACTAGCTTCGGAATCTCTGGAGTGATGTTTTTTGAACGCACAGGTCGACCAATGTCGATAGTCAACAACTCAACGGAATGAAACGAAGGGTAACCGGCTTGTAGTATCATTGGCCTTCAGTTTAGTATCCTGTTGTATGAGAAACTTTTTTCCCGTGTTTTTTTTTTTGTCATTTTTTCTTCAAGTGAATTTTCCGGCAATATCAACAGGTATTGGTACTGAAGTGTTGTGTATCGAACAGAAAGTATTGACATTTATCTACTTGGTATCGATATTTTTGTGGATGTGCACAGCGAATACAACCTGTTTGCGTTCCTTTTACAATCCGATCGAAGTTTGATGATGCAGTCCTCATTGCAAAATATATACCATAGATATTAGTTACGAATATTGGCACACACTATTACTGACCGCATACGGTTTACGTTAGACTGGGCTTAGAAGCAAGACAAACCCATGAGGACGTTCTTACTCTCCAAAATCAGTTCAGAACGTAAGAGTTTGTAATCCTACCACAAGGATCTTAATGTGTTTCCAGTTATTGCCCATCAGCCGCACTTAAGCGGCACTTTCTAAATTGCTATACACATTAAAACCCGTGCAATGAATCTCTATATTATCGCGCTCATACTGACAAACAGACATGGAGACACTTAGATTTTTACTCTATACCTAGTGGCTCAATTGAGCTCAATTAATTGCCGATTAAATATATCTAAATACGACTAAAATGAATCAAATCATTGAGCGCGATTGGCTTCCTGACAGTAACTCGGCTGTAAATTTCACAGCATTATCAGTAGGTAATTACGAAATAACTTCTTCTTTGAGTCATCTTTCCTGACTGAAGCTGAACGAAATCGACCATTAAAACTGGTAGAATTGTCACATTCGAGTTTCTCGCCGAAGTCTCCACAGATCCTAATGTCAGTAATAAATTACTACACTACAAGCCGGTTGCAACGTTAAGTATCATTTAAGATCCAACAAATACTTCTGTGGCCTTCCACTTATTCCACTGAGTCAGCCAAAATGATTTTATAGCCAAAGCTTCTATATATTTATACTACCGTCGGGAATATTGCTTTTTTTTGGATTTGTTTTTTTACCTCTATCTTCAGCTTATTGGAAATGGTCCCACTAAGCATTTTCACGCGGCTAAAAGCGATAATACCGACAATATAATTGGCTCAATTACTCACGCTTTTAGGGAACCAAGGAAAAGAAATATGGACAAAAAAAATAAAAAAATCAAACTTCTTAGAAACAAATATCGAACAGAGACCCACTACTTCCAAGTTTCTGGCGGAAATCTTCAAGTCATCATGGCTTTAGTTAAAGAAAACAACAAACAAAAAATTGTAATAACCAGTTGATGAAACTTGTGGGATCGACATTAGAAAGTGAACCACAGAGATTGTATCTATTCCATTTCTGTAGTGTGGGAAACAGAAGCTTAAAAAATTCAAGATGTCCCATTGTCACACGATCTGTAACACTCTAATCGTATGGAACAGTATTAACAATGTGGCCCAAAGATTTAACGAACATTTTCGTCTTCCAGAATCAAGTTATTATTTATTCTTTTCCTTCATCGAGGTAGAAGTATCTGTTTGGATATTGTATCTATCAATGCATGTATGAATATCTGTGTGTCAAGCCGTGAGAATGCTTCAAGGTAAATCTTTATTTTCGAATGCGAAAAGTTTATAAAATTGTATCTCTACAAGTATCGAAAAATTATGAATAAAATAAAGAAGCTTAAAATTATGAAAAAAAAAAAATTTTGTTGAGATAAAAAAAAAATTTATATTTTTATGGAGTATTTTTTAATTAACTAATAGGCAAGAAGTTTGTATGAAAATATAAGTGGAACGAATTAAGAAAAAAATAGAACGGGGTAAGAGGGTCCGGTACGTGCTGTTTTGTAGTTCTAGCTACATTACAAGTATCAGTGCATGGAATAGACATAGTGCCTTCAGCAGTGGAGTTCTTCAAATTAAGTTGACTCTTCTTCCTTTCTCTAATTTACTGAGAAATTTTCTTAATGAGGATTACATGCAGATACAGTCGGTAGCTAAATGCTTGAATAGCTACCCATAAAATGCGATGCTGTTCACATCGCACCATTTGAACTATGAGGATCAAAATAAAATATCTACATGACCTGCTCAACCTAGTGATTTCGTAAAAATGTAATTTTGCAATTTCGTTTGTCTATAAGTACGGCCGACAACAGACTTTCCATTCCATTCTAGGCGGTATCGGAGCATTTAACATTAAAATGAAGGGTGAAACGACCCTTTTCTTCTACAATATTTAATTTAAATCGAAAATTAAGTACCAGATTTTTGGTTAAAAATTCATTTCGATTTTACAATTCATAACTCTTGACAGAATAAATTGATTTTAAGTCTCCTACTACCTGGCGTCCTATGGGTAGGACATTCAATAAATATCCCATGGATACGAGTAGCATGTCTTATTAAAAAAAAAAAATTTTAACTGAAAGCTAACATCTCATCTTATTTTTTTTTTTTTTTTTTCTTTTAAACGTCAAATACTCGTAGAATAAGCATATTACAGAAAAACTGCAACTGTACCTACACACATATGTATTAAAAATATGAGAGGAACGCACCCGGAAGTCATAAGATCATAAAATTTTCATAATGTAGTGCGGCGATTTTTTTTTGGCACTCAGTGTACTAAACGAAATTTGAGATACAATGACTACGTTTCGTACCTCTCGGGGTCGGAAGGTTAAATGATAGCGCATTCTTGTCGTCATGGACAAGACTCGCAACACAATAAGACAAATACCATAAAAAAAGCAACATTTGAATCAATTAAACAAAAATATAAGCTATTAAAGGAAGAACAAAAGGTATTAGAAAGTCAGGTTTAGACTTTACATAGCAATCAATCACACCTATGACTAGAACTTTGTTTTTGGTCATTTACCACCATAAATTAAGGAGTGAATACACAGGAAACTTACAATCCAACTATAATGAAAATCTTAAAACAGATGTAATGGTATTCTATGCAGAGGAAATTTCGCAATTTGTAAGAAGTTTTGTTACAAAACTGTTGTTACAACGTTTTGCAACCGAAGTTCACGGATTTTGTTGAGATATTCACAACATAACTTAACCATCACCGTAAATAGCTTTAAAAAAGTAATACATGTCTTTTTTTTAAGAAAACGCCCCAAAAAGTGGGCGTGGCTATGTATAAGCTACGAACGGAATGTAGAAAAAGTCAACGTTTACATATTTTACCTAGGCAATATTTTTCCGTTTCTAGCAAAAATAATGACAAAAACGACCTTTTTAAAGTGGGCGTGTCAGTGGGCGGATTTTAACAATTTTTACACTTGTTCTGCTAAACAGTTTCGTTGCTGGTGGGTTGGGGTGATTGCGTAGTTTAATTTTGTAGTTCGAATTTGAAGTTCTTTGCTGATTAAGCTGTTATTGACGTACTATGGGGCAGCAGTTATTATTCTGAGAATTTTTGATTGGGCTCGTTGGAGCAGTTCTATATTAGAGATGCTTGTAGAGCCCCAAAACTTTATAAATGAGTAACTTATTGTATAGACATAATTTAGAGTGTTTGTTTATTAGCCAGTATAAGTTATCTGTCTTGAGTTTAATTTTTTTTTTTTTTTTTATAATCTGCGCGCGCCGAAGGGGATATGAATATGTTTAAACTGTTTCAGGGCACGGGCGTCAGGGAAAAGGGGGAAGAGGAATAGAGGAGGAGCCTATGCACGTTGGATTTGAATGTTTGAAGGTTGTAGTGATGGGGAAATACAGAGCCTGGTAGATTATTCCACATTCGTGTTGTTCGGCTTATAAATGAATCCCTATATTTGACAGTACGACAGAAGTTTGGCTTTAGGGTAAACTGATGTGCATTCGAAGCATGTCGCGTATTGCGGGTGAAATTCTAAAGGGGAGGAATGCAACTGGCTATTTCGCTGGAATATTTTTTATGAAAATAATGATAAAACAGGGAGAGACTGGAGACATTTCTCCGATGTTCTAGTGAATGAATAGAATTCACAATGTCTCTATCGCCTATAAGTTTTAACGCGCGATTCTGTACCCTATCAAGAATGTGCAAAACGGTCTTGGGTGCACCAGACCAGATATGGTTCCATCTTAGGGCGGATGAATGCCTTATAAATTGAGGCCAGATCAGACGGGGTAAAATATTTCTTGCACCGTTTAAGGAATCCTAGACATTTTGCAGCATTTTTGGCGACCTCGAATATGTGATCATTCCATCGAAGATGGTTATTAATACACATACCGAGAATGGCAAGTCTTTCGGTTTCAATGATGCAAGTACCTTCCATGGATAATGGTTGAGGGTTTTGGTTTCGCTTGACAGTCAGAAGACAGCATTATGTTTTGGAAGCATTAAATACCACTCTGTTGGTTGAACCCATTTAATTATGCTGTCCAAGTCGGACTTTAATGTGTTTAGCATACGCTGCCATTCTCCTTCTACGGCCGAAGTGCAAGGACGTGAGTTAGGGAACGAATATGAAAAACTGAGGCTACTATCATCAGCGAAGGAATGGATTGGATTAGAAGTTGCAGACAAGAGATCATTTATAAAAATAAGAAAAAGAGTTGGAGACAAAACCAGCATTTATTTGGTGAATTGCAGACTTGAAGCCGTCCAAAACAACTTGTATTGAACGCCCCCGAAAGGTAATTTCTAATCCAATGAAAATGAGACTCATCGACGCCATATGCACGCATTTTCGACAAAAGAGCCTGATGCCAAACTCTGTCAAATGCCTTTGAAATATCAAGCGCAACCATCTTGGTTTCGCCGAAGTGATGGAGAGATTGGTTTCACTTCTCGGTGAGATATGCCATTAAATCACCAGTGGACCTTTTGCTACGAAAACCATACTGCCGGTCATTAAAGAGTTTTCGTGAATCGAGATATTTCATTAGCTGACGATTTATCAGCGTTTCCATGACCTTGGAAGGAAGGGACGTAAGTGCAATTGGCCGGTAATTGGACGGGGAGGAAGATTCGCCTTTTTTAGGGACGGGCTGGACAAATGATGTTTCAAAGCGTAGAAGAACAATTCTTCAAAACTATGGGGGGGATACCATCTGGACCAGCGGATTTGTGTATGTTAAGACCGTTGAGTACCCCTGCAACTGTACGAGTGCGAAAGTGGACTTGTCCCATGGAAAATTTGACGCTCTCAAATACAGGTGGAGACAAAGCATTATCTGGCAGCGTGGAGTTCGCTGCAAAGTGAGCAGCAAGCAGATTAACTTTGTCTAAGGAGGAAAATGTCATTGTAAATGAGCGTGGGGATGGCAGACGAGGCAGAATTTTTAATATTTTTGACAAATGACCAAAAATTGTTACTACCTTTGGGACATTGTGGGACAACAAAGAATGAATCCATTCTAGAGTGAATCCATTCGCTCTTTCGTAAGTGAGCAAAAGTGAACGAAAACTTTTTCAAACCTCCCCGACTACACCCATGCCTTTCATCAAAATATGTATTGTAGTTTGGAATTTTCATAAATACAGTCATTACCACCAGAATAGCGCCACGCTATTTCTCCAAATGTCACCATAAATATTTGGTCTGCAAATAAGCAATACTTCCTTAAGGACGCTCGATTTTTACTTGCATCAATAAGGGCAAGTATCGGTTTCGTGAACAAATTCGACCTCGAAATTTTGATCAATCTTGGCCGTAATTCTGTCTATCTATCTATCTGTACTCACGACTGCAGCCTAAACAGCTGGGCAGATTTTTTTCAAACTTATTTTCTGGGGTCTCTGTCAGTTCATACCACCCCAAAATTAAAGGTACTTTATTAATGGCCGTTTTTGTAAAAAAAAAAATCCATTTTCTCGAAAATGGCTTCAGCGATTTTGTTCACATTTAATACTTGAGTTACAGTAGACGTATGCCAACAAATGGTATACTAGATTTTAGCTGAAAAATGTGCATAACGGTACTTCGCTTATTAGCAAGTTTTTTAAGATCTCCGATTTTTCGGCTATGACTAGAACGATTTTGTTCGAAATCAATACTTGGCATACAAAGTTTTAGAAAATTTCGTTTGCCAATAACAGGGGAGAAAAGTTCGTATAGGGATACTTAGCGATGATGTTTTAAAAAGCATTTTGAATGAAGGTAAAAAGAAAACTCAGTTATTTAACAATGTAGAACTATTATCATGGCCGCTGACTTGAATATCAAGAAAAATATCTGGGGATAGCTGCTACGAAAATTTGAATACAAAGACGACTGAATTGAAGCCATAAATACAGCTTGGTCAGAAATTTTGGTCAACTATTTGGAATCTCTTTATAGCTTACTGCACAACAAGCTGCTCGAAACATTTCAACATTCCGGTGGTAGCACTCGCTACTAAAAATCTTAAGAAGTTAATTAATGTGGTTTAAAAGACTGCGTCATTAAATTAAAGAAAAAAAATGTTTTTCAATGATTCTGCGCACTTAACAGGTCGATTTTACTAGTATTCTTACACAAGTGAGAGAAAAAAAAGAGGTAAATTTTATGACTTTGCACTGCACTGTGGTAAAAAAAACAGACTTTTTCTTACTTAAATTCAAAATTGGTTTTGGAACATCATCTTTGTATATCCTTATACGAATTTCTGAAATGAGATACTTCCAGTATAATCTTGAATTCTTGATATACTCGGATACTCATATCTTATAATGTTTAAAAAATATCGAGCGTCCTTAAACAAGTGTTGACGGAGTGTATGAACATGTGCTTGCGAACCAGTTGGTTTTATTTTCCAAATGTAGCGCGCTTAGGTCGTTAAAGCCAAATCGGACAGAACCTGAACACTTAAGAAAGGGCGCCTGTCATATGTTGTATCAGCAAAGTGATTGCACAACCACGGATTTGCAATTATTACGCCATTTAGTGTAAAATTATTTAATATTTTGAAAACACGTCTGATTTTTTCGGAAAAATAAGTGGGATAAAAGGTTGATGAATATTCATCGACAAAGTGGAATTATTCTACAATATAATCTAGAACATTATTACCCAAATGAGACTTTTAAAACCTCCGCTCAACTTCGCACGTTCTTACATTGTTACATTTCATTAGCGTAGGCTTAACAAAAAAAAGAAAAAAAAACATGTCAATGCATTCTTAAAACACAGAACAACAAAGCATAGAAATTTATTGGAATAAATTTATCCATAATGAACTCTAAATGCCATCCGAAAAAAAAGGCGCCTAGGTATTTTCGATAATAAAATTTAAGATACAAACAATGTTCTTCAACAAATTAAAATAATAAAATATCCATGTTCGGAGAACTGAACAACAACGAATTCAAATTTTTTTTGATTCAAATTGCTATAATGCTTGGAAATTATACACCCACGTTATACAACCGCCGACAATATGTTAATAAGTCATTTAAATTGACGATTATAAAGCTGATAACGACCAGCTAACCAAAAGCAGATCACCTGAACACGGCACAAAAGTCCCCACCTGTGTAGGTGTTAATTCAGAGATTAGCTATCACTCGGAAAACAGTTCCACAATTAAGAATATGCTTATTGGCTGACTAATCATTTAAGTGTATGTCATGTCAACTTTGCTTTTAAATTTGTATTGTTCGCCTTGGATAAGAAATCATTTTGTGGAATTTATTATGGCTATAAGAATATTGAGGAGGGGATGGTGTCTTGAGATTTGTTTTGTGTAATGGATAACTGCTACAATTATTTTAATTGTTGTATTCATTTATTTGAAGTATAAGTCAACCCATCCGATCAAACAGATTTATTAGGTCAAATCTGAAGTATCTAGAGTATCCGTAGATGCTACTAATTATTTATACAGGTATCGATGCTTTGTTCCCGATGGTATTGCATGTTGCCTAGCGGTAAATGTTACCTAGACTCTAGTTAGGTGTATGCCACATTTTACTTGCACCTATTGGTTTCGTGACAATGTTCGATCTCGATTACTACGGACGGGATTTTTTAAGTTCCCGAAATAGGGGTGGGTTTAGAATTTTTTTTTTTTTATTGTCAGGGAATTTTAGGTACGAGTATAAATGTGAAGTTTCATGTTGAGTTACGGATTAGTTCGCCCGCAGTAGGCAACCGAATTAGTAGTAATTACACATGAAATGGTTTTAAAAGTTGAAAATGCCCTCGTGGAAGATATTCGACTCAAACTAAAAGTAATTGCAGAAAGGTTCAAAATATTCGAAACAACGAGTCTCAAAATTCTACAACTAAATCAACTTAAGGTGGTAACCCAGACTGCTTACGCCGCATCAAAGAAAAACAAAAATACCGTGTGGAATATTGTAAGCAGTTTTGAGTGTCGCCATGGTGTAGTGGTAATATCATCGCTAGTCACGCTGCAAGTTCACGGTTCGAATCCTTATGTCAAGAGTCATCTATTTATTTCGCATGAAATAAATAGAAAAGTCGATCAATTGCGAAAGCTTATGTCAACTCTTCTGCGAAGGCATAACACTAGCAGTAGGGTGGTCACATGGCTAAAACGAAACTTGACCGTGATGATGACATCAGGAGGACTGAAAAAAATACTGTGAATCATAAGCAACGACAATCAAAAATGCTCCCCAGTTATCTGGACACCACCCTTGGAGTTCACTGAAACTTAATACCACCTGAGTTTCAAACCACCTACACCAATCTGTTTTTCTTTCAGTCCCCTTTCCACGAAAATGCACGTGTCCAAAAAAAAATTAGTATAAAGATATTCATCCCCTATGACACGTGCAAATTATAAAAAAAAACATAGATTTCAATAAAATAGTTACTGGAGATGCAACTCGGGTTCATTGTTATGATCCTGAATCAAAGCGAGAGTCCATAGAGTGGCGGATCACGCCTTTTGATCCAGTCGCGAGAATATTTAAGGTAGTACCATCGGCTAGGATGGTAACAGTATTTTGGGTCTCACAGGGATACATGTTAATAAATTATAAACCAAAAGGCATCACATCTTCCATACTACGCTGAAAGAGAGAATACTTAATCTAAGGCGCTTAAGAGAGTCTATTAATAGCGCAGATTAACAAAATGTATGTTCTTGCACGTGAAAATGCACGGTTCACAAGACTCAAATTGCCATAGCTGTTAGGTTAGTGAGTTAAGACCAACTACGCTACACTTTGATCATTGGGATTCCAAAGGAGTGTAGCTTGCCCACTCATGAACTGAATGGGTACTAAAACCAACCCAATGCATTCAAAAATTTGGTTATCTTATTAACCGATTCATTTGATAGTTCTTTTAAGTCTTGGAAGGCATATTTCCCTAGTATTCTGAATCTAAAGTGGTAGAGTCCTGGACATTGGCACAGGAAGAGAGGTGTATCTTCATGTACATCCTCATTGCCGCAGCCTCTACATATATCATCTTCGCTTATTCCCAATTTCTTTGTGTGTTAACGTAACAAGTTATGTTCAGTTATCATCCCCACTAAACAAGATACGTACGATTTTTATCGTGAAGCGGCCAGGGTTTTCTTGCAATTATACAGGATTCTAGTGATCTCCATCTGTTATTTGCTATGGCGATCATTTTATTTTTAAATTCTAGGTTCAGGTTGCAGGGTGGTGTCTTAATTGACGAGTCAGTTCTTCCAGAATTTAGTGCTGAGCGCCATAGCTTCTATGAAGTCATGTGGCTTTCAGGAATTAGTACATCTACCTTACAGTCCTGACCTGGCAGCTAGTGATTACTACTTTTTCCCAAATTTGAAGAAAGACTTACATCCGTCTCTTTCTATCCCATTTCGCGAACTTTAAAACAAAAATGCTCTCGTATCTATAATACAGAGTCTAAACGAAATCGGTCTCTGTTTGTCGATATGTACGTACCTATGGCCGACTACGGTTGTACGGATTTTCTTCAAACTTTATATTTGGGATCTGTAGGGTAACAATTCGAGGTGGAATAGGAATTTTCATTCTAACCTCAAATTTAACTGTACTTTATGATCAATTTGGATAAAAATCTTTTTTTCCAAAATGCCTCCAACCATTTTGACCAAATTACATATTTGAGCTATGGCGGATGTATGCTAACAGATGGCGTACCAGGTTTTAGCAGACCAATGAGAATAACGGTACTTTTCATATTGACTGATTTTGAAAAATGGGCTTATTCTCGGATATGATTTCTGTGATTTTATTCAAAATCGATAATTGAACAATATTTGACATCTGCTAGCTCATGGCTTACCAAGTTTTGAAAAATTGTCAAAATATATTTATTTTTTTCCGATTTTTAATGGTTTAAGAAAAAATGTGCTGTTAGTTTGTCTTCGGATTTAAAATTTATGCAATTGTTGAATTTTGGAAGTACTTTAAAAGGTTATAAAACTTTTTTGAACATGTCTGCAATTTGAATGCCATGCTTTTACGAGTACATATGTAGAAAGTAACTCGGATTTTGAAAAACATCGAGAAATAGCCAATTTTCCAAAAAGCTGCTAGTAAGCAAATTGCGTACTGCTCGAATTTTTAGCGAAAAACTGAATATGCAGTGTTATTACAAACGTCCATATTACTCCAGATATATCATTCGTTGTAGCGCGCAATTGTTGTAAGTGCAAAAATTACGTTTTCAGGAAATCGCACTATCCAATCCATGCATTCTGCAGAAAGAGAATGATGCTGTTAGCTTTAAGTTTGACTAAGCAATAACCATATATACACATTGGAGGTTCGTATGTACTTAAATCAAATTGACCCAATATTTTACTTACCACATTTAACTTTACTTCAAGTAAAAACCACTTTAACAAGTGTACTTTATTTTTAATATTCCACTTTCGCAGTTCGGACTACGCCCTTTAAAGTTGAATTTAATTCAGTTTACAGAGGAGATTTAAAAATTAAAGAAGAAGGGACGAAGAATGAGAAGATGATACACCTTCATTTTGAATCGTTGCAGATTATAAGTTTCAGAATCTATTAAGGAAGGCTAGCAACGATCTTGCATTTTATTTTCACGGTGCGCCCAAAAGTGGACTTTAAAATATAAGGATATGCGGGTATAGTGTATTTACTAGTGCATGTGCAGTGCATCTACTGCGTTACTTTTGAATAAACTTTTAAATCACTCAAGCAGTTCTATGCAACTAGCACCATCTTTTGAAGCATCTTTTATCTCCTGATTCCGGCGAAGGTCTGGGCTATCATAGAAGCCAAACATTAACAATGTATCATATTTCACAACATCAACTTTATTCATTTTTAGGTTGGCCACGTTTTATACGTTAAACTCAGTTTTTCACACACCAATTGATGACTGCATCAATGTTAAAGTTGAGTTTAGTTGGCACTCAATGTCGGTCGGACTCTACAACTTAGGGCTCTTGTTATTGGGTCGATAAAATGTAATATGGTCGTGGATAAATAGTGAACAGGGGATAGAGAGACAATTGAGCCCTGGGGTAGAAAAGGGGGTAGAGGTGCGTCCATCTATTACTACCAGTCCACCAACAGCATAATATTAAGAAACTTATTTATAAGAGCCCAATGGCACGAATCCATTGGTTTCAGTTTTCAGACAGATGAAAGATTAGGATAACTATAACTTTGAGCTGGCTAAGGCTTAATTTACTCTGAAAACAACACCTATGCTGAGATCAAACAAAGAACAACACTTGCCAATCGCTGTTTTTTTTTTTGGCTAGAAGGTTAACTGAGTAGGAAAGCCCTCTCTAGAATGACTATGGAGACTCTGTGTAAGACTCTCATCATTTCAGCCATGTTATAGAGTGCAGAATCATGGACCTTGGTTGATTCATAAGGAAGATTCCTATTGACCTTGTCACAAGAGCGCTGGGCCTAACAGTCTAGGATATTTATAAATTATGGACATTAGCATATTGTCACATTAATTGGAGCGCACAGTTGGAGAAGGATTTCACCCAACTTGGGGTGCGAAACTCAAAAGATCGATCTGGCTGGACAGGTTTGTTGGCCTATGCTCTGGTCCACTTCGGACCGTTGTGCCATCCAAAATACAAGTAAGTACATATCTGTAGGTCCTCTGCTGACGCTGTTGCCGTGGACTGAGCATTGTTCTCACTTATGGAGCTTGATACTAGAACAGTCTCTTCATCTACTTGACAGCTATGAGCATTAGATACGAACATTTATTCTCCAAACTTAAGCTAATTGAAGGCTAATTGCAGGCTACTGCTCGGTTTCAAAGATCTTAATGAAATGATTCGCATTCGAGCGTTCTACTAGTACAAGTCGCTAGGGCCTATCACCTTTATGTCCACCCTTATGACAACCAATCGCACATTTTTTTATCCAAATTCTTTCTGCCACAGGGAAAGTAAACTTTAGAATTCACCCCCAGAAGACATACTTATGTATGTATTATGAGAAATTTTAATACTCTAAGGTGCAGAATTAACAGGCTTATCCTGATAAAGGAAAAAATATGCAATGCTCTACATTACATTGAGAATCACTGACGTTAATGCTATCTACGAGTATTTGTAGTTAGAGAAGAAGGTTTTTATCTCCCATTTTGGGAATTGGTCCGCAAAAATGCATTCGATTGATGGAAGAGCTTGTGTAGTGGTTTCCCCCGGGTAAGAGAGCACGTCTTCAACACAAACTGTTGAATATTTACTACAATTAATATTTTTAAGAACTTTAGCTAGTGAACGGATACAGCAATATGTATATTTCTCCTAAGAAATAGTTAAATCGTTTCAGTATGGGTTGAAAGAGACAAACAAAGATTGAGAAAGAGCTGTCAGGTAAAGTGAATTATGCTACGAACTTCCTCATTGGAGTCTGCCATATCCTTATCATTGTAGATAATAGATTGTCTTTAATTATTTTGAAGAAAGACGAACAGGACTTACTTCCTTCAGGGTATATCTTGTTAATACAATTCAGATGTCAGTACAAAAATTTAGCTGATAAAAGACAGTAGTAGTAGTATCGCTTTGTCTATAAGAGGGCTTTCAACTCCAGAACATCGAAGCCAACTACTATTGTGGGCGTTGAAATCACTCAATAACAAATTATTACCGCTAACAAGAAAGAATACTGGTAATAGATTCGGGCATTTTCGAGAGCCTAGGTACTTGAAGCAGTCACTAATCTGGGTTAACAGTACACGATCATATTCTTACGCGTATTGTAGGTCCTTCATAATTCCATACTGCATTCGTTTGAGTCAAGCCTAAGATTGCCCTGCGGTACAGTACCCACAGAAATCTGAATCCCGCTGTACAATACGTTGTGGGATGCATTACCTAATTGTATCTATTACTAAGGACCCTAAAATATTAACCTATTAAATAAACACAGGGGTATTTGCGCTGGACCATTCGCCACATTTAGAACGCCTTTCTATTGAGTTTTAATGTTGTATCTAGTCTTTAGGACATTCTCTCCACAGTACTTCGTTTTGTTTTTTCAAAATTTTACTTGAAAATTGTTATAAACTTTTTGTTTACATACAGATAGGTTGTAGATATACAGGTACTTTCCAAAACTTTGGAATAGATACTCCATGCCTTTCGTATTTCGTATTTTCTTCCCGCCTAGCAATTAATTATAGTCTGACTGGCTCTACCCTCAGTTTCCCACAATAAAGTCTCGTATTTCACGAAAATTTATCTCATCCACCCAAAACGGTTAGATATTCAAGATGGTATCCAACCCAGTCACTGGCTACTTACAAATTTCTCTTATAAAGCCATTCTGTGCGCGACGATATGTATATTCATTTGAATAAGATATTTCTAGAACTACTTCAGATATTTCACTGACAGATCCCAGTGTGTATTCAAAAAAAAAAAAAATCATTTTCAAGATACTGGGTCGCTCGCACTACCAATCCGGATTGGAATTCACGATAAACCTGAGGTAGAAAATTCTTACCTACCCACAGCCATCGATGGGTTCCAGCTGACCAAAGTCATTGATCAGAATCACTCTCGTCGACTTATCTGTCTGTGGACATAAAATATTGAGTACATGTTCGAATGCCACCACATCATCTAAAACGATCAATTCCAGATAATCTTATCGCCAGGGCTTGTCATTTGCTCGCTCGATCGTCGTTGTCATCCGATGATCGACCGCGGCGCGCGGTGCTGGTGTTAGCGGTACGAAAACTACATACATACATAAGAGATGTCTTAACTTGGATGCAGGGTATTTCTTACATTTTTTTTTTTTAATTTTTAAATCTGACAGTTTGTCTTTTTGTCGAGACAAGTGCGTGTCGCGCTGGCGCAGCTAACATGTTGAAATCGATACAATGTACGAAGTAGCCTGAACAAAAAAAAAAGGTATCGCAGATGAAAAACGATTAAAAGAGGTTACGAGGTATTAACGACGACTTAATCGGAATTTTGTTTGTGGTTTTTTCGATAGCGATGCACGTAAACTCCCATCGGGAGAAGTTATTTAATGGGTTTCCTTCATATCGAATGAAGGCGCTCTGCGACGTGATGGTATATGACATGAAAGGGATATAAGGCGCTAAGATGGGACGCATGCAGTCTTGACAGACAAATGTGCAGTTCAGGTGGCATTTAAAAATGCATTACAATACTTCCGCATTAAATAATGCGCTCTAACTGTGTGCTCAGCATAACTCAATATTATGTCAGTTCACTTAGACTTCGATGCATTTTAAATGAATGTACGTAGGATATCCATCCATTTGCGTAAAGGAAATACTAAAGTCGGTCAAAATTATTCAGTTAGATATCGAATCAAACCAACTTGTTGGGCCAGAGCTGCTGCGATACCTCGTATCAGTGCTAGCATTTGCTTGAAGGATATCTAGCTAATCTTGTCGGTTTACAACTAATAATAGCCTGTTATACCGCTTTTTATGCTAGCTAGTGCCGGACATTTTCACAATACATGTGCCGTCATCCACACATCATCCAGGCATAACCTATCGTATGCACCACATGATTCAGAACCCCTAAAATCAAAGGCTTTGCTGAGTCGGCCGACTTTCCATGTGCTTCTATAACTATGTGTCCCTTCACTCGAGCTACTTTCGCTAGATTTTGAATTGCAAAAGTATTATTACCTGTTAGCTCTCTATCCCAGAGCCCAAAGCTGATCTGACTTCTAGCTACTAGGAATTCCTTATATCTGGATCTCGTTTGTATGGTCCAAGGGCTCCACAATCTTCCCCGTCCTGACACGAACGAGTCCAATTTTATAAACTGGACGTCTGAAGGTCCTAGTTTCAGTGGGCAGTTTCTGAGCTGAATTATAATAATATTTTGACGTTAACAGCCCAATGCAGGCCCTGGCCTGAATCCTCGCAGCCACTCGTGCCGGGCGCCTCACGAATGGTTGGGACCTACAGTTTTATGCCGTTTCCGAAGGGCAATTTTTTCGTTTGAGAGACAGTTTGTCAGGCGTTCGCGAGAGGTGGGACAATGTTTGTTTTTTTTTTAGTTTTGTGTTTTCTTGGATTCGCACCTTGAACTTCCGATCAGTGATCGCGCACTTAACCACTGAGCCACGGCGCCCACAAGCTGAAAGAGGTTGAAAATCAGGTTTCTTATAAAGGAAGCGCTATCTCCTCTCTGACGATCCGCATTGGGAAGGATGGCAATGACTACAAAATAAATGCCGCAAAGTGCAATCATTGCTAAGATAAATTGATAGCTAAAGCTTGCATTCAAGTGGAGGGCTATGCGAGACAGTATACAAATTTCCCTCGTGGAGACCAAAACTTTTGTAGTTTACATGGCCCCAAAAAACAACATCTTTTGATATTCTGGTGCCTAGACACCCAATATCTTGACTAAAACTAGGGAAAATCAGAATGGTTTTAAGTCATTGAATGGTTTTAAGTCATATTCAGAAGCCATGGGTGCGGAATAAGCATATCTATGGATTTGTGGTGTTCGTGGCGTCCCGGTACTCTATGACAACGATCCGATAGACCTATTGTGCCGAATTTCCTGTGACCAAATTTTGGTTGCTCCAGCTATAAACTACGAAACAAATGGGGAATGCAAAACCTTAGTTGCTATGTCATCACCAAAGTCAGTGGCTTAACTCATATACGAGTATGGTATTGCGATGCCAGGAAGATCGGACGAGCTATTTTTTTTTTTTTTTTTGCAATGGGACAGCAGCAGTCAAAAAGATTGACTTGACCTTACTTCAAATTAACTACTAACTTCTGCCCGAGGTGTCTCTCTCGGTCGAGTTCAAAATCGCGAAGCCATACCCTTGCAGAAGAGGATACGCTTTAGGTAGGAGCTAGGCAAATCTGTCAAAGCTCTAACCAAACTTCGAATCAGACAAAGGGAGAAAACTGAAACCTTTAATCTTGTGTTGGAGTATATTTTTATAAACTTCCTTCAGGAAAGGCGAACCTAGAATGCTGTTAGTGTCCCGAGATCATGCCTACTACACGGATGCAAAATGTGGTGGTATTTTATCGGTCGACAAAAGAGTGGGTTCTGGTCTACCTCCTGTATATGTGGCAGCCGCTAAACAGTGTGTAGGACGTTCGTCTTTAAACTATAACCTTACTGCCGGAGTACCGGACAACTTTTCTCATCGAATATGACTCATAATATAGGTAACCAGAATACAACTGGGATCATAGATGGTATGTCACCGGGGCTGGGAATGATCAAAGTCGACATACTAGTTGCTATGTACTCGTATCAACTAAGCTTGTGGCAGCCTTTGATGGCTCAATCCACCTGCTGCTAATAAAATATAACAGGCGTGCGCTACACTTATTTGTCAACTCTTATCTTATACCGTCTGGCTCAATGGCACCAGAACTTCGACTGGTTCGTAAATTTTAATTCGATTTTCCTCCTTCTCAGGACTTGTTTTCGCCAGAATCTGAGCCAGGAAGTAATTCTATTCAAATTTCACGTACGGCTTCAAAACCAGTCAGACTCTCCACTGGTGCCTTCGTGGAGGGCTAAATACTCTCTCTGATTTACATCAATGACCTCCTTTCTGCAACTGGTAATCCAATTCATTCCTTCGCAAGGACCCCAAATCGTTGAGTCTCAGCGGCAGCGAATGTCTACCGAACTCAACTCTGACATTGACACAATCATCAATTGGGGTGCGAAAAATAGAGTTCAGTTTAACGCGTCAAAAACACAGTGTTGTCTCCTGTGTATGGAGCGGAAAAATCTCAGAATAGATGGAATTGATCATGAGCAATCCAATGGCTTGCCAGTGCTTGGAATTTTGGCGCACACCTTGAATGGAACCAGCAGATTACTGATGTTGCAAACGGTTTTTCCCTTATTGGGACTTGGCCGCAATATATAAATATATATGTTCGATCGAAACATGAATTTGACTCACATGTTTCTGCGGGAGCTCCCGTCACATGCTTCAGTTTACTTAATCGTGTTCAGCGACAAGCAGAGTGATCGGTAATCAGGGTATATGCAGCCAAATCCATACGCTCGAACACCAACGGAATGTTGGATGCTTAGCGGCGCTGTATGGTTATTTTCACCATAAATGTTTGGACGAAATATATAGTTGTCTAAGGCATCACGTACAGCCGCACCGATCACGGTAGGATATCGTTTTTAAATCATCTAACCTTGCACTATATCTTCCTGCGTCCTGCACTATAACTTCCCGATATTGCTAAGTCAAGGCTCCGATTGACGATTGTGTGTTATAATTGAGAATATAATAGTTGGTAACATGACTACACATGTTGAAAGACTAACTGAATGCTTCCTGTAAATAAAATTCGCAAAATTTTTGCTCTCCACCAGTAGAAAAAAACAGCAGGCAACATATCGGAGTTTTTACGGCTTAAGCAACACTGCCATCTGCGATCCCTGTGGAGAAGGCGACTATACTGCGAATCACTTCCTCTGAGATTGTTCTACTTTACTCGATTCAGGTGGTAAATCTTTGAAGCCGAAAGCTCCTACTCTACGAAGAAGGGAAGAGAAAGCAACCTCCCTCCTGAAAAAGGTTGCTTCCTGGTAGTACAATAGATGGGTATCGAATCCGAATGCTCCAGTGAAGCTTTCCCTACCCCACCAAAATAAAAATCGATTGGCCAGCTGATTCCATCGATACTCCTCTACTGATTGAATTAGCCCCCCGAGCTTCACCCTGCACGACCTCTTCAAAGGATTCTGATTATTATAGTTTTGTGAAAAGGATCTTATTTTGTTCCACGAATTGGGGAGATGAGTACGGATCTAGTAGGCAAAGATTCTCTTATAGCAAGAGATTGAGCTTCCCCAGGGAGACCCCGCTAGAGGTCCAATTTCTACCGGACTTTGTGGTCCTTTAAAGTTTTGAGTATTATATAGGGAATCCCAATTTGTTAATATTTTACAGAAAGCTTTCTTCTCAGGTATGGCGTATAAGTCTCTCGCTTTCAATTTGTTCATCCCTCTTAGTGTAAAGATGCGTCCATTGACTATCTAACTGGAATTGAGGTTTCCACGTCTGGGACTAGCCGTTAAACATGCTGATTGTATGATTTTATAAAACTTACAACTTCCGTGGATAGTTTTTAGTTTTAAAGCTGCCAGCGCTATCAGAATCTAAAGTGCTCGATGGAACTTTCTGAATAGTTCATATCATAAATTCATATTTCTCAGAATCTGTTCGTAACGTATCAATACGTTATTTCCCTTCCAAAAAGTCTATATTTTCAGATTTAGATAACATGTTATTCAAAACCGTTCGATAATGGGAATCATCGCCAACTCGACGTCTAATTTGACATAAATTCGTCAAAATAATCACTTAGATGCGAGCTACAAGTCTGCACATTGCTGCTAAATACACCCATTAATCGCTGTTATTTATGAGATACTTAACTTCTGGACATCCACATCCACTTGAATCTTACAATGTATTTCTATTCCCATTGTGTATGTATTTAACATATTTTTCAAATAAATGAAACAAAAACATGAAATTAACATATCTAAGAGATTTGAAACCACAGAGAATTCCAAAGGAATACAGTAGGTACAACAGTAGGCCATACACACCATACCAGTTGGTGATTTCTGTTTTTTTTTTTCGTTTGTTTTGTATTTTCTTTGCGCTTTTTCCCACGTTACCGTCGGTTAACAGGCAATAGAAGAGAAGAAACATGGAAAACTATTTCATTTACAGTCGTTTTAAAGTCATAGAACTTATATCGGTATGTATCCAAGACTGAGTCGTAGATAAATTCTGCGGATCTCGCACCTAAAACCAATAAAATTTAACGAAGTGAGGAATCAAACAAACGCTATAGGTAGTCTGATCAAGTGTGATGCAATAAAAAACAAAAAGAAAAGACAACGGCACCATAAAACCTTGTTTCTTGAGATAATAAAGTTTCATATTGTTTTTATTTTATTTTTTTTTTACATTTTGATTTCCTTTTCTATCACCTAGCTATCTACTTGCTCTCATTATTTGAAGTGTCTGGTACCTGACCGTGTAAATAGACAAAAATAAAAGCTTAAATTCTCAGTTATTGTTTTACCGACGGATTGTTAGAGATACTTCGATTACAGAAGTTCACTAATCCAAGTGAGATACCGATTCAGTCGACCACTTTTGGAGGTGATTCCACGCAAAATATTGTTTGCGTGGAATGTTTAACCTGTCGTAGAGGTCAGTTGCTGTAAACCCTTGAAGTAAATTTATAGGTAGTTCTAAAGAGAATTTTGATGCAAAACCCATAATATCCGTACCACAGTATAATGTTAATTTATTTGTAAACACCAGGAGTGAGCACAAGAGCTGTACAGTACTTAAGCATTTCAGGACTTGAGTGTTTGCACAAGTTCCAGGTACTGGTAATGTAGTAAGTACTTGAATGCTGGTACCTAAAAAAATACAAGTACCAGTAGTTTGTAATTATTTATGAACATGTACCAAGTAATAGATTCGCATGTATCTACTATCAAGTCAAAGTTTTGTCGGGGTAGGAAAAATTCCACTGGAGCACTTAGACTCGATGACTGTCAATTGCACTCTCAGGAAGCAACCTCATGTTAATGAAACTTCTTCGTCTTTTATAGAAAGTGAAGTAAGAGCTTCAGTGATCAAGAGCTAATCCAAAGATCTGCCTGCTGACACAAGCAAAGGCAGGACAATCGCAGAGGAAGTGTTCCTCAGTATTGTCGCCCTCTCCACAGGTATCGCAGATGGTGGCGTCGCTTAAGCCTGGCACATTAATATGCTTGGCAAACGTGAAATGGCCCGTAAGAATGCCACTAAGTTTTCTGTTGTCTTTTCTACTGAAGGATAACAAGAATGGCGCGGATTTCGCCAAGATTATGTTCATAGGAAACCCAACCGTCAATAGAAGCCCTAACCTGATTTGAAATTTTCTTCCGAACCTTGTCTAGCTATTTTATCGGAGATTTCATTTCCAGTAATCCCATTGTGACCTAAGACCCGAACAAGGCTCAGTGATTTCAGTCTTGCGACCGAATTTAGAGAGCTCTTGGTTTTCTCAAACTATTTTGGAAGCGACGAAAGCGCTGGGTAAGGCCTTAAGCGCAGGCTACGCAGATACTCCACCCGCTCCACCATTTCCTTAAATTATAATTCATAGCCATTGAAAGACAGATGTAAGTTTACCTAACCTAGTGTTAATGAAGCCTAATGTTGTCATCCTTAACGAAAGTAAAAGCACCAGACTCTTGATTGGTTGTGGATCCATCACACAAAAATAAAAGTGTCATCCAAGGTCATCGAAACTCTACCTCGTTTAAGATGGAAGATTGCTGTGTTACCCATGATATAAATATCAAGAGGAGGAGGTTCAACAATGCATCTAGAACAATCTGTTCTTTGGAGTTTAGTGAGAGCAGCAGTGACATTTTTCGCGAAAACTTTCGCCGCCAAGAAACCGACACATATGTTAGGAAATGTCTTATCATTGTCGTTTAGATCCACAGAAACTTTTTTGGTAATGAGCCATATGTCCAATTACACTACCAAAAAACAGAGCACCTTGGCTGTCTTCGACTTAACATGTTTTGACCAAAGAAGTTTACTATCCAGGATCACTTCTAAATACTTAGCTTCATTTGAGATTCGGAGTGTGACGCCTTTGATTGCGATCAACTTTCTCATTATCATAAAGACAACGACCTATGCTTTGAGAGGTTTAACCGAAAGTCCTTTCTTAGTGCACCAATCATCTATTACGTCTGCGCCTTTCTGCACACACTAAAAGAACGGCAACATCATTCGTGTAAGCCTGAGCGCAGACGTGTTTAGTAGAGTGGAGGAACTTAAAGTTCCTTGTAAGTACTTTGAAATATTTTGGAGTATTTGTTACTAAAATCAGTTCCGCTCCTTATGAGATAAAACAATTAGATACGGAACCCTTATAGTGAAAAAATGTTGTCCGCCTGCCTGTCTGGCATCGTCGTAACCTATGAACAGATTGACGCAGAAAGTTGAAATTTGAACTCTTTCAGTCCCCCCTGCCCAAACCTGATTTACAAAAGCTACAAACATGGGACATACCAACTTATAAAGAGGTAGACACCACGTTGAATCCGGAACAGTAAAAATAAAGTCGGGAACCTATTCAAGACTTCCTGGAATAGGCGAGAATTAGCAGTAGATGAAATGTGTTTAATGATTTGCATGTCATCAGCGTCGATGGATAGATCTGAGTCCCAGATGATGCATTTGGTATCGTTTATAGCTAGGATAAAGATTAATGGTCCAAGATGACTGCCTTGAGGGACCCTCGAAGTTGCTATAATAGGATCAGATACTAAAGATCTTAAACGGACTTTCCATTAGCGCTCATCCAGATGTGATTTGATCCATGAAATAAACCTAAATTGAAAACCTAGACCTTTTATCTCAAAAAAAAAAAAAAATTATTTCGGCGAAGAATTTTGTCAAAGGCCTTGCAAAAGTCTGTGGCAACAACATCAACTTCATTGTCATCCTCCAATGCGCAGAGTGTATTTGACACAAATCCAGTTAAGTTAGTGGTTGTCGATCTACCATTAAGGAATCCGTGCTGCTTAGTAGAAAAGAATGACTTGCAGCGAAAGAACTGGGTAACGCATGACAGTTTAGAAATGAGCCGATAGTTAGATACTCTTTTTTGGTGGATATGAATAATATTTCTTTCACAATCTAGGAAAAACTCCTTTGCGAGATTGATATTTGATTGAAAAAAGTCAGTCAGATGGTTAACAAATTGTTTCAAAACTATGGCTGGCAAGCCATCAGGACCGGGGTAGTTATCGTCCTTGAGTTTGCTGATCTTCAGCGACTAGGGAAGTTTGTACAACATTGTTCATGTAGCAGAAATTATCAAGATCGGATTCAAGATATTGTACCTAAGAGGGTTTGAAAAATATCGTTGAGCTACCATTTTGCATTGAAAATTTGAAAAACTATATACAGTCGGAAACATAAAAGAAAATGTATTAAGTGCGCAACTAAGTTCTCGCTGTTTTTTTTTTTTTTTTTTATGAAAATGCAACTTTATTGTGAAAAAATGGTTACAAATGAATCATTCAAAGTAGTGCCCATCGCTAGCTACAACTTTTCACATCTTTCTGGTAGAGCTTGAATACCGTTACGGTAAAAGTGTTCATCTTTTGAGCCTATCCACGAATCAAGCCATTTTTTTATGTCTTCATATGAGCGGAACGTCTGATCAGCCAGACCATGTGCCATCGAACGGAACAAGAAGGAGTAGGACTTCCCATTTGAGCGTTTCCAGGTAGGTTTTAACGGGTTTGGCAAAGTGAGGCCGAGCGTTGACATGCTGTAGAATCACTTTTTCGTGCCTCTGCTCGTATTCTGGCCGTTTTTCGCGCAGTGCTCGGCTCAATCGCATCAATTGAAGTCGATACCATTCCCCAGTGATGGCTTCATTGGGTTTCAACAGTTCATAATAAATGACACCGATCTGGTCCCACCAAATACACAGCATAATCTTCGCAGCGTGAATATTCGGCCGAGCCGACGATGTAGAAGCATCACGGGGCAGTCCCATGCCTTTCTTTTCTTTGGGTTTGCTGTAATGAATCCATTTTTCATCATCCGTCACGATGCGATGAAGCAAAACCCTTCCTTTTTTGCCGCTGGAGCAGTTGTTCACAGGCAAAAAAACGACGCTCAACGTCCCTTGGCTTCAAATCATAAGGAACCCAAGTTCCTTATTTTTAAATCATTCTGTTCTTGCGTTTGGCACGGATCCTCATCGAGCAATGCCTCCAATTCAGCATCTTCGAAGGATTTTGACCTTCCTTCACGCGGACGGTCGTCAACATCGAAATCACCGTCTTTGAAGCGACGGAACCAATCACGGCACGTTGTTTCACTTTGAGCAGCATCTCCGTAAACTTTTTGGAGCTCTTGATGCGCTTCAGCCGCCGTTTTCTCCGAATGAAAGGAGAAAATCAACACTTCCCGCAAATGACGATTATTTGGCACAAAATCAGACATTTTCACACAACCAAAAGTATATGACGCCTAAGCAAAATCACTAATGTGTCAAAACAGTTTGTTTACCATATGTCGGTTCATGATGTTTTGGATATGTCAAAATCGACCAGTACTTACTGCTGGAGCCATCTATTGACAAACAGCGAGAACTTAGTTGCTCACCTAATATAAAACCGTAGAAATTCAATACAGCAAACAGAAGCTCCAATTTGTTTCTTGTAAGATGTACTTAAGTCGTCGAATTTGTTATCATCAATTTTATATTTTCCAATTGATATCACATAACGTTTTCGAATGCCCTTTCCCCGATATTGCATATTCATATAGATCCCGTGTTATAATAGCTATTAATATGCACAACAAAAATGCTAAAAGAAATCAGAAAATTAAATTTTATTTATCGTCTATATTGAATGGATATGAATATGCAAATGTCATTAGCCTTTCAATGAACTCACTAGAGGAGCATAGGCGCTCGATCTTTTTTTTTAGTATAATTTAATTAAATTGAAAATTTTAACAAAAAAAAAAAAAAAAAAAACTGTCATACACACAATTTATGGGATTTATTCTCTTAAATAAAATAACAAATTAATGTTATAAATATTCATAACGAGATCAGGTAGCTTGTATTTATTAGCAATCGACTTTTGTTTTAAATTTATATATTGGTGCGTTAATACGTAAAGTTGGTGGGAAAATAAAAACGTTAGAAAGGTTTATCTGTCAGCCATAAAGAACTCTATCCCTCTCAACTACCGTTTTTTTTTTTTTTTTTTTGTTGAATATGTATCTATGACATTTGTCAATTTGCTTTAACATACGAGTACGGTAGTAGGCATTAAGGTGATCGTTAAATTCCTATTGCCCATTGTTTGAGGCGTAACAAGGGTTGACTTTTGTTATCCCTCATCGTTTGCGGCTTCTTTATCTTTATCAACCCAACATATTCATTCGATTAGGGTGATAATCGAGCCCTCAAAAAAATTGTATGATAGGGGCAAGCATAGTCATGAGTACAAGAGGTATGTACACATACAGTATATACTTTTTATATACTTTTACTTTTCAAAAGAGACTGCAACTAACAACAGCAACTGCCAATGGAATGACAGTTTGTTTGTTTGGTTTTTGTATTAGTATCTGCGCGACCGTCGGCATTCTGTGCCTAGTGGTAATTTTCACTCAATACTTATTTATCATTTGAATTCAAATACGTTTTTGAAGTATTATAGTAGGAACCGCACTTGTACGAGCAATTAAAACACGACTATGAGGTAACAGATAGATGACTAAAGTTTTTAATGTCATCAATGGTTTCCCACAAGGCACAGTGTTAGCACCGGTTCTCTTTAACATCTATGTATGTTTCTGAAATACTGATGGGATTGGGCAATTTTCTAGAATTTGCTGACGACTCGAAAATATAGGACAAAGTGAGCTACTGGAAACTCAAGATTAACCATACAAAATGTGTGAAAAATCTGCAAATCATGAGTTCTAATGATCTTCGCTGGAGCCATAGCCTGTTGTGAAGTATTTAGGTGTTCATTGGGGAAATTTTTTTTTACTACAATGAGCACATAAATATGCATTTGCAATGGGAAGAGCGGCATTTATGTCTCTCAAAACCTTTTTTTAACTCAACTGTTTGAGATCCGAGGTAAAGGCCATTTGTTCCAAAGTATGGTGGAACATAAGCCCCTCGTATATTGAAAAGCTTTGGATATTCGAAATGAAATGTCTTGGAGATTGCATACGGATGTACAGTAGCACACATTCCGACTTCCGGTCTCTAATAAGAGACTTTTAGATGTTTCCTGTGTGTCCAGAAGCGACAATTAGGGACGTTCGCTAACCTTCAGTATTTCAAAAAATCTATGGAGAGCGGCTATATACCACCAAAGGCATTTTTAATTTATCCGACTATCACATATCACCTTGATAGAAGAGCGACAGATAAATATTTTATACCATAAGTGGAGATAAATATTAATAATAATAATATTTTGATGCTAGTAGCCCAATATAGGGCCTAGCCTAGCTTCTCGCAGCTACTCGTGCTGTGCGCCTCACGAATGGTTGGGACCTACAGTTTTATACCGTTTTCGAAAGGTCATTTTTTCGATTGAGAGAAGCTTCTCATGACAGTTTTACTCTCGGATGTTTGTCAGACGTTCGCGAGAGGTGGGACTGTTAGAAAATTTTTATTTTTGTGTTTTTCTTGGATTCGAACCTTGAACCTCTCGCCCACACAGTGGATAAATAAACGAAAAAAAAGATAGTCCTATAACACAAGACTGTAAGTACCTGCGTACTTGTACTACAAGCGAAACATCAGTCCTGTTCGGTTCTTTTAATAATAAAAATGATAAACCGAAGAACAAAATTGGGCTAAATCCCAATCGCCGCTTTACGGCGCCCCAACCTCAGCATCTTTTGAGTAACTTTATCGTAACTTTGTTCGTTTTTTCTCCAGAACGCAAAAGCTGATTTTTTATGTATCCAAATGTCATGTTACGACTTTAACATTTCGGAAAATAAAAGCTATAGAAACGACTTGTTTTTTTTATTTTTATAGAATAATTTTAATGGAAGAAGCGGATTCAGTTGAGGCTCACTTTCAACTGAATGTCTACGTAAACAAATATAATTGTCACAAAATTGCCATGAACAATCAATTCACCCCAAAAAAAAGTCACTGTACGGCCGGCGGCGTGATCCGCCCGTACTTCTTCGAAAATTCTCCTTGTGCTCCCGTAACAGTCAATGGTGAACATTATCGGGACGTAATAACAAATTTTGTTTGGCACAAACAATTATAGTAATGTTGAAGACATTGTACAATGGACCTGTCTTTAGTCTGAGTACTCCAGTAGGGTGTACACGCCCGGACAAAAAAAAAAGAATTCCAGAGTCAAGGGACGAGAACCATAAGGTTTATGCCGAAGAGTAATGGAAAATTTTATCAAAAGTCTGCAAGGCCAGTTAGATATGGCCCATTGATTGATCGCGAGTAGATCCTCATTTAACTCTGAGACAAGCTCTCTCATCTTATCAGCCACATGCGAGGAATAAAGTAGAGGTGGATTGATTGCAGGTCGACGGTAAGTCATTTATGCACATGCAGAATAGAATGGGCACCAAGATTGAGGTATACCTTGCACAAGGGGTTTAAATTCAGAGCATGTATTATTTTATTTTTATAAAATAATAACCTTACAACTACTCTCTGCTACCTATCATTCAAAAAACTACCTACGAGCCTTGCAGCCAACAAGGAATTTACGGACAGGTGATCTTGAATCTGCCCCGCCAGTACTCCTTCAAAAACCATAGACAGACATGGTAGAATGCTAATAGGCCTGTTATCATTGGCAGTAGCAGGATTAGGTTTCTTAGGGACAGGTATAATTCGTGCACGTTTCCAGGCTAAAAGAATGGTTGAAGACATTATGCATGAGGTGATGATGTGTGTCAAGTGGCTCATTATTTGTGGCAAAATAATTTTCACAAAACGAAGTGGCACCCTATCCTCTCCAAGAGCATTTGATCTCAATGATTTGATAACACTTACGATCTCTCCCTCAGTAACAGCCTCGAAATCGGCTTGATGTTTAAGAGCTGTCAGAGGCATCGTATTATAGTCAAACCTAACAGGTTCAAATTCATTCGCCAGGAAGGAATCATTTAAATCATTTAAGTCTAGAGTACAACTACTGCTAGTTCTATCAATCATATCTATCAGACGTAGGTTTCTCCATAAATTTTTTAAAAGAAGGGAAGTGCTTAGTTTAGAGGAGTAATAGCGACGCTTAGATGCAAGAACCGTAGCTGTTGCAGTATTGCGTGCAACTTTATATATACTCCAGTTTGCAGGAGAGCGGAAAGATGTTGGAGAAGATTTGCAATAAATAGCAACTCCTCCTCCAGTAGTATTCTGTCATTTCGGTATAAATTGTAAGTCTCTATTTTATAAACACTGTCTGGAATATCCGGTTTAAACCATCTCTCATCAATGCAGATAATATAAATACAAGAATCGCAAAATTTGTATTGGTGCATGGTGCTGGCGTTAATGACTTAAGGTACTGTTTATTTTAACTGATCACCGCTTAGCTTAGCAGAAGTTTTACATTTGATTCTCGAGATTAAACTTAGCCGGTAACATACGCAATTCTGTATTCAAATATCAAACAGAGACGCATTGTCGAGGCAGAACACTCTTAGACCCAAGGGCGAGTCCATTGCAATTCCACATACATATGTATGTTTTTATCGGATTTTCTATCTCCATGTAGAATTTCCCTAAAGAAAAAGGTACGGTAACCGTAGAACCGATTATCAAAACTTTATAAACGTAATCGTTAGTATAAGATACATATTAAATTCTTAGTATTCAACGACAGTTGTGGAATAGTAATGCGATGAAAACGAGGTCCAGCAGTTATCCTCGTGAGCTGATCGCTCTGCAGTACGTGCACTAAAATCAGCTTCACCGAATCTGACAGACCTACCATAACATTTCCAACCATTGCTAACTATTGGATACTCATATAAATGAATAAAAGTGTGCCCCATGCTAACGAAGACGTAACTAATCGAAGGATAGATACTTCTTGAACGAATAAAAATTCCATGCATATTTTAAAAATTTTTACGTTTACTAAGCGTAATTTCATTAGCAATCTAAAATACTTCGTTTTCATTGCAAATCGATATTTAAATTTTTATTTCTTGAAAATTTGAAATGTACATACATATGTACGAGTATGTAGCTAAGTACCCAATTGCAGCTTCCTAAAATTTAAATAAATTTAAACGTGCGCTAATCATGCATAATTTAATATTACGAGTACACTATGAAATGATCGGCCATATAATAAATTTCATTTTTTTTTTTCATTCTCTTTTCAGACTGAGCTGCGGTCGTGCGCAGCGTGTGGGGAGCCAATATCGGATAGATACTTTCTTGAAGTTGGCGGATGCTCATGGCACGGGTCCTGCTTACGATGTTGCGTATGCTTATCACCTCTGGATCGACAGCAATCTTGTTTCATACGCGAGAGACAAGTGTACTGCAAAACAGACTATGGAAAGTGAGTACGAGTATGAATGGAAACGGATACATTTAAGATAACATCACGCCGACTCGTGTCCTTCTTTGTGTGATGTTAATTCTATTCTTTTTTGCAATTATCTTGATCACAAAATAATTTCAAGGATTTCCTCAATTTGTTCATTGTGATGCCCATGCTGAGTGGGAAATAATTAGGGATTACAGCCACGTGCATGGTTGCTCGCTGTGTTATATAGGAACCAATTGAAATGGAAGTAATTTTTGCAGCACACATTAATTTAATGCCCTTTTTGGGGCAAAGACATTCTATCTTACTGTTGCAACTTAATCATGTGTGATTAATAGAAGGATGTCGTTTGATAATTTGCGTGGGAATGGTAAATCGAAAAGGCAGGGAGAGGTCGCACTATTCGTGGTGAGATTTCGGTTAGATGTACGTAAATAAAAAAAAAAAAGTATCTACCAAGTCAGAGCATAGCTCTCATAAAGGGATATCGTTTTTTTTTTTTTTTAAACAAGAATGTGGCCACGTCCAAACGGCCGGCGTGTAGGCACTGAAAGCAGAAAAAGCTATAATTACGGAATGAGTTCCTTAAGTCTAATGGAGATAAAATCTCCTTAAGGAAGAAGCTTATCAACTGCCTTTTTTTTTTAAAGGGTTGGACAGATCTTTTAGCTTGTCTGAGACCTTGTAATTCCAGTGAAAAATGCACATGTTGCGTTCCCAACTGTTTAGAGTCAGTTTAAAGGCAGAATCAGATATTCCTCAAAAGGGTTCAGGTCCAATGAACGACTCAGAGGAACCTTTTCTAGCTAGCAGATCTGCAGTTTCGTTGCCGTCAATGCCTATATGACCCGGTACCCACCACAATTTTACTTTATTGTAAACGGGCCAAATTTTGTAAATTGTTGAAGCAGCTTATAACTGATTTTGAACTGATCAGGTGGGAAATCATTGCCTTTGATGCATGAGTTCAAGTTTATACTAGCACAGGTCTCGATAGCGTAAAGCTCGGCCTGGGAAATACTAGGACTCTTTCCAAGAGATTTCGAAATCTTATAATTTTGTCCGTGTATATGGCGCCAACTCCTGAATCCATTTTTGATCCATCAGTATACCACACGATTCCTTTTGGATCAAGCAACGGTCCGCCATTATTCCATATATATTACGATTTTGGATCTCAATCTCAAACCTTCTACCAAAGTAGAGTGATTTAGGCGTAAAGTCAGAAACCGTGCTGAGATCCACATGATCCCATGTACTATCAACACCCGACTCTCGAAGACTAACTGCACTGCGAATTGCCACTTTTTTGATGAAAATGTGTAACGGAGTAAGTCCGATTATAGCTCCTATGGCTATTGTGGGACAGGTATGCATAGTAATCTTTGAAGTTTGTTGATGGCTGTGACCTCCTTGGTTTTTGTTCACCAGACAACGGACGCGTGTGTAAGGATGGGTCTTACCACTGTGATATATTACCAGAATATGACCTTTGGGGACAGACCCCAGGTTTGGCCATACATACGGCGACAGATTCATATGGCAGTGGTTGCCTTGGCAATTTTATGCTTAACATGGGAGTTCCAGTTAAGTTTCCTGTCCAGGACAATTCCTAGATATTTTGCCTCGTCGGAAAAATGAATGGTTTTACCATTTAGAGTCACTGAACCAATGTTCAGTGTTCTTCTTCTTGTAAACGGTACAAGGACTGCCATGTTTATCGATAACCCCTCGCCAGCACACCAGTCCGAGACTACACGGAATGCATTTTGACGCACATTGTCTTCATGTTTGCCTTTGTTGATGATCACAAAATCATTTGCATAGCCTATAGTTGTAAAGCCTAAACTATTAAGTCCATTCAATAAGTCATTCATCACGAGCGACAATAAGAGATTCGGGAGGACGCCGCCCTGGGGCACCCTTTAGCAGCGGAGACCGTCACAGAAACCTCTCCTGACGAAGATGTTATTATGCGGCTATCGAGCATAGTCGTAACCCATCTAGCAGTAGGTTCGTCGATTCCCCTGCGTCTCATGGCACTAGTGTTATCAAAAGCACCTTCTATTTCAAGGAATGCACAAAGGGCGATTTCTTTGCAACGGCGGTAGGCTGATTTTATCTCTCTAACGAGATACTGAATGTCCCTTTCCATGGATCGACCTTTTCCTGGTGTAGTCTTTTCAAGAATACCTCTAACATGAATGTCTAGTAGTATTTCCATGGTTGTCAAGAAAAACGATGTCAAGCTGATTGGACGGTAGGATTTGGGTAGCTCGTTGATTTTGTCACTTACCTTACGGATAAACACCACCTCCCACCTCCCGCCAAGGGATATCGTTACATAGTTTATAGTTTCTTCCGACTGAGTGTGATACATAATACCGAAGTGTTTTTTTTATGAAAATTGTTAAAAAAAAAGTTGATCCATTTACCAATTAACCAAAGCAAACATAATACAACATTTGGGTGTTGCAAGTAGTTAGTAGGTAAACCTCAATTTACCACCAATAATCAATATTTTCTCACAACACAAACCACTCGGTAACCACTTGAGATATAGAAAAAACAAACAAATTCCAAGTACGAGAGCTAAAGAAAATCCTCCTCTGACCAATTTTGTTGTTCCTCCTGCTCTTTCTCTTTTCACTGACACAATGGCTAAGCTATACAATTTACAAAAAAAAAAAAAAATAAAAAATATCGAAAGAAAAACAAATAAACATCGCAAGGCTCGACAATTGAAACGAGGTATTAGGGTGTCGCCGTAATCGATTTAGACAAAATAATAACTCACAGATATGTCTTATACAAATGTACATGAATGCGAATACGAGTACTTAGATACAAATGTATCCAATACATGCAATGCCGGATTATGAAAGGTTGAATTTTTTTCTTCTGTCACCATTTTATTGAGCTGTCAATTGTTTATACTGGCATTGCGGGCTATGATGTAAATAACTAAGGAAATAGATATGTATCTACAGTGGGTTAATGTACATATACAGTGAGTGAGTACTTATAATATGTTGGAATTAACACTAAGCTTGAGAACATGGTTGCCTGTTATCCATAAAAATAAATAGCCTAGGGTCTGTAATAACTATAGATACATACGAGTATGCAACGGGTGGGCCATCTGCTGGTTTCTTTTTAAATTACATATTTTGACACTGACCAATCTTTCGCGCTCAAAAAATTGACAGAAACACAGTACAAGTGAGTGTGAATTTTGAAAAGAAATTTCGGTCGAAATAATGCATGAACCATGCCTGCTGCACGCAAATTTATAAAGAAAGAAAATGAGTTTGGCATGCTACCGGTAACTAAGGAAATTAACTTGAAAGATCTCTGGTTCCAGCAAGATGGCGATCTTTTGCACACTAAATTCAATAATCGTCTCATCAGACGTTTTGGTGTTGTTGCTTGGCCTCCTCGAAATTTCGCTTTGACGCCGCTATACTTCTTCTTGTGAGGTGCCGTAAAGATTAAGACTATGCTGTGAATCCAGAATCGATTCAGGTACTTAAGCAGAATATTGATCGAGATATTCGTGAAATGGAGCTCCGAGCCATCGAAAGTATACTGCAAAATTGAGTTGACAGGATGGGCTAGAACCAAGCCAGTAGCGGCATCCATTTAAATGAAATTACTTTCCATAAATAATCGGAAAGTGTACTCTCTTCAATAAAGCAGGCAACTTTGAAAAATACTATACGCTCTTAGACGCTGTACAAACTTGCCACTGGGGACATTTGACATTTTACTAAGAAGGACTAAATCAACGTTTTCACCTGATTTCGTTGAATTCTTCGGAAAGTGGTCCTTTTTGAGTCTGACTACTTAAAACGTTGAAAGATATAGAATTTCAGTTTCATGAATATAGCAGCCATGTTCATACATTTAGGCACTTCAAAAACCCCATTACCGTGGCGTGTCCTCGGCTGGGATTGGGGTGTATAAAATTTAAATAATTTGAAATAAAATAGATCATTAAAAATGTACATGACGATTTAGAAGGAGGGCCAATGCATTTAATACTTCTATTAAATTAACACAACAAACCGCTTCGCAGTGCGTATCTCATTTGTTCTCTTGATGTCGCCAAATCTCGAAATTAAACGGTTATCATTAGCGCCTTCGTCGTTTTTTAAAAAAAAGGCCCGAACACGCCGCCGGTCCACCAAACTGTCATCCTTGATGGATGCAATGGCGTCTAAACGAACACATTCAGATTCTCAAAACCCCAAATTCTGCAATTTTGTTTGTTTACGCAGTCGCCGAGCATCAAGTTGTTGATTTTCTAGCACCCAATCGGCGTATGTTCAGTAAGATGCAACAATTTTGAGCGGTGATTAAACGATCCATATTGTAAGTAAGTGGATAATACATGGAACAAGTTCGTTCAACTTCATCTAAGTACGAGTAGTCGAAGACTTCACCTCTCTCCACTGACAAAGAACGTCAATGATAACAAAGCAACAAATTGTACTGATGATAGTATATATAGTATCATAGTATGATAGTTACTATGTCTGGAATAATACGCCTATAATGACTCTGTTCACACTTTCGTATTTTCAACATCAATGTATAGCATTTCGTTACTTAAGAATATCAAGTTCCTAAGCGAGCAATGTTAAGTTCAGAGCAAATCAACGTTAAAGTCTAAACTTTCGAAAAATGCTATAACTTTTCCACTTCTTTTCTATCAACATCAGTTAAGTGGTTCTCGAGTTAGACGTATGAGAAGATGATTCGATTTGAATTATTTTCAACAGTCACTACTAACATATCAGCCTAGGTCTACAGACCAAATTTAATCGAAATTCGTGTATTAGTTCCTGAGTTACGCGGCTAAACAAATTTGATTTAAATATTTTCGAAACCCCGCCCCCACATCCCTGATCCGATTTTGACAATTTTTTAATGAAACGACCTACGTCGACATACATACATATAAACCAACTAAATTCATAAATTCAACTAAGACATGAAAAAACTGTTTGTTTGACCTGATCCTTTCAAGTTTGACCATAGCTTTCTCTTTTTCCGCGGATTAACGAGAAAGTTAAATTACTATACAATTAAAATGGCGGTACGGAATCGACTCGTAATTGAAAAGCTTTCCTAAAATTTTATTTATAGGAGATTTAGATATGAGAAATAGCTGTTATTGCTATTCTAAAGTAGCTATTCTAGTCATTTTGTTTTGAAATTAATAATCGAATGCTCCCATATTGTTCAAGGATTTGACCACTGAACAATTGATGTTCGACTTAGTGATGAACACGTTAAAATCGGCACAGATTTGGTGAAGGTTTAGCCAAATGAAGACAACAGTAGCAAACAAACAAAACATACGTACGAACCACTATTCGCTTATCTTTATGGGAGAAATATGTTTTTCTATAGCTAGTTCAAACTTAGTGGCATACTTTGTATGTTTATTATTTGTTGCCATCATAAAAAAATAGTTTTAACAAAAGCAAATAGATGGATCTTACATATATTTCCCACATGGATATGAATCGACATATACGATACAAACAAAATGTGGCCTGTAGAATGGAGTTACTATAAATGTCATTAAAGAAATGGCTATCATACCTAGTAGGGACAAAAATACTCTTATTACATTTGCTGCACCCATTACGCGCCCAAGAGTTAGGCGTATCCAAAGATTGACATAACATTTGTAGTAGTTAACGTCGCAATTAATAAAAATTAAAATATATAAAATTTGCTTACACTTTCGCTCTGGAATGAATTGAATCACATCTTCGTCGTAGCGGTGTGATCAAAGGTTCGATTTTCAAGACACTGAAGCAGCTAGGTATTAGCCTAATTTTTGCTTATCAGTGTATAAAGCTTCGGGGATACGGACGCCACAAGTCATCAAAACCTTTTAGGCTCAAAAAGTTCCTAAAAGTAGAAAACACTGGTACGTGGGATGAATGTAACACAAAAGTCAATGATTTACATATCAGGATAGGCTTGAGGCTGTGAGCCTTCAAAAGTCATACTGGAAAAATGCTGACTGTGGATTTTACAGAAATTGGGTCCAAAAATCAAAGCGACTCTTGGTGGAATACGCTGCTGTTCGGTACAGACAAATTCTGTTTACCGATGAGAAAATCTTCACGGTGCAGAAAAAAATTAAGCAAATAAAGTAATAGGTTATATGCAAGGTCATCTAGAGAAGTGTTCGACCTAGTCTCAAGGGTCCGTAAAGGACGCCCCATAGAGTTAGCCATGGTGTGCTGGGTAGTCTCTTATAACGGGGTCACTAACCTGCATATTTGCGGAAAAAAGCATCGAAACATAGGCAAAAGTGTATCAGCAAACCATTTAAGGATCCTTTGTGAGACTTCTAAACCATTCCCTATTCCAAAAAAAGGAAGGAACATTCCAGAAAAATTGTACGCCAGCTCATAATGTGAAAACTACCCATACCTGGCTTCAAAGAAATGTACCCCGTTTTATTGGTAGAAACACCAGCTTTCCACCACCCTAGACCTTAATCCAATCGATCACTAATTATGGACTACGAGTATCTTAAAGGACATTATTTACCACGAAACATACCCTAACATGGAACTCTTAAAGCGAGCTCTGACCGAAACCGTGGCCAATTTCCCAATTAATGAGGTGCGTATTGTGATTGATGAGTGGCCAAAATGACTAAAGACTTACATTAAGATCAAAAGAAGTCCTTTTAAATATAGTTTCGATTTTTATATTCAGAATACATATCTGAATAAATCCTGAAAGTTTAATTAAATTATCTTTTGAGGACTTTGTTTTATAGCAATAAATGTGTGTAACAGTACTCTTGTCCATACTAGGTATTAGCACAGATACTAATCTTTGGGAAAGTATCTATCTAGTGATGCGATTTAATATTGTTCACATTTACATGCAATCTTTTTATTATTTTATTTTTACGGATGGCCGTGGTGTAGTGGTAATATCATCGCTTGTAACGCTGTGGGTTCACGGTTCAAATCCTGATGTCAAGAATCATCGATTTATTTCACATGAAATAAAACAAAAAAAGTCAATCAATTGCCAAAGCTAAGTCAACTCTACTGCGAAGGCATAACACTGGCAGTAGGATGGGCATATGGCTGAAAATGCAACTTGATCGTGATGATGACATCAGTACGACGGTAAAAAATACTGTGAATCATAAGCAATGACAATAACATCAAAACAAAAATGCTCCCCAGTTATCTGGACGCCACCCTTGAAGTTTACTGAAACTCAATCAATCTTTCTATCTTGCTCTCTCTGTCTATCCGCAAACGCGCTTGCCCTGCAATAATATAAGGGTATTCATATACCCTTTGGTCCGCTCAAATTATTATTAAACGAAATACCAAGATTGGTAAGCATCTGAACTATGAACTATGACGCATACGTATATTACTATTAATCAACTCAGGACTTGAAGTTTTAACTCTTTATAAAATTTGAACTCAAATCTAGCCCTTTTTTATTTTTAGTAAGTCTTTACCAAAATCTGAATTTTGCTTTTATGTTCCGCGTCAAAGCTTCAGAATTAAAGTTCCATTATATATGCATTCATTTCACACATGTTATAAAAATCATCCGCTCTAGATTCCGATAAGTCAAGGAAGTTTGTGACGTCCGAGTAATGACCATGATACACATTACAGTTAACAAATAGCCCGAGACATATCATACTCATATCATGTAAATATATATATGCATGTTTCCATTCTTCGGAACAATCTGTAAAGTGCCCTAGCTGTGTTGTCTAGTCACCTCCTTCAGATACAAGTGACAATCTTTGACTAGTTTGGATATTATGGAAACCGACGCAAGGTGAACTAATTGGTATTCTTAGCAGATATTTTGTGCCATTATGACCAAGTCATCCTTCGCCTATATAACTATGCAAAGATGTGGAAGTAGTGGATGTAATTTGAGATAGTTGCCATGAGATTTTTTGAGAAGGTAGGGTGTTTTTATGCTCCTAGATATTTTGGGCCCTAGTACTTTTGGTTTCTAGAGAACTCAACTATTAGATACCTATCTGTATAAAAGACTGTGTTTCCCAGCAAAAAAAAAAATAGTCCAGCCTCTGTACTCTATGTCTTTGATATACATATGTACATAACATATATAAGTTCAGTGGATGAAGGAGGTCTGTGAATGATAATGAAGAAACTCGGGAAGAATGCTGTCAAAAAATTACAATTTGTTTGTTTTTTTTGCTTTGTCCGCCCTAACTTTTAACCGAGTGTTCACGTAAGAAATAACCACCTATTTTTTCGTTCATGTATCTGTACACAGATGCCTTCCCATACTTACATGCAACACCTATTAGCTTCGTCTGCTAATTCAGCCTGGGTGTCGAGCTCATGTAATTTCCCTGGGTTCACCTAATTTTTACGAGATTGGCTGTTATTGTGACCTTTCAATTCGCCTCCAGATTCTTGTCAACCAACAAAAGTGTTGTGGTCTATTAGCAATTTCCTGATTCGATCTATATTCGGTTTGCAACTCTGACTACTCGTTTTTTTTTTTACTTTAACTTCGCATGTCCAGATCGTTTTCCAGGCTATAAATCTCATATCTACGCACTTTGCACATCTCTAAAACTGTTTAAAGTTTCTAGTCAGGATTGTTTCCTGTTTAGAATGTACATCACAAAAAAAGGGTGGACCGAAGCACGCTGACTACTCCAAATAGATACGTAGATACAATTACATGCAACTATTGCAATTTTTTTCTCACCCAACAGTGTCCCCTTTCATTCAATAACAGTCAAATCCAAATGATAATTGACACGTTAAAATGTTATTTTCTTCAACTCTACGATGGGAATAACATTCCTGAGTGCACTGTTTCAAGTGCTTGGGCCTGCGTGTCATGCAAGCTGGACTGCATACACTCTCACGAGCAATAACAAGAAGAAGGTGGAACAAACTCTCAAGATGTTTGTCCATCGTCGTCGTCGTCGTCGTCGTCGTCGTCGTCGTATCCCGCCCTCCAGCTCTCGAATATCTACGTAACCTGTGTTATGATATGTGCACTTCCACTTCACCTGGTAGGCTGATCAACTAGCTGCCTGACTGGTTGAGTTGAGAGTGTCCACCAAAGTGGTTAAGTTGCTTACTTTACAAGAGTGTAAGAGGGAAGTGAGATGCTGCAACTCCAATCCAATACCACAGAGATCGAAAAGTCGAAGAAGAAAAAATATTTGTTTTTCGGATTTCGTTTTACGATGCAATAATTTTTGTTTTTAGTGTCATTTTGATCGGAAACGAAACCCATTGACACCGGGACGGGGTTTTGTGTTGTTTTTTTTTAAGTACCTTTGACCGAAAAATTGAAACCCATTCAGAACTTGTATTGCGAGCTGTTCTCTACGGTGTGGTTCACTTAATGAGTTCGTGTTGAAGTGAAATGTACGCCGCCGCCGCCACCGCCGCCGCCACCGCCGCCGCCGGGAGACGGTACAGGAGGGTAATAAAGTTGTTTTATATTATTATTATTTCTTTTTTTACTTTTTATTGTTTTTTTTTTTTTTTTTCATTTAGTTGTGCTGGCTGAAATTCAGTTCAGTCGAATCATAGAAATAAAAGATTAACGATCTTTTAATTGTGACAAGTTCTTAGATCATATCTTTGTTAGATTTTACGTCAAACTTGGGGCTAAAATTTGAATATTTGTTTTATTTACAGAAATTTCGGGGCGAAATGTTCAAAATGCTGCCGTGGTATTTCGGCGTCGGACTGGGTGCGTCGTGCTAGGGATTTAGTGTTTCACTTGGCTTGCTTCGCGTGCGACTCATGTGGACGTCAACTATCGACTGGAGAGCAGTTTGCCCTAATGGAAGACAGAGTGTTATGCAAAGCGCATTATTTGGAAACTGTGGAAGGTGGAACAACATCCAGTGATGGTAAGATTGGGTATACTCGTATTGGACCCTGTTTAGCAGGTGGGATTTCCCAAAATATTTAATTAAAATTCTAATAGATTCTTGGAACATGATTCGCCATTTTCGAAAAGGAATTTGTCATTGGTACTTATGTACATACATTAAGTCGCACTTAGTTGATGCCTGCTAACATTAAAAACAAAATAGAGGGGTTTATTTAGATACCACTCTGTCTAAAGGTATGTTTTTGAGTCAAATCACGTCAGATGCTATAACTACTGGCCGGCATCGTCTACTGCATTACATTATATATTTTTGAAAAGTGCATAAATTTCGGATTCGAAAATAGACTTAACCATCTAAAATCTTATTTTTAATTCCTGAGTACCATTTCTTTCTATCGCTTATGGTCCTGCATAATGTTATTTGTGATTTTAAGTCAAATCGGTTGCAAGTACTTTTATAAAATTATTGTATTAGGTGCTCAACTAAGTTCTGCTCTAGCAGTAAGTGCTGGTCGATTTTGATATACCCAAAACGTCATGAACCGTGCTTAGACATATGGTAAACAAACTGTTTTGTCACATTAGTGATTTTGTTTTGGCGTCATATACGAGTACTTTTGGTTGTGTGAAAATATCTGATTTTGTGCCAAATAATCGTCATTTGCGGGAAGTGTGGATTTTCTTCTTTCATTCGAAGAAAACGGCGGCTGAAGCGCATCGAGAGCTCCAAAAAGTTAACGGAGATGCTGCTCTAAGTGAAACAAATTGCCGTGATTGGTTCCGTCGCTTCAAAGACGGTCATTACGATGTTGACGACCGTCCGCGCGAAGGAAGGTCAAAATCCTTCGAAGATGCTGAATTGGAGGCATTGCTCGATGAGGATCCGTGCCAAATGCAAGAACAGCTTGCTTCAGCATTAGGAGTTACCCGTCAAGCCATTCCCAAGCGATTGCATGCGTTTGGAATGATTCAAAAATAAGGAACTTGGGTTCCTTATGATTTGAAGCCAAGGGACGTTGAGCGTCGTTTTTTCGCCTGTGAGCAATTGCTCCATCGGCAGAAAAAGGAAGGGTTTTCTTCATCGCATCGTGACGGGTGATGAAAAATGGATTCATTACAGCAAACCCAAAGAAAAGTAAGGCATGGGGACTGCCCGGTCATGCTTCTACGTCGCTCGGCCGAATATTCACGCTGCAAAGATTATGCTGTGTATTTGGTGGGACCAGGTCGGTGTCATTTATTATGAACTGTTGAAATCCAACGAAACATTACTGGGGAACGGTTTCGACTTCAAACGACCGAAAAACGGCCACAATACGAGCAGAGGCACGAAAAAGTGATTCTACAACATGACAAGGTCAGCCTCACGTTGCCAAACCTTTTAAAACCTACCTGGAAACGCTCAAATGGGAAGTCCTACCCCACCCGCCATTATTACTTGTTCCGTTCGATGGCACATGGTCTGGCTGATCAGCAGTTCCGCTCATATGAAGACATCAAAAAATGGCTTGATTCGTGGATAGCCTCAAAAGATGAACACTTTTACCGCAACGGTATTCAAGCTCTGTCAGAAAAATGGGAAAAAGTTGTAGCTAGCGATGGGCAATATTTTGAATGATTCATTTGTAACCATTTTTTCACAATAAAGTTGCATTTTCATCAAAAAAACAGCGAGAACTTAGTTACGCACCTAATATTCCAATGCTTTATGAAGATGTTTCTGATCTAAGTCAAATATATAGCTGCTGCCGCTTCCGTTTTATTACGGCACAGTGTAGTACTATTGAGTTTGTCCAGGCACTCAAAACCACTCTTTAGCTGATAATATTCAACAGGTTTTACAGGTTAGATTAGGTTAGGTAAAAGCTTTGCCAAAGGCGAGATAATATCTTCTACGTCGAATTTATATGTAAAAAAAATCTTAGCAGCGCCACTTAGGAAAATCGAAATTAAATTATGTACATGGGAATTTCGACTTATTGAATGCCGCAAACCACGGGTTTGGAGCTCTTTCTGAACTCAAATAAATTGAAAAAACATATGGCGTTGCTAAGATTTAAAATCTTAGCACTCAAATACAAAAAAATATTAGAAAAATTTTTGTTGTTTCTATGCCATTATTTCAAACTGATTTTGAACACGAAACTTACGAGGGCAAGGTGAAAAGTTCTCGGCCTGACGCAGAGATGGCGTTCCAATCAGCAAAAATTTAAGTTTCCTGCCTGGGTGCACTTCTCATTAGTTCGTATGACAAGTTTCAACTTGTTCTCTCAAGTCTTGCGTGTTTTTCGTTAAAATGGATAAACTTGAATATCGTGCGGTGATAAAATTCTTCGTTTTGGATGGATTAACCCCTAAGGAAATTCATCCAAAGTTGACAAAAGTTTACGGGGACTCCGCTTCTTCCATGTCAACCATTAAAAAGTGGGCAGCTGAATTTAAACGTGGTCGTGGTCCTTGAGAAAAGCAGAACAATTACAGGCGAATATTTTTCCAACCTTTTTGACCAGCTGAATGCCAAAATTCGGGAGAAGAGTCCTGGCTTGAAAAAGAAAAAAATCATCTTTCACCAGGACAATGCACCTGTACACAAGTGTGCGTTGGTGATGGGAAAACTGCGGCGGGATTTGGGGTTCGATTTGCTCGGCCATCCCCCCTATTCACCTGATTTGGCACCCTCAGACTTACATCTGTTCCCAAATTTGAAGAAATATGTTTCTAGGAAGCGCTTCGCATCCAATGCAGAAGTTGAGAGGGCCGTAGATGAATATTTTCACAGCCTTCCAGACTCTCACTTCCGAGAAGGAATACTGATGTTGGAGAAACGCTGGACAAAGTGTGTTGAAGTCAAAGGAGATTATGTACAATAGAAAAATAAAATCATTTTTTAACTGAAAATCGTAGTCTTTCATTGTCAGGCCGAGAACTTTTCACCTTGCCCTCGTATTTCAATCGGATAATCAACGCTCCTGCAATTTGGGAAAAATACATTCCCACTGCTAGGATTCAAAATATTAGTAGTCAAGTATAGATACTATATAGAAACATCAATTTAAGATTTACTTACCGATTATGTATGGCAAATAATTTCATTTAAATAGCTACCGCTGCTGGTTTGGCAGTAGCCCATCATGTCAACCCAATTTTGCATTATATATTCAATGATTCGGAGTTCTATTTCACGAATAGTTTGATCAATAGTGTGCTTAAGTACTTAAATCGTTTCTGGGTTATCAGCATAATATCGATCTTTAAGGGCACCCCACAAAACAAAGTCTAACGGCCTGTAATCACAGCTCCGCAGAGGCCAAGCAAGATCACAAAAACACACGAATATTAAACTTAGTGCGCAAAAGATCGCTTGTTGGACGGCTTGTATGGCACGCAGCGCCATCTTGCTGGAAGAGAGATTGTCGAAGTTCTTTTCCTTAGTTTTCAGCCAAATCGGGCAATCTCACGAACTTTCTTCACAAACTTGAGTACAGCAGGCACGGTTGGTGCATTATTTCGACTGAAATTTCTTTCAAAATTCGCAATGTTTCTGTAAATTTTTTTGAGCGCGAAAGAGTTGTTAGTGTCAAAATAATCAGTAATTTAAAATAAGAAACCAGCAGATAGCTCACCCATAATAATACGCTGATGTGTAAAGCGGCCTGTGGGCATTATTTTTGTCTTTTTGCCGTTGATCTTTAGACCGACCGACTCTCGATTCACCTGTAGTGATTGACACATCTCATCTAGCCCGCTGATGGTACTTGCCAGGAAACAGATATTATCGGCATAGTCCAAATGGTATCCATTGAATGTCATGTCTCTCAGATGCACCTATGGTGGCAGTCAGTACTTTGTCTATCGCCAGTAGAAAGATGATTGGCGACAGAATATCCACTTGTCTCACTCCCTGATTTACTTCGAAAGAGTCGAAGAGCTTCATGGTTTCATGGATTCATGGTTTGCGACATTCAACAGCTCGAAACTAGTGGCGCTGCTTAAATTTTCCACCTGAAACTTAGAAGAATGTAGACCCATTATGTGAGCACATGATGAATTGTCGTTTCCAAAAAACGAGCCTACTTTTGTCCGGAAATCTTTAGATATTTTTTGGTGACATTTATAGAAGAAATATATTTTAATTTCTTAATTTATTAGAATAACTTTTGTTCTGATAGTACCCCTTCTTGTGGATAGCCTTGTGTTGTTCTAACCCAGTGGTTCTCTATCCCATTTATATTTTGGTAGTCCTCGTGCTTAGCATAACTTTGAAACCGTATAGTCTACACCCCTTTTTCGTCAGGTCATCTTTCTACCCAAATAAACTGTAGATGGTAATTTCTATGACTTTTATTGCTTTCTATAGGGTGGAGACCGGTCTAAGTGGATCCTTCCATCCGGTATTGAACCTGACGAATGTGTAAACGCACCAATCTTGCGCAGTTTTGCTTCTTATTCTTTTGCTTTTTATTCCATCGTTTTTCATATGAATAGAGTCGGACTTTTCCACTTTTGAAATTAAGATTTCCTTCACTGTTCCAATTAGCTTTTTTCGCTTTGTGTTTTCTTCATTTCCTTTTTGGGAATTGTAACTTTTTTCCAGTAATGCAATAAAAAATATTTGCTCATTGGTCTCTTTAGACCATACTCGTATGTATATTAGAGTGGGCGGCCGGATTGCATCCCTAGGTTTTACCTGAGATTTTTCTGCACACCATTAGTACTCGAGTTGCTTTGACTACACAACACAGCTGCATCATGCTTCTTCTAGAGAAGTTTGCTAGCTAGTGTTATACCCAGATACTTGATCTGTTATTGTGGGTTTACTGTGATCCCGTTTAGTACTATAGGTTGCATGTATTTTAACTGCCTTTTTCTGGTGAAAGGTATCACTGTAGTCGTGGTTGGGTTTATTTTCAGTTCTACCGTTTAGCAGCACTCCCGTGTGACTCCTAATTCCCTCTGTATTTTCTCACTGAGTGTCTCCTCAAATTTCCCACTCGCGATGATAACTATGTCTTCAACATATCCTTGGCAGTTTGTGCCAATATTTATTAGCATTTGCAAGAGTTTATCTACAGAGAACGCCTTCTTGTGGACACCCTTTGGTTGTGCTTATTGTGATTGTTTTTTGACCCACCACAGTTTCCACTGTCCTGGCCCGTAGCATCTCACACATCCAGTTAGACGTCGTTTGGTTTACTTCTTTTTCTTTCGAGTGCTCTCATGCCTCGTGGTTGCCTTCGATATTCAAGATGGTCATTCCTCTGTAGTCTATAGCATCCTGTACTAAACCTTTCGCCATACTCAGATCACTACAGACCCATTGTCTATCTGTATAAAATAATATTTAACCATACTTACTATTCTTATTGTACAAACCATACTGAGGATTTGATGAAGTTCAAGATGTCATTCACCGGTTTGCCGGATAATTCCTCTAAATCCTGGAAAAAGTGTTGTCTGAGGAATTTATTTATTTGATAGTAGAGGCCTGGGCAGTGGAAAAAGTGGGTTGTATCGTCGTAAACTTTCTCGCCACCGCAACCCCTACATAGGTCTTCTTCCGTTATACGTAGCTTTTTCCTATGATGCCGCAGAGTATTATGCCCCGTAATCACTCCTGTACGGGTAGATAGGGATTTTCTATTGATTTGCATAAGTCTGTCCGTCGAGGCTTTGTCGGGCTTAATGTCTAAACTGTTCTTGCCAGTTCGTCCGCTTTCTCATTCCCTGGTATACCTTCGTGTTCAGGGACCCAGCAGAGTTTTACCTTGTGCTATGTCCCAAGAACCTTGAGCTCTCTTAGACAGTATTTCACAAGCTTTGGTTTCATTTCTGTAGCAGTAATCGCTTTTATTGCTGCCTGGCTGTCAATGAAAAAGGTGGTATCGTCTTGTTGTATTGCCCTCATTGCAGTCTCACCTGTGGCTTTTGTGGTTGCTAGTACCTCCGCCTGAAACACACTCCTGCGGTTCGGAAGTCGGACTGGCTTTGATATACTCAGCGGTTCGGAGTAGATACCCGCACCTACACCTGTTTCCATTTTGGGTACATCAGTCAATACCGCTGTAGAATGTGTATTGGGTAACATACTGTTTTTTCGTTCATCCCTGTTCGGATAGGTGCGTGAGAAAGGTTTTATAAAGTCTAGGTATGGTGTGGTGTTAGCAGTAGAAGATACATTGCCTAGATATTTCTGTAGGATCGTATTGTGACCCATTGTATTTGGTCTCCAGCTGTCTGATTGACTGATTCTTAGGGCACTAATAGCCACCGATGCTCATATGAAGATATCTGAACCTCTTCCCTTACGCTAGTCACAAAAGTTCGTGTATTGCCCACATTAAAAATATCTAGGTATTCTTTAAAATATGTACTCACCCCTATCATTGTTATCATGCTGCTTTGCCGTGTGTATTGGTATCACGTAGCAGCAGAAGTAGAATTTTAGGTCCTACTGCAGTGATCCACTAGATCTTGGACTTCTATCTGTGATTCTGTCCCGTCTCCAGTGAAATAGGCTGTAGTTACTACTATGGCGCGTTGGACGTGGATTTGGATGGTGGTTAGATTTCGCGTCATGAACTCTGAAAGACACATAAAGTTTATGTTATTTCTGATTAGTATGCAAGTCCTGGGTGGATCCTGCCTTGTACCCCATATTAACTATGCATCCTTACTCGATAATCCTCGTATTCGTCCTGTAGTACCCGGATTCTTGTCTCTTTGAGCAAGAAAGTGTAAGCTGGATATCTCATTCTAGTTCATCTCTCTGACTGCAGAATAAGGAAGGATCACTTAACTATCATCAATAAAGCATACCGACATTTCAGAAATCCTAATACTTCCTAACTCTCAATCACATTATACTTATATTTGCTTTATTTTCTTCTCTTTTTCAGATGGATGCGATGGCGATGGTTATCACAAAAGTAAAACGAAACGCGTTCGAACAACATTCACAGAAGAACAACTACAAGTGCTACAGGCAAATTTCCAAATAGACAGTAATCCCGATGGACAAGACTTGGAACGAATAGCGTCAGTAACAGGTCTGAGCAAACGAGTGACACAAGTGTGGTTCCAGAACTCACGAGCCCGACAGAAAAAACACATTCACGCTGGTAAGAATAAAAGTAAGTAATATAAGATTTTTTCATTCATTTTTGTGCAGACAAATTCAATTCTCCCTCGTTATACATACTTTTGTGTATTTATTGGTTTCACATTTATTTTTAGTGCGTGAACCCGAGGGAAACTCATTTGCTCGACATATCAATCTACAGCTTACGTATTCGTTTCAGAACAATGGTCAGAACCCGATGCAGTTAAATGCGAGCAAATCTTCGCTATACCCCGCCCACGGTAAGTGAAATCGAATATAGAACAAAGTATTTACATATGTACATGTGTAGTTTAAGTTTTTCATATTAAGTGTTAGTTGTGGGTTCGGGACTTTAAGATTCAAAAAAATTAAATGATCTATATCTAGGGTCGGGTTTTCGGTAGCAGTCTGTTCGAATACGTTCGCACAATCGTACATCTTTTCCAGAATTCACTCGAAATCGATTGCTTTTACACTCGTATGTAAGTTTTTTCACTCACTCCACTGGTTGTTCTAAAGCAGCTACGGGTCTTATACAAAATATAACCAGACCGTTATCAAGCAAATCCAACCGTCTTATCATAAAGGCCGACAATCTTTGGACAATGCTCAGCCCTAAACCGCTTAAGTCAGCAGGACCGGATGGTCAGCAGACTTCTTCAGAGGCTGTCACATATCCGGGATTAGGACGATAGATATCCATATGCGTTCCAGCATTAACCCGAACTTGCTGTCGGCTTCCTAAAATGCGCTATCAGCGTCCGTGTAGTAATGGTAAACAGCTTTTCACGCCCTACTATGTAGGTGTAAAAGACCAATTCTTGACCACGGTGCCGAATTGAGGTTCCTGGACTCTCACAAACTGCTTCGATGTTTTGTGTTGAACGATTTGTTGAAGGACGGCCAGAGTGTCTAAGATCACTAATTGATTCAGTCTCCCTGAATTTTTGAATTAATCTCTTCACAGTTAAATCACTTTCCGACTTTTTTTTGTACGAAAATTGTGAACTATAGCAGTCAAGCCTTCATTATTTTTAAAATATTGCTCAACAATGAAAACGCGTTGTTCTTTCGTGTAGCACTCCATTTTTAATAACCCTGAACTGTCAGCTGTCACGCTGTCTTTGTTTTTCTTTGGCAACACTTTACCGCACAAATGGCGCAAAATTCAAATCTTGCGTGAATTTTGGACCCTTTATATACAGAGTAGCCCAAAAGTATTAAGTGGATTTTAAATTTGAATAACTTTTTATTTGATTAACGGATTTTAACAAAACCAGAATAATATTGAAGCTTAATCTTTGCTATTTTTTATAATGTCAAGTATGGAAAATAATATTATTTAGGTGACCGCCATTTTGGTTTTCGTAAAACTCCAATCTTTTGATGACATTTTTCATCACTTTTTTTCAAAGTTTGTGGTGTCAAGGCCAATATATGGGACTTAATGTTCATTTTACAATCTGCAAGATACTGGGGATTACTCCCGTGAACCTTTAATCCCTTAGGAAGAAGTCTGGAGCTGTTAAGTCCGGGAAACGAGACGGCGAACCAATGTCTCCATTTCTTTAGATTATTCTGCCTGGAAACATTTTTCGAAGAATAGTTATCGTATCTCTGATTGTATGGGCGGTAACTCCGTTTTGTTGAAACCACATACGGGTACGGGATAGATGACTGAGGTACGGATTTAAAAAGTTTTTAAGTATTGCTATACACGTCCATATTTACCATCACTTTATGCCCGTTTGCGTCTTAAAAGAATTAGAGTCATATGACCTCAATCTAATCTAAAAGAGAACAAAAATTTACTGAAAAAGATTGCTGCATTTCAAAATTTTTTAATTTTTAAAAACCACTCAATATATTTGGGCCACCCTGTATATATGTAGCTACGAGGTTACAAGTACAACATTTGCAGTTTCATGCAATAGGCTCCTGGTGTATGAGTAAGTCTATTTGAATACGCAAGTGCAGGCGGCGACTGGAACGTATCTTATCAATACTTACAGGAAAAAACGGAACACGCGTGAAATTATCTGCCCTTTAGTGGGGTGTATAATCTACCTCAAGAAAATAAATACTGGGCTGCTACTTCGGGATCTGGTAGAGCATTGAATTTTGAGCAAAAATGTGTTAGAAGCACTTAGACCCGTGCTTCTAACACATTTTTTTTTACCAATTTTCACATTCTGTTTACAATCTTTTTAAATTGACTCTATCTTCACCAAATCTGTAGCAATTTTACCAATTCTACTAATAATTGAGCACAAAATTTTCACTACACATAATTCTGGAACATTTTAGAAACATACTGCTTACTGTTCTTTTTTCTTGTAATTTAGAGATAAACTCGATTTTTCGTGTTTTTTTCGAATATTTTTTACTCAACATATGTAACATTCATGTGCAGTAAATATTTTGCAGTCGATTGAAAGTAGAATTGTTAAAATTTGTATAGGTTTGGTAAAGATAGAGTCATGTTAAGGAAATGGTAAAAAAAAAATATAAAAATCTGTATGATATATTGTTTGCTTCTCTAGTCGATCTGGTAGTCCTGGGGCCTCTATTTAAAGAAACACCCTGTATATTTTTTCCCCTCCAACATGTAATAACATAATCATAAGAAAGCAAATTTTTTAGGGATAAAGTTGCAACAAACTTAAACAGACAAAAAAGCTCAAAAATCACCGATAAAGTGAAAAGTGAAATAATAGGATATAATATTGTTTGCTCTTCTAAGATATGGATAAACTATATATGCTGAATTATTTATTGCATTTTTTTCTCATATCACTGTTAGAGATAAAAAAAATCCGTTTTTAACTAAGTTATACTAAGGGAAAAGTCCTATGCGTTATTATAGTATGAAATATGTATGTAGTTCATTTAGCTATAAATAACTGTTACTTTATTTTTTTTTTCTTTCTCTAGAATCTTCTCTGGATGAACTGTCACAGGATTCCACTATTCACTGCATGCAAAGCGAAGTATAAAATATGCTGTACAGAATTTCAAAAGTTTTGTCCTATGCTAGTCAAAATTTCGGAACTATATAGGTAGATCCTTAGAAGCGAAATCGAAACGTGTACACATTTCACTGCATCATTACGCGCGTGAGCATATAAACCCTCAAAGATGATCTCACAGCCAGCTACATTCCACCATCGTCACATTCCGTCAAAAGAGAACAATCGATGCTCAATATAATTTAACTATCTATCCTTAAGTACTGGTCCAGTATTAGTAACTACTATATGTATTTATATCTCACACATACGCCGATAACAATAAAAAAAAAAAACTCTAAACTACGTATGTCCTTGTACAAAGCACCTACGAAACACTCACACTGTTCATCGGAACACAACAACCGACAAACAAAAGTTATGCTCCAAGCACAATTTTATAATACTTTTATATAATTAAAAACTATATTAAGAATTTCAATTCAAGATTCCCCAGTTATTAATCAAATTTTAAAATAAGATTAACCAGTTTTGGATGGGTTACGCTACTGCTGCTTCCCGTATGTCTGTATGTGTAATAAAGTTAGAGACTAACTTAAGTGGAAGTTGTTATTATTTTATTTTTATTTTTTTAATTAATTTTAATGTTTTCTCTTATTTATGATACAAAAAAAAAACTGTAAATATAGCTATATAAAGTTAGTTAAAAGTAAATTTAAAATATTATTTCAACGCTAACTACATGTTATGAATGTCTTTGTGTAAATTATTTGTTTCCTAACTCCAAGCCACACAATTGGTGGAGTACCACAAACTATATAAATGTAATTTTAAAATATTTGAATGTATAAAAATTAAATATAGAGTAATTTATTGTAGTAGAGAAATAAAAAAAAAAAATTAAATAATTTATAGATGTACCTTATACTGAAAATATTGTAAAGAAAAAAAAACAAACAAGAAAATAAAAATGTGATAAATTAACTAAATAAGGATCTGTTTTATTAAATTGCATGTGAACTGACTAAAGGATTCTTAAGTGTGAGTATACTTTTTACCATTCAAGTCCCACTCATCAATTCCGTACCTAGACTCCGATGGAACTTCAACAAATTTGCTTGGGAACATTTCTCTAAGCAATTAGACAGCTGTATCCGTTTTATCCCGCCTAAGATATCCTCTATTGTTAAAAATCACATACAAGCAGATACAGGAAAGAATACATTCCTGGAGCACTGAAAGCACTCAATTATAACGTGTTTTCAATAGGGACATAACCATTTTGTATTTTAATACAAACACACCCTTAAACTTTTTTTATGATCTGTCAATGTCAAAACATCAGTCAAGACTTACGTTTTTATCATGGTGAAGTTCACGAACGAGCAACATTTGGAAATTATTAAAAATTACTATCGAATTTCTGTGCCGGTGGTCGCAATTTTAAGAGCGTTTGCTCCAATTTTCGGTCGTAATAATCATCCCACCATATAGGCTGTGCATGCTATAGTGGATAAATTCGAGTAAACATTCACTATTGAATGTTCCTGTGCCAGTGGGGTCAAAGTACCGAAAATATAGCAGCCGTACGTGCTTCAATTCAAAATGAACCAAATCAGTCGATTCCACGCCGTTCACAGGAATTGGAAATCTCTCAGTCCACATTATACGAGGGTGGGTCAATAAGTCCCTGAAAACTAACACAAATTGTGTCGTCACCTTAAATTTAATTTTTTTTTTGTCAAGAATCATCTTTCGAAGAACGCACCAATATTTTCAGACAGATCTGTCAAATAGTTTCGTTGTGGCAGCCATTTTATATAGACCAAGTAGCATCTTCGTTAAAATGGAAAAAAGTGAATTTCGAGTGCTCATTAAACACTATTTTTGCGAGAAAAAACTATCACGCAAACCAAACAAAAGCTTGGCAGATATTATGGGGACTCTTCACCATCGATTGGAACCATTCACCACTGGTTTACGGTGCGGTCGTTCTATCACAAGTGACACCATCCATGGTTCGACAAAATCCATGGTTTGATAATGGACGATCGGCGAGTGAAAGTGCGCGAGCTTGAAGAGGCCACAGGCTTATCACATGGCTCATTGATTTCGATTTTACATAAATATTTGGACATGAAAAAAACTTTCCGCAAGATGGGTGCCGCGTTTGCTCACAATCGACAACAAACGCATTCGTTTGACAACTTCAAAGGTGTGTTTGGCGATGTTCCAGAAAAATTCGGCTGGGTTTTTGTGCCGTTTGGTAACCGTGGATGAAACCTGGATTCACCACAACACACCAGAAACCAAGGAACAGTCAACACAATGGACTTCTCCTGGTGAATCGAAGCCGAAGAAGGCCAAGGCGGGTTTGTCAGCAAACAAGGTCATGGTGATAGTTTTTGGGATGCGCGCGGTGTTATTCACATCGATTACCTTGAAAAGGGTAAAACGATCACCGGCGCATATTACGCAGAGCTGCTGGATCGATTCCAAGCAGATTTGAAGCAAAAACGGCCGCATTTGGCGAAGAAAAAAATTATTTTTTACCAGGCCAACGCACCAGCGCACAAGTCGGCAGTCACAATGGCAAAATTGGATGAGTTAGGCTACTGCTCCTTCATCCAGCATATTCCCCAGATTTAGCCCCCTGCGACTATTTCTTGTTTCTAAACATGAAGAAATGGCTCGGAGGTAAGAGATTTGGGTCGAATGAAGAGGTCGTCGCTGAAACAAACGCTTATTTTGAAGGGCTCGAGAAATCGTATTATTTGGAGGGCACCAACAAATTGGAGAAACGTTGGATGAAGTGTATAGAGCTAAAAGGAGACTATGTTGAAAAATAAAATGTTTTTATACCGATAAAAAGAGTGTTCCTTATTTCTTTTTTCAGGGACTTATTGACCCACCCTCGTACTACTACACCCTTACAAGATCAAATTAGCTCAGGAACTGAATCCTCTTGATTATTTGAAGCGCAGAAATTTCTCTGATTGGGCTCTGCAAAAGTTTGAAGAAAATCCCGAATTTCATCGAAAAATCCTCTTCAGGCGGAAATATATCTATAAAATATATATTCAAAATTCCTAAAGAAACGGCTCATTATTCTCGAAAATATTAGACACGGAAGAACTTCCAAAATCGTTCCAAATAAACAATCGTTCTCCTAAAACCTGGAAAACCGGCAAATAAACCCGGAAACTACCGCCCCATTGTCCTTCTGAGTTTACGGGTATGTTATAAAATCAGTCCAACCATAAACGAGCACATTCCCATTGAACTACCTGGCCTCCGAACCATCCTCAACGACACATATCGAAGCGGAGTTTGGAAAGCTGCTCAAGACATCAGTAGCGTTTATCGATCGTACAGCAGCCTATGACACTGTATGGAGACACGTCTACACCAACACATTGGCTTCCAGTGCTAAGTCACATAGCGCCACCAAATGTCCGTCGGTCTCATGGACTATCCCCGAGAACATGCCAAAATAGAAACCAATAATCTGCTGCCGGTTCACAATGACATCTCAATTTTAGATCATTGTTCGAGACTCAAATCTAGAAGATCAACCCTACGCATTTGACGCGTGCAGTGAATGGCCAACCCAATGGACGAATAGTCATTCTCTAGAGTACTCAGGTTGATGAGGTTGAGGCGGTCTTGATAGGGAGGCAAGATAAATGGATCGTTCCAAGGAAGATCTCGAGGGGCAAATCGAAGAAATCGACGTTGAATATTCTCGATCCTGGTCACAAGAACTTGCTGGAAGGGTGACCACGCTTGACTGGCGTCTTCAAGGTGGGGGCGAACAAAGGTAATGTAAAGGGATCTGGTCACGTAAGGGTCGGAGAATTCTTTAGACCATCGTTTGATAAAGCCAAGTAATGAGTTAGCTTTAAAAATTATCTCATCAATATGTGAACGGAAATTTAATTCCCTACCGTACAATATTCCAAGATCGCGGAGAGATTGAACGATTGATATAGGTTGACCATACAGAAGGTAAAGGCAGGCGGAGGACGTGATAAGGTAATGGATTGGCATTTGGCGATATTGAGCTCTAAGTGATTTAGTAGGCACCGATTCGAAAAACTATCAAGGTCTTGTTGATACAGTAGTCATGTGGTGAAGAGATGGCTTTGAAAAATTTGGCATCAACAGCGTACAGAGAGAGGGAAGAGTGTTTAATAACCCTCTCGACATCGTTTATGGTTAGAATGAAGAGAAGGGGACCTAGATGGCTGCCTTACGGAACTCCAGAGATGGCCAAGAAAGGAGACGAGAGGACGGATCTGATGCAAACTCTGTAAGAACGGATTTTCAGGTAAGAATATATACATTTTAATAATGTGGGTTCGAAACCGAGCGCAGACAATTTGAAGAGGATTAAGCTATGAGATATCTTATCAAAAGCTTTACTAAAATCAGTTGCAATTACGTCGACTTCTTTACCATTCTCTAAGGCAGACAGGATGAAGGACACGAATTCGACTAAGTTACCTTTCAGAAAGCCGTGTTGGGTGGAAGAGATAAGAGACTTGCACTGGGAGCTTAACGCTTCGTATAAAATACTTTCGAAAAGTTTGGGTAGATGAGAAAGTTTAGCAATGGGGCGATAGTTTGTTACTTCGTTCTTTGATTCCGCGATAGCCCGAGTTGAGCCGAACCTTGTTCTCCAAGTTTACAAAATTCTGAAAAAACTAAAAATAAAAATAAAAAATGTATAACGAATTTAAACCATAAAGGTAATTTTGCGCAAAGTGGTAGAAATATAACGAGTACTCGTACACACAAGTGTGTATATTTGAAATGCTTATTCACTGTTGTCATATTAACAGTCAAGAGTGGATTTACCAGGTTTGCGCATTCCATCTAAAGGGTCTTTCATTAAGCGCTTCATATCTTTAAATTTAAATAAAACAAAGTGTGTGTGAGATATCATCGAAATTTGTTATTCGTTTGAATGGCCTATCGATGCCAATATATATGGAATATAACGTCATTCAAATGTTCACCGCGGCTTCTCTGGGTGGCGAGCATCCGAAATTTCCAATTTTCCATGACTCTGGCGCATAAATCAGGCTGAATTTGATAGATGGCATGGGTTATGTTGGCTTTGAGGACCACTGTGGTTTGTGGCTTATTCGTATAGACCTGCGACTTCAGAAAACCTCACCAGAAAAAGTCTAACGGGGTCAAATCGTACGATCTCGGTGGCCAGTCCACATCACCTCCACGTGAGATGACCATGCCCTCGAATCGCTCGTGCAGAATTTCCAATGTGGCGTGAGCTGTGTGGCACGTAGCGCTGTCCTGTTGAAACCACATGTCGTTGGTGTCTATATGATCCAATTCAGGCCCAAAGAAGTTGATAATCATCGACCTATAGCGCTCGCCGTTGACGGTGATGGCCTGGCCAACGTCGTTCTCAAAGAAATATGGACCGATGACGCCGCCAGTCCAAAATCCACACCAAACAGTGACTTTTTCGGGATGCATTGGACGCTCTTGGATCTCATGTGGATTGGTAACGTCCCAAATTCGACAATTTTGTTTGCTGACGTATCCATTCATCCAGAAATGGGCCTCATCGCTGAAGATGATTTTTCGATGAAAATTAGGGTAAGTTTCCAACTACTCCAGAGCCCATTCAGCGAACACACGTCATTGTCTATGGTAATTTACCTTCAGCTCCTGGGTCAGTTGAATTTTGTACGGGTGCAGGCCATACTCACGATGCAAAATTCGCCAAGTTGTGGTGTGCGAAAGGCCGAGTTCTTGTGAGCGACGCGAAATCGACTGCCTCGGATTCTGCTGCACACTCTCACGGACAGCGGCGATGTTTTCGGCAGATCTTGCGTTTCGTCGACGTACGGATGTTGGTTGGTCGTTTACTGAACCAGTGGACTCAAATTTATCCACCACAATGCGAATAGTCCTCTCGGAAGGACGATTATGACGACCGTAAAATGGGCGAAGAACGCGGAACGTTGCCCGAAAAGAACACCCATTTTGATAAAACAATTTTATTATTTGCACGTGTTTTTGGTAGAACAGACTGAACAAATGACAGCCAATTTGGCAGATGTAGATTCAACAATATGGCCGCTATCAACTATCGAAGTTCGGAAGTCTCTATTGGAAGACCCTGTAGTTTTCTAGTTTTTGATAGTTTCCACTGAAAACGTCCCTTTTTCCAAAATAAACATATGTGCAAGATATTCTCATTGTAATAGTATTTTTACCCGTATTGTTGGAAATTTAAATAGACTGTCGTAATGCAAAATTTCATTAATTTTATCTGCCTGCTTTTACCTACATAATGGTCCTCAATTGGACTACGATGCGAAAGTACTTTACGTATAATATAGGGTGACCAGATAAGAACGATAGGAAAAGAAATTTAAATAAAACAACAACGGTGTGAGATATCAAATTAATTCATACCACATCATTTAAATAGGACACCCCGGCTTTGCTGGCAGTGCTTCAAATGGCAATGACTCGGTCCAATATATGCGGCGTTATTCCGGCAATTAGACTATAGACTAGAGGTAGCCCCAGAGAAAATAATCAAGGGGTGCCAAGTCAAATGATCGCGGCGACCAATTGATGAACGCTCGCCGTGAGATAACCCAGTCGCCAAATTTCTCCTTCACCACTTCGAGCGTTGCGTCGATTGTATGGCATGTAGCGCCGTCTTGTTGGAACCACAGCTCGGATATATCGATGTTGTCGAGCTCTGGCCACAGAAAGTCGGCTAACATCGCTCTATACCGAGGACCATTTCGAAAGAAATAAGGACCGATGATCTCGCCATGCCATAAACCGCACCAAACAGTCAATCTTTGTGGATGCATTGATGTTTGGTCGAACACCTATGGATTGTGGTCGCTCCAATAACGACAAGTTTGCTTGTTGACATAGCCGCTGAGCCAAAAATGGGCCTCGTCCCAGAAGATGATCTTTTGGCCTAAATCCGAATCTCCGGCCAACATTTCCACTCTCCGGGGTAAACACGCTCAAACTTTTCCACGGTGCGGCGAATTGCCTGCGCACTAAAGCAATGATGACGACCGACCTCACGATGAAATTCACGTTGCTTATGTACAACTGAGCCGGAATTTCGATAATATTTTTAAATAATTTCCACACGTTCGGAAAGTGTTAAATGATGCACGATGAAATGGCAAACCTTACGGAATATTTTAACAGCTGGATGTCATTGGTAACTTTGACAGCTGCTGAAACATGATAATTGGAAAAACTATCATTGCTATCTGGCCACCCTTTTGAAGCGGAAAAGTGATTTCCGAAGCTTCCTTGTTGATAATAGTGGTTTTCGTACGGTTGCCAGATCCACGTAAACGTACATAATTGGCCGTAGCGGTGTAACTAGTACAAGGTGGCGCAAAAGTAATGGCCCGATATGAATTGTCTACGATTTTTGCAAATGGCTTCCCCTATCATCATGATATTGACAGTTGTGTAGTAAACAGATGCAGAAAACACAACGATGAATAATGAAACGCTATGCTCCTCAAGAACGTGCAATAATTGTGTCGAAATTTTTGTGGAATAATTCATCAATAAGTATTTTTTTTATTTTTTTTAAAAAGGAAAGAGTTCAAGAACTGAAGAAGACTATACAGAACTTCTAAATTTGCTGGGACATCATTTTCTTGTTGGTGGTGACTTCAATGCTAAACATACCCAATGGGGATCTAGGTTAACAACAACGAAAGGAAAAAGGCTTTATCAAGCAAGCCGCAAATACAACTGCGAATTCTTTTCATCTGGATCGCCTACATACTCGCCATCTGATCCCAACAAAATACCAGACCTAGTTGACTTTTTTGTAGCAAAAGGTATTAAGCGAAATCATATAAGTGTTGAAGGTAATTATGACCTATCGTCAGATCATACTCCGGTGATCTTGTCACTAAGTGAAACGGAAGTGCAAGAGAAAAATTATCCTAATCTTGTAAACAAAAGAACGAATTGATTCAGAGAAAAGTTTGAAAGTTTTATACGAGTAAACCTAAGATCTCCTATGGAAACAAGAGAGCAAATTGATCATGAAGTGGAACAATTCATTGCTGATGTACAACAGGCGACGGAGGAAAGCATTGCGGCTAATTTGAATAGGAGGCAACCTGAAACAAAATACCCCGCCGTGATAAGGGAGCTGATATTAGAAAAAAGAAGGGCTCGCAGAAAATGGCAAACCACGAGGTTTCCAGGCGATAAGGCTGTGTTCAATCGACTTAACTATGATCTTAAAAAATGAATCTACGAATTCAAAAATGAGTCACTTAGTAGATTTCTACAAAGCTTAACGTCCTTTGAAAGCAGCTAAGCGTGTGGAAAGCAGCTAAGCGTCTAAAAAGACCTCATCTTCAAAACCCGCCCTTGAAACCACCAGACGGTAAATGGATCGGAAACACGAAACAAAAAGCTGATCTGTTTGTAGGACATCTATCGACCGTTTTCAAACCATTCTCGTCAAGTACAGCTACTGAAAATCTAGAGTTTATTGATAAAAGGGACGAAGCTGAAATCCCCCTTGTCACGCTCAGGGAAGTAAGAAGTATGTGTCAACACCAGGGATATTCCTGTGGACAATAATGCCATTATGGCTACTTTTGAAGATGACACTGCAATATTAGCACGTGATAAATGCACTGTGAAGGCGATAGAGAAACTTCAGAACGCAGTCAATAGAGTAAGTGATTGGACGCAACAATGGCGTATCAAACTCAATCAGACAAAGTCAACTCAAATAAACTCCACAAATAAAAAGATAAATAATCTTCCGATATTCATTAACAATAAAATTGCCAATACAGCAGAGTACCTTGGAATGACTTTGGACGTAAAGCTAAAATGGAAAGTGCACATTAAAAAGAAAAGAGACGAACTTAACTTTAAATATAGAAAAATGTACTGGTTACTAGGAGGAAACTCAGATATGTGTGTCCAGAACAAAATCTTGCTATATAAGCAAGTATTGAAGCCTATCTGGAAGTACGGCATCCAATTATGGGGCTGCACAAAGAAAACAAATATTCAAACTAAACAGACATTCCAAAACAAAGTCCTTCGTGGAATAATAAATGCCCCTTGGTATATAAGAAATAGCGATTTGCACCATGACCTACAAGTAGACATGGTGACGGAAGTGGTTAGAAAGCATGCTGTGTCCCACAATCAGCGACTGCAAAATCACATCAACTCCGAAGTAGAAATCGTCTTAAATGTACGAGACAATATCCGGAGATTGAGAAGAACCAAGCCTCAAGAGCTAATGGTCTAAAAGCTATGGAAAGTACTTATAATTTTAAACTTTCCCCAACGTGATTTTAAATATAAGAAAGAAACATCATTTGTCGATGTTACATAGATTGGTCCTGATTAAGGAGGTGTTTGATTTTTATTTACTTTCGAGATTTTTCAATTCCGTTACACGTTCGTAAGGGCACAGAACATGGACTGTGCTCCAGCCGAGCCTAACTCACGGTTTTTACTGGGGTAGGTAACGCCGAACAACTGGCGTGTGTAATTCGATAAATAAAAAAAAAAAAAAAATCAGCACGGACTGGGTGCACAATTCAACCCCTAGTCGCCTCGGAGAAATTGACTCAACACGAGATACGGCAAAGGCTGGTAGACTGAGAGCAGGCCGAATATTGATGCTGTGCGCGAGGATGTAGAAATGTGTCCAGAAACAACAAGGAGACGACACAATTGGGCATTTGCTGACGGTCTCTGCAGCGAATTTTGCTGAAAGACTTAAAGATGTTTCCGTATAGAACTTAGATGATGCATCATCAGGTGCACACAGCCCACTAAGCGCATCTGGAATACAGCCAGTGTATCATAAGCCTTAATCAAATTCAAAATTAGAAACTCTAGGACATGTCAACAAGCAGAATACTCGCTTTTGGGGCACTGAAAATCCGCGTATTATTCAAGAATCGTCTTTAAGTTAATGTGTGTGATACAATGTCTGTGCTGAAAGGGCGATTGAGCCCTACTTTTGCGAAGAAGCTTCTGGCAACGCTACAGAACCACGTCACGTGACATTTTGATACCCCAATTTGATGAACTTGGTAGAGTAGATGAAAATAATGTTTAGGGCCGAACTCGATGTACGATGACTTTGCACAAAAGTAGGAGCTGTTTTACTCTAAAGTATCTCTTTACTCTAAATAAACACTTGCGCGTTCGTGTCATTACTGCATAAGAGTTAATTGTATCATAATTTATGAAATTTATTTCTTAGGTAAATAGGAAATGCTATTACTTATGTATCTTTAAACTCATTATTTCCCTTTTCTTATAACCTGTACAGGCTTTTAATTAACAAGTCTATGGAACTCATCTCAGTTCCATTTCACTTTATTTGCAAATAAATTGCAGACAACATCATAAATATGTATTTAAAAAGTATGCACACCACATTTAGATTCTGATATATGGCTAACATAACACTCAGTGTAGGTAATCTTATTTGGGTGCACTCATGTCGAAACAAATATGAGCGGGTCTCACATCGCCACCGTGCTGCGTACAAATCATCACACATGCTGCGTTATGATACAAACACTCTCCACGAGAGTGGACAATAAACCCATCCTGGATGTTCTGCTCCTGCTGTTATTCGCAACACCAGAGTGCACACTGAATGTCAGATCAGGCGAATCCTTCTCAGCAGTACCCATATCACCGGGGAGGCTTCACAGTGACACGGCATATAAAGTGTTCCTAAGTCATTTTTACAGTTTACACCTTTATGCAAATCCTGCATGTGTTCAACACTGTTATGGGGATAGACTATGTGGAAGAGCCTACAATTCGGGGATGCACTTCAATTTGGTGTTAGGGTTTTGACATGTTTCCAGTATTCGAGTCTCCCACTCGCCGTCTGACGATGATTGTTTACATTGCGGGCAATCGATGTTGGGCGATGTGAATAAAAAGGGTGCCACTTGGGAATTGCATTCAACGACTGAACTTTATTACATTTTTTTTTATGTACAAGGAAAAGTTGAACCATCTGCGAGAGCTTTGTACATTTCTATAGTTATGATTGTTAAGACGACCATGAGATAGCTTAAACAAATTTGGCCTAAGAATATACACTTAACAATAAACAGAGACAGAATATACATAGAGATACAGTGCCAGGCAGTCTTAGAGTGATGAAGATTGATTTGAATAACCTTCATCGGCCTATATTCTTTTAAATGAGGGACCTTTGCTGGGGAAGCCCCCTCTTTCCGCCTCAATCTCTGGAGTGCTCGACTTTGCATCGGTCCAGAGAGCAACACCCAAGACATTTGGTCAGTTTGACAGACTCTGCAGATAGTTTTTGTCTGAAGCCAGTGCACATAGACCTAGCTTGGGGAATGAGAGCGAGGGTGCCTGAGCTGTCAGGTACCTCACCCAGTTAAATAGCCTTGATGAAGCGGGTTATCTAGAGTGGATCTAACTATAGTACTTGTAGATCTTTTTTCTGATACTTGATAGGCAACCAGGAGGTTCCTTCTTTTATGGCTCAGTGCTCCATATTATTTAGATAAGTGCCCTGGAATTCGTCAATATCGCAACAGTCCCCGTTTTGCTCTATCTCAAGTTACCTTAAATGTTTGTATCTACGAGTACAGTGATCCATTAGAAAACTGGTAAGAATGGGACGATTTGTGTTGTTGTTTATTTAGAACTTACTTTCAATTCCATTTATAGTTCCCGAGAAGTTCTTTGACTTGTCCTAGCTTACGAACTTATTCCCAAGGTTTCACTCTTTTCCAATACTCTTAGTTCTTGATCTCTTTGCGTATTTAATGTGGTCCAATCCCTCAAAATGGTTCCCGTCCAACGAAGGGTATCCGATCCCTTTCTTGCTAGTTCATCAATTGCTTCATTTCCCTCAATTCCCATGTGAACTGACACCGAGAGGGGGTGACTTTATTCTTCTGACCCAACCAATTTATCTTACCAACATACTCTAATTTAGATCTGATTTCATTAGAGGTCAGTGTCTTGATGGCAGCCTGGGTGTCCGACAATATCGCGCTGTTTTGTCCGCGATAATTCTTTTCGAGGTTACATTGGGTGCATCTTTCGATTGCATGAAACTATGGGGAGAAGTTCTAATGGCTTCCGAGTACTTGTCATCGTGGGTTCATTTATGTACCATTTTATGGTTTGATTGATACTTCTCGAATTCACTGCTCCAGAGAAGGCCTGTCTTTTCTAGCCGTTTGTCCAGATTTTGGCCTCGTCATCATAGCGGTCTTTTTGATTCCTGTATGCGATGCTTTGTGGTGTGACTTGGGCTTCAACTTGTTAAGGGACGGAGATCTAGAATAGGAAGCGCCAGAGCTAGGTGAAAGCGACGGAACATCTGGGCCAGAATCTGACCCTAGAGGATTGTAATGTTGATTCTGAACTGAACATAATTCATGTTGTAGAACGGCAGGTAATGCAGGTCCTCTAAGATCTTCACCATCGAAAGATCAAGCAGAACCCTAGAGGTTGGTTACTTTCCGGAGAACTTTCCACTCCTTGATCAGTAAGATATAGTTCTGCAATCTCAAAGATCGGAGTATGTCACCTACAGAATGTAATTCAGGAGAAAAGCACTTCGTGGCTACACATGGCTTGGGAATGTCTTCTCCTTCAACTATGATTAGCTTGGCGTTCTCCCATGGCGATATTTTGAAGACAATAAATGCCAACCTGTGGGGGGGGGGGGTTTCTTGCGGTTTTTGGCGCGGTTCGATTCACACCACTAGCCTTAGCCTTGTAAAGGGGAGAGGAAGGAAACGAGAGGAGAAGAGAAGATGACGGGGATTTCGTGGTTCTTAGTTTTCTCCGATTGTATCTAAGCCTCCACCCAACGAAAAGGTAACAACGACGGGGGAGGCGCATACATACAATATGTGAAGCATTTAATCTTTTTGATTTACCTTATGCTAAAAATCTGAATGTCCAGCCAAAATTTGTTTCCCCTTGTATTTCTCATTCTTTTCATTGAACTTTCATCTTTCATATCCAGAAAATTGTTCCTTCGCATTAAAACTGAAAAGTACATCTCCTGAGCTTTCAACTGCATCGATACGATAACAAATTTTTCTCACTTTGAAGCAAACATATCCTCTTTACTTTCACACAATCACCGGCACATATGATATGCACACTCAGTGTGCATGTCAATAGCTTCGATGCAAACAACGACCATACCGACTCCTGTCCTGAACCAATGCAGCAGCGCCCAGCAGATGGAGACAGTCCTCGGTGCCTACACGGTGCCAATTAAAGGGGACTTGGGGTGTAAATTGATTGCCATGTTCCTTGACTACTCCTGCCTGGCCTGTATGGTGTTGTTTCCTGCACTCGAACAATCTCGCGCAGAGTTTACTTGAATTTGAATTGAAAATGAGCTCCGACAGTTCGACGGCGACTGGTGGTGTATCCCTTGCACAGTGTGATTCTGTACAGCCCCATGTTGTTGCGCTCTACTTTCTACTACTTCGCGTCTCGGAATGAGGTGGATACCATACATGCAAGTACTAGCGTGCGACTGCAGTGCGCTGTTCTTTGCGCTGGTAAGAATGATGTTTTACACGAGTTCGGATTTCGAAAATTGTCAGGGTGCAAAGGAACATGCATAAACTGGGCTACTGTTTGACTAGCCACTCCATGTGGAAGGCACATCATGGCGCGTCAATAGGTGTTTCGATGATTTAAAACCGAAGTGCACAAAATGTGCTGCACATGACGGAACTGTATTTCATGTGGTCTGAGACTTTGAGTGACACATGCAATTCTTTATTTTTAATATCCTGAACAAATATCCTAACACAATAATGTGAGTGTAATGGTATGCTACCTTTAGGGTTTCTATTATGACTTGTGACACTTGATTCCGAACGTGGCCTGCGTGTGCATAATATGCTACTGCGGACGCAGGCGAGTCCGCACACACAACTTTTGCTTAATTTGGCAGGCAGGAAACAAATTTAAGGGATTTTTTTCTGATTTATTTTAATTAACGCAACGAAGGTGTTAATTGGCGTGAAATTTCGGTAAATTTCGCGCGACACTTTTAGTTTTACATGATCAGCAACTTTTGGGTGGCTGTGACATTTTACGCATTTGGCTGTCACAGGAACTCGAGTCCTGTCTCTCTCTCTCAAGTCGAGGTGTTGTTTGGAGTTTGTGTGAAATATGTAAGCCGCGTTGGGTGGGATATTTTTGTTTGCATTGCATTATGTACGTATGATTGTGTATTTGTGCTTTCTGTTTTTAGTGAACGCACAAAACAGTACTCTTCCACCGAAAGGATACAAGATGACACAGTTGTGGATGAGGTAAATTTACACATCCTCTTGAATTTCGGCCAGCATTGCCATCGCGACAGCGTTTTTTTCGCTTCTCCTCCAAAAATGTTGGGGGTATTACTCAGCGCTTACAGCCGGTTTGGATTCAGAATTATGCATTCAACCACTGACCAGCTCTCGAAATAAAAAGATTTGCTCAAACGTATTTCTTGATGTCTCGCAAGCCTTTGATAAGGTGAGGCATGAAAGCCTGTAGTTCAAATTACGACCTGTACGTCTATATAACATACAGACAACGTATCTCACGATTAGACACTTATGTGTCAGACACGGTAACGAATACTCGCAATTTAAAGAAATTTCAAGTGGCGTACCACAAGGCATCGTTCTTGGCCCTCTTATGTACCTTCTATATACCCGTGATATACCGCAAGAAGAATGCAGCGCCTTAGCTACATTTGCCGATGACACGCACACTAAACAGGCCGCTCAAAGCTCAGAAACTAGCCGAGACCCTCGCCAGTTTCAAAGTGGATGTAACAGCCCTCCCAGAGATTTTTACGATTTTTACTACGGTAACTGCCACCTCGATTGAAAGCCGCGCTTTTTTGGATGCGGATGCGCACATGCCCTTACAGAAGAGAAAGATGATGCTACCACGGAAAGGTTCTACGAGCTCCTCGCAAAAACCTGCCAGCAATTCCACAAATATGACATTAAGATACTCTTGGGTGATTTTAAGGCCAAAATTGGGAAAAAGGTCATATTTGGTAAGACGATAGGAAAACACAGCCTACACGACACACCACATCCGGTAACGGACTCAGCCTCATTGATTTTGTAGCTGGAAAAAACATGGTGGTAAGCAGCACGAGATTTCCACGTCTCGACATCCACAAAGGCACATGGCGGTCACCAGATGGTCGAACTTGCAACCAGATAGATCATATTGCCATTGACGGAAGACACTCATCTAACATACTGGATGTCCGTACCTTCGGAGCAGCTAACATCGACTCAGATCATTATCTGTGTGGTGCCAAAATTCGTTTACGAACACTCATCGAAGCTCTTAGGCAATCAACAACTACGTTGGAAGACTACCATCGAAAGTGACCTCGACTGTCGACATGAATCCAGAAGACCAGTGGCAACGATGTTAGCAAGCCATTAGAAATGCTGCATCAGAAATGTTGGGCTTGTCACAACCACTTCCGAGAAACCAATGCTTCGACTCCGAATGCACTTAGGCAAACAAATCAAAAACGGAGGTGTACAGTTTGTGGTTGCAGAAGAAAACAAGAGTGGCCCACCAGCTCTATGTTGACGGAAGGAAGGATGAGAAACGCATGCTTAGGAGGAAGAAAAAAGAACACCAAAAGCGTGAAGTCGAGGAGATGCAGAGATGCTTCACCAGAAAAGAGGTGCGAAACTTCTATAGAAGAGTGAAACAATCAACATCAGGATTCACGACTCGCCCCAACACCGTAATGGACACGCAGTTGATGCTTAACATCTGGAGAGACTACTTTAACCAGTTACTAAATGGTAATGACAGCCAAGACCCCGCCAATGAACACCCGGTAACAGTCAATTTGGATGACAACCAAGTTTTTCAACAGCCCGACCAAAGTGAGATAATATTAGCCATCGCCAGGCTAAAAATGAATAAAGCAGCTGGAGTAGATCGGCTATAAGAGGAGCTTTTTAAATACATAGGAGATGACCTGGTAAGGAGCATACACCAACTCATCTCTAAAATATGGTCGGAGGAAAGTATGCCTGCCTATTGGAACCTCAGTATCATCTGCCCAACTGCAGAGGCATTAACCTTTTAAACATCGCCTATGAAACTCTCTCCAGCATTTTATGTGAATGTCTCAATCCGTTTGCTGATGATCTAATCGGTCCTTACCAATGCGGCTTCAGACCTGGAAAGTCTACCACCGACCAAATTTTTACATTGCCCCAGATCTTGGAGAAGACCCACGATTTCAAAGCCGCTTATGACAGTGTCTGGCGTCGTGGCGTAGTGGTTAGTGTGTCGAATCACTACGCAAGAGGTTCCAAGTTCGAAACCCAGAAAACACCAAAAAGTTTTTTCACGATCCCACCTCTCGCGAACGTCTGACAAACATCCGAGAGTATTGTTGTCACGAGAAAGCTTCTCAAAAACAAATTTCCGCTCGGATACGGCACTAAACTGTAGGTCCCTTCCATTCGTGTGAAAAATATAACGCACACAACACGAGTGGTTGCGAGAAGCTAGGCCCTGGCACTTAAAGAGCTGTTGCGCCAAAATATTTTTTTTTTTTTTTATTTATGACAGTGTGAATAAGGAAGAACTTTACCGTGCCATGTCTATCTTTAATATCCCTGCTAAACTGATAAGACTTATCAGGATGATATTGGAGAATGCTCGCTGCTCCATCAAAACTGGAAAGGATTCTACTGAAAACTTCGACCCCAACAGAAGGTTAAGACAAAGGTGACCACTGTCATGCAGTTGCTCAGGCCAGTACATCAGGCACTATCTTTCAAAAATCCACGCAATATCTTGGGTTTGCTGACGACATCGACGTGTGAGGAAGAACTAAGAGAGCAGTTACTGGTGCATGGAGTCAGCAGTAAACAGAATGGGACTGGTTATCAACGAGGACAAGACGACATATATGCTTTCATCAACAAGAGTCAGCTCCCACCGCAGACTCGGTCAGAACGTGACGTATAACTTCGAGGTAGTCAAGGAACTTGTCTATCTGGGCACTGCTGTACGGTCGACAAACGTATAATAACTCTAGCTAATAGCTATTTCCTTGGGCTGAATAAGCAATTGAGGAACAAAGCCCTATAGAGAAGAACCAAGGAGACGCTGTACAAAACACTCATCATCCCGGTCCTGCTCTATGGTGTAGAAGCATGTACCCTTACCCAGTTGGATGAAACTACCATGCTGTATTCGAGAGAAAACTTCCACGCACGTTTGTGAAGACGAGCAAAACAATGTCTGGCGAAGAAGATACAATGACAAGTTGTAAGTGCTTTACAGCGACAGTCAAAAAAAAAATGCGTATCCAACGGTTAAGATGGCTGGGTCATGTGAAGCAAATGAACATCGACGCTCCAGACCTTAAAGTCTTCAACGCCATACCAGAGGGACCGAGAAACCAAGGCAGACCTCATCTGCGATGGTGTGACCAGGTAGAAGGAGATCTCCATCGCCTAGGTGTACAAAATTGGAGACAAAGGGCTAGGGATCGAGCCGGCTAGAGAGGCATATTACTTGAGGCCCAGGAACACCACGCTTCGTAGCTCAAACGAAAGTAAAAGTAAAGTAAGATAGAGACATTGTGAACTCCACACATTCACTTGAACATCGGAGCTATATCTTGTGTCTTCTCCTATCCCCTTCCCTCTTTTCCCTAACGCTTTGAAATAATAAATGGTGTCCCAAAATCCACGCAAGAAGTAATTTTGATAGAAAACGAAGATTTTTAATTAAAAATTGTATACAGTATAGAGTTATGTATGGAATAGCATATCGGGTAAATGGCTTCTATGGCTTTGCTGGCACATGCGCACTCTTTTGTCGAGATTTTCCATAACCGTTTTGCATAAATGTGGCTGGATTTCATTGGCACAGCGCTCAATTTGATCCTTTAAGGCGTGGGTCATTGTGGGCTTGTTGGCATAAACCTTAGGCTTCAAAAAACTCCAAAGGAAAAGTCCAACGGCGTTAAATCCCATGATCTGGATGGCCAATTCTGATTACCAAATGGGGAAATTACACGACGGCAATGACTCATGCAGTAATTGAATTGTTTCTCGGGCTGTATGACATGTGGTATCGTCTTCATCCATATCTTGAAATTTAGGCACAAAAAACTGGATTATCATTTCGCGATAACGAGCACCATTAACTATTATTGCCTGACCAGCCGCATTTTCAAAGAAAAATGGTCCGGTGATGCCTCCAGCCCAAAATCCGCATCAAACAGTGACACGTTGTAGATGCATTTACTTCTCAACAATCACTCGTGGATTTCCTGAATCCCATATTCGACAATTTTGACGATTAACAAAGCCATCAAGATGAAAAAGAGCATTATCGCAGAAGGTAATTTTGTTTGAAAAATCAGCATCCGCTTGTTGTTATTCCATAATCCATTCAGCGAACTCTCTTCGCTGTTCGCGGTCAGTAGGCTTCAGTTCTTGAGTCAATTGCACTTTGTATGCATGGAGATGCAAATCTTTCGTGGTAATACGCTGTGGGGAGTTTCTCGGAATGTCCAATTCTCTCAACAACACTCTCACGAACTGCTTCGATGTTTTGTGTTGAACGACACCCAGAGTGACTAAGATCACTAATTGATCCAGTCTCCCTGAATTTTTGAATTAATCTCTTCACAGTTGATGAAGTTAAATCACTATTACGAAAATTGCGAATTGTAGCTGCCACACCATCATTATTTTTAAAATATTGCAGAACAATGAAAAACGCGTTGTTCTTTCGCGTAGCACTCCATTTTGAATAACGCTGAACTGTCAGGTGTCACGCTGTCTTTTTTTTTTGCGTTGGCAACACTTTACCGCACAAATGGCGCAAAATTCAAATCTTGCGTGAATTTTGGAACACCCTTTATGAAGGTATTCATATCCCCTTTGGCGCGCCTAATATCATAATATATTCTTGGAAATCATGATTTCAGTTAGAATAAATCAGGTCTTGGTAACAATTGTTTAATAGTTTATAAAATTACTTAGACTACTTTTAATTGCACATAAAGTGCCCGCACTCGCTAAAAACATAAACAAAACTTCTTGTGGCTGGAGTACATTTAAGAACTGAGATTTAAGCAACTTATCGTGTTCAAAAAATGCACTTGGTACAGTTTTTTATTAATTCTACATACTATTCCTTACTTGATGTCCACGTCTGTTAAAAAGTAAAAAGAAAATCTTCTAAAACGGAAATGCGTGACAACAATAACATTTTTTTTTTATCAATTTTACAATCCCAATCCTAAGAGTCATTACAAGAAAACAGAATCAAAGATAATATTTTCATATTGGATTGTTGATATTATTAAGATATTTAAAGAACCCAAACTCTGTTCCCCTGGGCAAAGAGCATGAGAAAATTATTTCAAATCGAGAAAAAAAAAAAACGTTTAACGAAAAAATATGAATAATTTTTATCTATGAATGGACACAACAGTTTGTGTGAATAAAAAGAACCGAAAAACCAGAAGTTATTCAATCCAAATGCCTTTTCAACAAATCCATTGTCAGGCAATGCTTTTGTATTGAAACCAAGTCTGTCACCTGTGCTCAAGAGTATCGCCATCAAAAGAATTCGCAAGTCATCTCTATGCTTGGATTCAACTTCAATAATTGAATCATTTTTGAACTCAACTCCGTATCAATCCTCTGGCAATATCGCTTAGAGCAATGTCAGAGTACAAATAATGAAATAGCACGATCACAGGAAGAGAAACTCTTTCAAAAGGATACCTCGATGTATTCATCGGTCTGAACGCACATCATCGACTCTCTGTCTCCCGATGGTCTGGCCGGCTTATTTTTCGTTCCCAATTATTGATTTAAGCGAAGCCATTTACCCGATCTAAAGAAAACATCAACAAATCGTCATCATTAATAATGATCACACGCAGGTAATCGACGAGAGCCGTCGAAACTGTCTCAACGTGCCTTTCCCTTCCACCGCCACTGCTTCTGCCTTCTTGCAACACAATCACCTCACAATAACTCCAGCGGACGAACAAGAATGCCAAACAAAACGAGGTGCAAGTGTTTATAGGAGGATCGGGCCGGGCCTGAGAATTATGAATGATGTGATATTGATATTGCCCTGTTCACAGCCTCGCATCACGTTGCGTCGTACTGCGCTACATGTCATGTCACTGGCCAGTGGGAACATCATTTCTCACCATCATTTCAATACCTGTTCTTGATCGTTGTGTAGGTACTTCTTTGAGGTATCTTCACATTTTTTTTTCTTTTTTTTAATTTTGTTTGAGTAAATGAATGCAATCAATCCTTGCGCTTGGCGAGAGATTGCGAATCAAAATAAACAGATGACGGGATACAATGTCCATGTGAGTGAGTAAGCGTAAGCGGTATCCACTTCGCGATACGGATACAATTCTAAGTTATTCTGTCCATGGAAATGCACTTTGAAGCAGTTGTTGTTTAATTATTTCCAGTAGATCTACCAGCCCTTCAATGCAAAATGAGCTTGTGTTAATTTATAAATTGGCTAATCACCTCCTTTAGAAAATATACCTAAACATATACATAGGTTAGGTTAGGTTAGGTTTGAGGGACGTGCACCTAAATGCTTATCACGGGAGTGTTTTCCTTTTTGTTGTATGGAACCTATATTTAAAACATTTGTCTTGCGGTGAGTTCTGTTATAGCCTGTGCTCTTTATGATGCCTATCATGTCCCTAAGTGGAACTTGTACGAGATTCCCTAGTTTGTCGAAAAGTCGGTTTCCTATACCATGGAAGCGGCGGTTTTGAAGATTTCGGCAATCATATAAGAAGCGTTTGATGGTTTCTGTCTCCTCTATATCGTGACAGCTCCGGGTGTGTGTCGGGTGTGTTGATGCCTAGTCTGGCAGGCATTTCCCCTACTGTGCAGTGTCCTATTAGCGCGCCTATCAAAATTCGAATTTCTTTTTTATTCGTCGGCCATAAGCTGCGAGATATGACACAGTCGCTACTGGCGGACCATACGGAGTTAATCAGTTCTCTTGCTTTTAGGTCTATTTTCCAATTTGAGCTTCCAAAAAAATATGTACATCCTGTTGTACCTATATAATCGAAAACATTAAGAATTATGAAATTAAAGAAACTGTGCAGAACAGAACCTGTAAAATCGTCCTTCCAATAAAGAACAAAGAGAATACCATACCATACCACACCATTTCATATGAAGGGTGTTTTTTTTAAAGGTATACAACTTTAAAATTAAATAAAACTCATAAAAATCGAAGTAACGACCATGGTGTTAGTTTTATTGGAATGATTATTTTATGCCATTATATACTTAAATATGATTTCGGGAATATGGGCGCCGCCACTGGGTCGAATAAAGCACAGTCTGGAAGTCCAATTTTCGACCAGTTTTTCGACCATCTGGGGACGTATATCGACAATAACGCGCCGAATGTTTGCTTCCAAGTCATCCATCGTCTCTGGTTTATCGACTTAGACTAGCGACCTCACATATCCCCACAGAAAATAATGCAAATGTCTTAAATCACACGATCTTGGAGGCCAATTCAGAGGTCCATTACGCGAAATTATGCGCTCATCGAATCTTTCTTTCAATAAATGATTGTGGCGCACGCTGTGTGGCATGTTTTGCCGTCTTGTTGAAACCACAGCTCTTCCATATTAATGCCATTCAATTGAGGAACAAAAAAGTCAGTACGAGTAATTATGAATCTATAGCGCTCTCCATTGACTGTAACGTTCTGGTCGTCATCACTTTTGGAGAAATATGGACCAATGATTCCACCAATCCATAAAGTACACTAAAAAGTGACTTTTTGTAGATGTGACGACGTCTCAATAACGGCTTGTTCATTTTGTTCACTCCAAATGCGGCAATTTTACTTGCTGATCTAGCCAGTCAACCAAAAATGAGGTTCAAGAGCAATCTAGTTTTCGGCACATTCACCCAACATAAGACACCCACGATGATCAAGCGGCTTCAATTCTGGTACGAGCTGGATCTTGTAAGCTCATAAAGCAGGATCAATCGAAAGTTACTTTGAATTTAGAAGAATACATCATCGTACATCGTATGCAGTATGCAGTACATCTGCGGCACATTGCACCGAATTTCCACACAAAATTTGATCCAAATTGTTGGCCAAGTTCAAATTCTCAGTCGGATTGTGATCAGGGGACTGAACAGGCCAACTTAAAATGTCAATTTTCTAAATCAATAACCACTGAAAGCGGGGAAAAGCACTCACGTCTGTCCCAAAGAGATTGATCGATAGTCATCTCAGCTCCTAACCTTTTGTCAGCGTCCCAGCAAGCGTATACCAAGGACAGGTAGATAGAAACTGCTCTACACTCGCTTGTACGCACCATTGGAAAATCATTTGAGTGTACCATGGTTGCCTTCCTTGATATTGAGGGTGCTCTAAGATAGAGGCTTCGCTTGGCGTACTGATAAACCAATTGTTAAGCAATCGAATTATCAGTATAAAACTGGGCACAGAATCCGCTCGAAGGTTTGTCAGTAGAGGAACACCGCAAGGCGGGGTCTTGTCCCCCTTCTCTGGAATCTTGTGGTGAATGAGATACTACTTATCCTGGCAGGGCTATGTACAGCATGATTGTTTAGTGGCCAGTTCTCTCCAAAGCTATACACCGCAACCAGCTTGTGAAAATACAGAGATCAGCTTGTCTGTGAATTAGTGGTTTACTTAGAACCACTCCTGCGGGTGCACTAGACATTCTGTTCCATTCCATACCACTAGACCTCTTTGGCAAGCACTCAATGCCACCTCACTGTGGTCCAGCATATTCACACACCACAAACACCGACTACACCCTCCCTAGGTTACCTGTCAATAAAATCTTCCAGGCCAATTACTTTAGCGTTTTTCAGATGGAGATAATGGCGATCAAAGAAGCTCTATATTGACTGAAATGGAATATAATATTTGCTAAGGATATTAGTACCTTCACTGACAGTCAAGCCGCTATAAAACCTCTGGAATCGATCTCTTCCACATCAAATGTGGCTCTGGTCTCTTAACGAGATGGCAGAGCAATTCGACATTTACCTGTGCTGGGCATAGCGATCAGTCTGTATATAATGGATTCAAGTTAACTTCGTACGAAATTTTATCAAAGTTAAATTTCCTAATACTATAGTTTCTAGGGATTGCTAAAAGGGGAAGTTTCTTGAGAAGTACATCGTATTCTCTTGAGCTGATGAATTCCTCTCTCCTCTTTTGTCATCCTCAGTATTGTCCGATTTTTGCTCAACAACTATGTGAAGCGGAGTTAGTTCCAGGAATACTTCTATGGATGCAGTTGAACGTATTCTTACGGTCCCAGTAATACAGAGGGAAGCAAGTTTTTGCAATTTAGTGAGTGTGTTCCTCATTGAGGATAGACTAGTTTATTTCGCCCAATCACTCCATATGTCAGTCATAGAAGGCAGAAGATGGAGAGGCGGTGCTAAACGGTACTGTGCAGTAATCACACTTGATGTCCGACATGCATTTAACTCTGTAAACTGGAACCACATACTGCAAACCCTTCGAAATAGGAGGGTACCAACATACATCATGAAGATAGTGACGGATTACTTCAGACAAAGGATCCTGATATATGACAAGATGATGGTCTCAAGTAGTATGCTGTGACAGGAGGGGTACCGCAGGAATTTTTTTTTGAGTCCACTCTTCTGGAATGTAATGTATGATGAGATACTCAACATACCTTTACTAGAAGAAACTATGATTGTGGGATCCGCCGATGATGTTGCGATAGTCGTGATCGCCAAGCTACTGGTAGAAAAATTTGTTAGTGGCAAGGTCTCACGAGTGAATAATGCACTAATGCGCATCATGCCAAACTATGGGGGACCAAGATACAGCCGATGCCGGCTCTTAGCCAGAGTAGTGACATCTGTGATACTCTACGGAGCACTAATATGTGCTGAAACCATGAAAGTTAAATCATATAGACGTAAAATTGAATCGACATATCGACTCTGCGCAATTGGAATATGCAGTGCAGTTCGGACAATATCGGAAGAGCAGCCTATGCTATCGCAGGATTACTCCCAATTGGCATACTGGCTGTGGAATCGCAAAAAAACATATGAAACTACGAATCAGAAGTCTGTGTTAATCGACAACGAAGCGAACCCACCAGAGAGAGCAATCAGCATGGCAAAATGGCAACAACGATGGAGCGCATCAAGTAAAGGTCGATGGACCTATCGCTTCTTAATACATGGACAAGTCGGAAACATGGTGAAGTTGATTTCTATAAAACGCAACTACTAAGTTGGCATGGACGTTTTCGAGCGTATCTTTACAGATTTAAGCATGACAATTCCCACTCTTGTTCGTATTGCATCCAAACTGCGGAAGATACGGAGCATGTGTTCTTCCACTGTCCGAGATTCGAAACCGTGAGGCAAACATTGATGAATAAACTCGGAAAAATACCAATCCCCGGGAATATTGTGCAATACATGGCACAATCACAGTGCTGTAAGTGACTTTGCAAAAGAAATCATGATACAACTAAGAAACATTGAACGAGAAAGGCGCCAGAGTGAAGAGAACTCTACAAGAATGTGACAGCCAATACAAAATGATAGGCAAGGAAAGCCAAAATCCCCCCTGTGAAAAAATGCATAATGGCGGTACCGCAGGGAACAGGAGAGAGGAGGGGAAGTGGTTTTAGTCGTTAGAAATCCGGCATGCTGACATTTCTACAGTATCTTTTGAAGAAATAAAATAAAAATAAAATCATTGGTCTCACAATTGCGATATACATCCATCTTAGAATGCTCAGGCTAATTCACCAAAACTTACTACGTGTAATCCTAGATATTTCACTACTTTTACTGCAGTCAGTTCCGTGCCCGACAGATTTGCTTCAGTTCAAGCTTCATTTTTCAAGCAAATGGTAGTTTTGAAGCTTGGAAATTCTCGAAAAGTACGAAGATTCAAAATTCTGAAGACGCATTCTGCGTCAATTTCAGTATGATTAATCTGGTTGCGAAAAACGAATGATGGCTATGCAGAAGTCTGGCCCGGCGCCAGAGTCCATTTTCGTAAGTGGTGTTGTAGCTGATGTATTTTCTGACTGCCTTATTTAAGATACAACTTCCTTATTTTTTCTTAAAAGTTTCCAAGCACGATCTTAACGTCATAGCTTGGACTTATTCGTAAGACCGATCAAGAAGCACACGTATAAACAGTCTTTAGTTAGGTCGTCTTTTTTTCTCTGTGGGGGCGTGGAAAAGCCGATGTGCTTACGAGTGCATATGAAAATATAATGAAAATATACAGTACGTAAACGTGTGTAATTCAATAAAGGTCACTTATACACTATACGTATATACTTAGACTACTGTCCATCTCTATCGTAGGCATCAATGTCCCCCAATACTGTACCACACAACAAGTTAAACCAAGTTTCATTCGATTCACCCATTGTTACTATCCAACTGATCCACTGAACATTTTTTTCGACACAATTATGGAAATACTCCACGATACAAATCTTTAAAATCGTTGCACTCACTTACTTGGTCCAGTCGCAGCATCACCGCGCCAACAAACCATCGAAAACATTTATCCGAATTAATTGTGGTTATTTAATAGGCGGAACAGTATAAATAACTCCCACGACGAATGACAGAGAACCTTTTAAGGATTTACCCGTACTGTATCGAAGCGATTTTTTGCGCCACATGAGAATGTGGTAACGTTCTGTAGTTCGTATCGGTTCCAGTTTTTCGTTCTCGGATATGGAAAGATGCTTTTTTACAAAACAATTTTTGACACAGACTCGCGACTGAAATCATGATAAATGCTGAATTAAATGGTCGGCGGTATTATTATCTCTTACCTTTGAGGCGATAAATTAAATTTGTGCTGCTGAAAGAGAACGATGATATAATGAAATTTCCATAATTTTTAAAGTAAATTTAGTATCGTTTTTCATTGGTATGACCGTTGATAATATTAGTACCGAGATGAAAATCTTCTGAAATCAAAGAAGAAGCTTACATACATATGTAGCTACGCAGTTATTTCAATTGCACTGGTTCTTATCAATCGGTTACCATTTCCGATTCTGCATAATTGCATCTACGCATTTCTGGACCGATCTTGCATTTAGTTGCTTTTAAGAGATAATACTTGCAATACATGTACGGCCTGTTCCAGAGAAACGTGCCGAAAAAAAAAAAACTATGTAAAATACCAGAATTTGGCTAACTCGTATTTTTTTTTATATTAATAAGGAGTCTAGTCTCTGTTATTATAAATTATTTACTGGCATCTTTTCGTATACCTTTCACTTAATTTTGCACATATTATGCACTCAGCCGTCTCCAAATGACCTCCAACACCCATGTAAATGGTTTTTCAGTAAGGACATAACAATTTTGTATTTCAATAAAACACAGAAGAATTTATATATCGGGCTGAAATTTGTTCCAGGTATAGCACACATGTTAAGTTTAAGTATGGATCTCGTTCATATGACCACCGCGAGCACCTTTGCAGAGATCGATTCTTTACAGCCAATTTTCCACCACTCTTCCACACATATCAGCCGGAACGTTGGCAATTTCGCGTTCGATATTGTTCCTAAGCTCCTCTAACGTTGTTGCCTTGTTGACATTAACCGACGACTTAATGTAACCTCATAAAAATAAATCCATCGGCGTTGAATCTCATGAGCGAGCTGGCCATTCGACTGGACAATTTCTCGAGATTACACCATTACCGAACTTCCCCTTCAATAGATCAATTGTTTGACCAGCTGTGTGCCATGTGGCACCATTTTGTTGGAAGCACATATCACTGATGTCAAGTCCATTCAACTCTGGTCAAAAATAGTCTTCTAACATGGCACTAGCGAACTCCATTGACCGTAACATGGCGATCATTTTCATCGACGAAAAAATACGGTCCAATCACACCTCCGGCATGAAATTCACACCACGCGGTCACTTTTTGTAGATGCAATGGAATGTCTTGAAGTACATATTTTGTTGCTGTCCAGTAATGCATATTTTGCTTATTGACAAAGCCATTAAGCCAAAAATGAACTTCGTCGCAGAAGATGATTTTTCGATGAAATTCAGAAATTCAGCACTCTTAGAGTTGCGACAACCAACTCAGAATTTCGATAGTAATTTTCAATAATTTCCAAACGTTGCTCGTTCGTGATCTTCCCCATGATAGAAATATAAACCTTGACTGACATTATGACATTAACAGATCATAAAAAGAGTTTAAGGGTGCGTTTGCATTAAGGTTGTTATGTCCCCATTGAAAAACCCTTTACAATAGATAGGAGGAATTTTCAAATCTTCTGGATAATGAGCATTCAAAAAAATTTAGTAATCCTAGGTAATTTCAATATAAACATTTTGGAAGGTAGTGCTGTTGTCTCGGATTACTTGATTCTCCTGGCCTTACATGGTCTAGCCTTTTTTATTAATGAGCCAACTAGACAAGAATCAGGTAAATGTTTGGACCATATTTACGGACGTTTCTCCAATTCTCAACTAAGCGCTTGTGAAAAAGGTGTTTTTGATTTTCGGATCACTGACCATTCAATGACCGGTTTAATTGTTAATACCTCGAAACTCTGGCTCGAGTAAAAACATAAATAAGATTCATTTTGAAAAACTGAATAGGTCTCTATGTTTTGAGTTCTGGGAAGGGGCATCTAGGTCTTATGATCTTTTCATTGACTAACTCACTAAGCATATTTCTCTATGTAGCTGCATAGAGGGTGTTAAAAGCTCTCGAGCCCTGGATAATTATCCAGGTGCTTGTTAAACAAAGTTTAAAGAAAAAATAAATTAAGGTTTTATGTTCAAAACACTCGGATACCTTTTTTTGAGCCGATAACCTCTTGGGAGTTATTGAAATCGATCGGGACTTTAAAAAATTCTAATTCGTGCGGATATGATGGTGTATCTAATAGAATTTTAAAAAATATCTCATGGTTTGTGGCCGACATTCTTGCTTCGATATTTAATAAAAGTATTCTAAGCGGGAAATTTCCTGACGCACTTAAAATCGCGGATGTGGTACCGCTCTATAAAAACGGCGATTCTAACAGCGTCAAGAACTACAGGCCGATCTCACTTCTTCCAAAAAATTGAGTTGTCAAGTTTTTAAATAAGACCCTTTTCTTTACTCCAGTCCAATTTGGTTTTCAAAAAGAAAAATATACTGAAGAAGCACTTTTGGAGTTTTGTTCGCAAATACATTGGAATTTGGATAGAAAAAAGCATACTGCAGGCTTATTTGTGGATATAACCAAAGCTTTTGATATGGTCAATCTTTCCATTTTCTTAAAAAAACTTCAAATGGCTGGTTTTCGAAGCTTTATGCTTGCGTGGTTCGGATCATATCTGGCAAATAGATCACATAGGGTTAAAATATATGAAATCAGTAGTGGAATTCAATATATTAAAATTGGTGTGCCACAAGGATCGGTTTTAGGACCGATTCTATTCCTTATTTATATCAATTCTCTTTTTGAGCTTAATTTTAAGGGCGTTTTGACGGCATTTGCTGACGATATAGGATGCTCTTATGGATCTGTCTCTCCGTTAGACTCAGTTGCAGATATAAATTGGGATCTGAATTTGCTTAGGAATTGGTTTGTGGATCATAAGTTGGTAATTTGTTCCAAAACTAAAATTTTGTTGTTCAATTCTTCTTCACCACTCTCCGAGGCAATTTTTTTCTTTCATGCACCTGAGTGCCAACAATTCAAATTGAATGCTTGTTCTTGTTATTTCTCGTCCATTTTTTGCAACTATTTTAACTGTAGTGAAAAGTGCTTTCAAATAGAGAAAGTTAATGAATTTAAGTATTTAGGGTTGTTAATTGATTCCAAGATGAGTTTTTCAAACCATAATGAGTTTTTGAGAATTTCTTTTATTTAAAGAGAGTTTGTTCTTCCGAGCTTTTGAAAACCATATACTACGGATTATTCCATTCAAAATTGCAATATGGCATCGCTTGCTGGGAAGGTTTCTATTTAAATAAAATACAGCCTCTCAATCTGTAATAAACACCGTTTACATCCTTCCTTTCCGTTATTCCGTGATTTGAAAGTTCTTCCTGTTCGCCACTTGTACTGTTTTAAAGTGCTAAGAATGTTCTTCTCTGGATCTGGCAATATTAATTTTAGAGTCCTCGACGGTCATAATCTCCATGTAAATTCGTCTCATTCTGTTGCTGTGCCCATTTATCGCACCACTGCGTTTCGTAATTTTTACACAGTAAACTCTTGTCGTCTTTTCAATAAATTACCTCAATCACTAAGAACAATTGATTCGCAAAATAAGTTTAAGAAACTTCTAAAACATTGGCTATTTGGTTTGGATTTCAAAAGATTGGAATCTCTTTTATCTGTCCAGATGTAGATACATTTATTAATATTATTGGTTACACATCCTTCTCCGTCTTAATCTAACTAAATTTAAATCTTTCTTTTGTTTTGGGTTATATTGTCTTGTTAATTGCATTTATTTTTATCTCATGTATGTTAATGGATATATATGTATGTATAAATTTTTTCTAAGGGTCACCTCACCCATAATCTATCAGAAGTCTAGCTATTTCGAAGTGACATTTGACACTATTATTGTTATTAAAATATAAAATGTCACTAACCTTTCTCACTTTAATATCTATTTTGTACTATATTATAAGTTAAACTGTATGAAGATTTAATGAGGAATAAATGAATTGAAATATTTTTCTAAGCTTCTGCTATATGTTGGATTCGAATCGACTCTACGATGGCCAATCTAACGTTGTTATACCATTTTCCTGTTACCAACGCGAAGTTTTGGTTCGTTATCCTCTTGTAGGTCGCAATTGTCAGGCCCATACAGAGATTCGGCAGACTTTAGCAAACCCTTTTGGTATGGTCTGACCGTGAATTGTGCACCGAGCTTCCTCGTGGTCACTATTAACTTCCCGAATCAATGAACCTTTGCTGGATGTTTCACTGTCCGTCTTAACAACTTTTTAATTTTGTTTGCATAGATTGTCTTCCAATAATTATTGACGGAAAAAGATGCTTCATCCGTAAATATAATGTTTCTTTAATCACGGTTCCCAATTCAGCTTTTTTCGATATGGTTTGCGGAGAGTAGAGGTTTATGGTTAGTACGGGTACTTCTGTTCTTGATTCCAGATTATGCCAAGCAACGTTTGTGTTGATGGTTACTATAACTCCTCATCTATATAATTATTGCTTTGCCTTCCTCAGACTTATTGTTTGGTTTTCCGGAATAATTTACAAATCACTTTATTGTCCTTTGGCGATGTGGTTTTGATATATCCTCTACCTGGGCCATCATTGACATTACCACATTCTTTATATCTCTTTATCGACTTTTCATAAACGCATCAGGGAGAAAAGAAAAGCACGAAAGAAATGGCAAATCACTCGCGCACCGCAGCATAAAAAGGTCCTCAACCGACTACGCAATCGCCTTAGAGATAGTATTCGGGAATTTAAAAGCAATAAGATAGCGACTGGAAGAGAATCAAATTATTCACTTTGGAAAGCGCTAAAAGGCATCCGGAAACCTCAAATGCAAGTGCCATCAATTCGCAAAAACGATAGAACTTGGGCCAAGAGCGACAAAGAAAAGGCAGAACTTTTTGCTTTGCACTTAGAAGAAACGTTTAAGCCATTCGACGGCCCTTTCATAACGCCCGACTCCCCAGTCATGACATCTGACAACTTTAAAGTAAAAAAAAGTTGCATTAATTGAACTGAGGGAAGTGATTAAAAATCTAAAGACTAAAAAAGCACCGGGTTATGACTTGATAACGGCGCAGGTGCTCAAGGAATTACCGAATAAAGCTCTGAGCAAACTGCTATATTTGATTAACGCTTCGTTCAGATTACTCTACGTTCCGAGACAATGGAAAGTCGCAGAGATTATAATGGTCCCGAAACCAGGCAAACCTCTGAATGAGAAGAAATCATATCGGCCTATTTTCCTATTGCCAGTTAACTGTAAAATATATGAAAAACTACTTTCAAAACGACTACAACCCGTAATCAACGAAAGACGTCTCATTCCTGACCATCAGTTTGGATTTAGAGTCAAACATTCTACAATCGACCAAGTCCACAAAATAATTTACGTGATTGAGAAAACTCTCGAAGAAAAAAAGATTTGTTGTGGTGTATTTCTTGACGTCTTACAAGCTTTAGATAAGGCTTGTGCACGAAGGCTTGGAGTATAAATTGCAACGACTACTGCCACGGCAACTCTTTATAATTTTACGATCGTACCTCACCGACAGACTTTTTCGCGTTAAGCACGGAAATGATTACTCTGATTTCAAGGAGATTGCGGCCGGAGTCCCACAAGGAAGTGTCCTTGGCGCACTTCTATATGTACTCTACACGCGTGATATCCCACAGGAAAGAAACTGCGTCGTCGCCACGTTTGCGGACGATACGGCGATATTGACAACGGGCGATAAAATTGAAGCAGCAACTGAAAAGCTGCAACATGCTATTAATAGAGTCCACGCTTGGACGAATTCTTGGCGTATTGTGCTGAACGAAAGCAAATCTACTCACGTCAACTTTACCTACAAAAAAGTGGACAGATTACCCGTATATATAAACTCAGCTCAAATATCGTACGCGAACGAAGCAAAATATCTAGGAATGACTCTAGATGGCTTAAATGGAAATCGCACGTAAAAAGAAACGCGACGAGCTCGAAAACAAATACCGACAAATGTACTGGCTACTCGGAAAACATTTGAGGCTGAGCCTACATAACAAACTGCTTATCTATAAGCAAGTCATAAGCAAGTGCTAAAGCCAGTATGGACGTATGGTCTACAACTATGGGGTTGTACCAGGAAAAGCAATAGAAACATCCTACAAACTTTTGAAAATAAAGTTCTTAGAACGATCGTTAGCGCATCGTGGTACGTACGTAACGAAGATATTCATCGGGACCTGGGAATTCCCAGCGTCGACGTCGAAGAGATAACAAATTTTGCTCGTAAGCACAAAGATCGTCATTCAACTACTTGACGCGAACAATTCAATTCGTCGTCTGTAAAGCATAAAACCTTTTGACCTCGCGTCATAGTATATGCCTGTCGTGAAAACAGCAGGAACTTTCATTAGAATTTAACCTGTCTAAAGCGCTACATTCTTTTTCAATTACATACTAACATCTCTTTCCAAAAATCACGAGTTTCGTAAGCGAAAATAAAACTGCTGGATAAGCGTCGGCTTAGTTGTAGTATTAATCTTGAAGAGTGGTGTTTTTAGTGAGTAAAAATCTCAGACTACCATAAGCACGCGCGGTCGGGCCTTATGGTATCTTTAGAAGATTTTCATCCTCTCGGCAAAAAAAAAAAAATAAAATAAAATAAACGCATCAGAGTTCTTATATATTTTGCTTCCAATTTGACACTCATTTTCAGTCTTTTAGGATGAGTTACCATGCAAATGCCAATATGTAAAACTATACCGGAAAATATTAAAACATGTACTCATATGTACAAGGTGTCAGGAGGAAGGTTTCCGTTTTCAAAAGTGAATAAAACAAAAACTATGAGACATATTGTTTTATTAATTAGTTTAACATAAAGAGGAAGAATTCGGATTCTATTTTTTGAAAATGATATCGCCATGATATCATCTGACGGACAGACACGGTGTTGAAACCATTAGTGTTACTTTCTATACTATTCTGGTGTATAAAGTGTGGGCCATTGGCTGGTTTCTTTTTAAAATTGCTATAAAAATTTTTCATTCAACATTTTTCAAAATTTTTTGCTACACCGAAGATTATAGGCTTTTCGATAATTTATGGAAGAAAATTTTATTTAAATGGCTGCCGCGGCTAACTTGGCATTAGCCCATTATATCAACCCAATTTTTCAGTATATTTTCAATGGTTCGGGTCTCTATTTCATGAATAGGTCGATCAATATTGTGGTTAAGTATCTGAATCGTTCCTCGATCATTCTGGATATTGAGTCTACAAAAAAAAGTCAAATCACAACTCCACGAAGGTCAAGCAACATCACTGAAACGGCTGACTATACTATTATTGAACATAGTGCGCGAAGGATCGATTGTTGGACGGCATGCATTTCCACGTTTCCTCAGTTTCTGGCTATAAAAAAGAATCGGTTATCATGGATCTGAAGCGCTCTCTGTTGACCGTAACGTTGTTGTTATCTTCATCTTCAAATGAAAATGGGCCAATAATGCCGCCATTCCTCAAACTACACCAATACGCTGAGGAACCATTCGCTTCTCCTGAACCACGTGTGGGTTTTCCGAGCCGCAAATATGGCAGTTTCTCATGTTTACATAGCCGCCGAGATAAAAATATGCATCATCTGAAAAAATGATATTTTTTTTTTTAGCAAATTCGACTTCAATTTCAAGTTGCTCTAAAACCCAAACAGTGAAACGATAACGAAAATTCAATTCCTGAGTCAGTTGGACCTTGTAAGGTAATAATCTGAGATTTTTTCTCCCAGGCTAGTGCGGCTAATATTTAGTAGCTTAGATCTGTGACCAGTTGAGGTTCTCGGATTTAGGCACGCAATTTCGGCAACAGCAGCATTACTCTCGGTTAAGCACACAGAACGAAAACGAGGATAACCTGTGTTATCTCACGAACTTTCTTCACAAACTTGCGTACAACAGGCACGGTTGGTGCATTATTTCGAACGAAATTTCTTTTCAAAATTCGCACTGTTTCGGCAACAGTCACTTTGGAAATACGTTTTCAATATTTCCCAAAGTTGTACAAACGTAAATCGATTCATTTCGTATTGCGGAGATACGATACTTTAATTCTGTAAATTTTGTGGGTGCGAAAGTGCTGTCAATATAATTTGGAAAGGAACCTGTAAGTTGCGCACAGATGAATAGATTAGCAAATATGTTAGTAAATAAATAAACAGTAACAAAAAAAAAAAAGTTAACAAAGATATGAAGGAACAAAAAGTTAAAAAAAAAAATCTAAAAAATAAGGAGTTTAACATTGCATTAGTTAGCATTAGGTAAGGGTATGATATTGCATATTTAATTGATTTATTAGTAATATCGCATCTGATCTTAAATGTGTCATTAAGTTTGCCAATTCTGAAGGAGATCAATTCAACAGTAGCTTTTGTATGTAGATCTAATGTAGAGTGATGCCAGGGAAGTTTTAGCATCATTTTTAGTAGTTTGTTCTGTGAGATTTGTAACTTCCTAATGTGACAATCTGCTTAATCGCCCCAAACCTGGCATCCATACAATAGAATAGCTTGAAAAATCGTATGAACGGATATAATATTCTTATAGCTATGTTTATTTTGTTAATTGTTTGCGTATTATGTTCTTTAAATGTCAATTTTGAGACAAGATATATGCCCAAATATTTTACAGCGAGAATGTCTGTTGATTATGAATTGATTAGCCGGAAGAAAACAAGAACTTCTTTTTCATGTAAAAAAGGTAGCTTGCATTTTTTCGGCATTTAGCTTTATTTTCTACTTTGTGTAGTATTATTTGCAGTATTTCAACCGCATTTTTTAAATTGGTCTCAATATTAAGACCAAACTCATGCGATGAAATGATGACCGTGTCATCGGCATATATTGCTGCTTCATATTGGGGAAGAATGGGGAAATCGGATTTGTACAAATTGTACAATACTGGTCCAAGAACCGAGCCTTGAGGAACACCTGCATACAAATTAATTACATCTGATACGCTACAATTGACATGCACTTTAAAACGACGGTTTGCTACAAAACTTTGAACAATTTTACAGAGAAATTGGGGGAAATTCAGCTCTAACATTTTATAAGTGAGGCCATTATGCCACACAGAATCGAATGCGAGTAAGATCATACCAGTTGATCTTCCTTGTGCACGGTTAGTTTTAATGATATTGCATATTCTTAAAACTTGATGGGAAGTTCCGTGATCAACCCAAATTGTTCATCGGGATATATTTTCTTATCATCGACAATCTTAACAATTTTTTCTTTCAGAAATTTCTCGTAAATTTTACTTACATTACTGAGCAAACTTAATGGTCTGTAACTTTGAGGCCTATCAACAGGCTTTCCCGCTTTTGGAATTGGTACTACCTTTGCCAGCAAGGCAAGCGTTAATGATAAAAGTAAGGAGTTTGATTCCCTCTTTAGGTAACTTTTTCAGGTATACATTTTTAATGTTATCAATTCCACCTGTTTTCCTAATCTGCAAATTGTCTACAAAGTATTTTATATCTGTTTCAGTCACAAATTCACTTGACGGAGTTTCAGTAGTAGTCGCATTAAAGGTTTGTAGAACATTTTCTATAAGTGTGTTGGTATATGCGTCTCCTAAATGTTGAGATACCAAATGATTTTCTGAGAAATTCGAAGCAAGTACTTTCGCTTTTTCACTGTCTGGAAAAAAGGTATTGGGAAGAGGTGTGAATAAATATCTGAAAAGTTTCGTCCTGATAAATGGGTGCTTCGTTAAATTTTTTTTTTTTTGTGAAGAAATCATTTCTCTGTAATCTTAGCCTGAAAATGATGTAAACCGGAAAAAGTTTTTCCAATATATGGGAAGGCGTTTTAAAAACGCCGCTGAGAAAGAAATGGGCCTCTGAAGATTTTGGTAGAAAAATCTGCGTCCAGCACCCAATCGGTGTATGTTCTACACATTCTATGGTAAGATGCAACAATTTTAATGCGTTAAGCTTTGGATAAACAATCCACAAAGTAAAATACAAGGCAAGAACTAACTACCTTACACTTTGGATGACAGATGGATTTGACAGATGCCATATGGCAGTTATGTGACATCCCAACCTCGAAATGAATAACCCTTTATTCAGCCTGCATATCTTCAGATTTTGGTCGGATAAAAGTGTTCGATGTCTATGCAATAAAAGCCTCAAATCCCACAGGCCCTTAGACAAGACTGTGAAGGATGAAGGTTAAAATCTTTGCTAAAGTTATGTGTTTATGATTAAAGTGCTAACATTTCGCAAAATAACAGTAGGTATGTTCGAAACCATTGATCAGATAAGAGAAAACCACTTTTCTTTGAACGAATTTTTTGACACGGTCACCATACTTTCATAAGCTTAAAATACGAAAATAAAAGCTCTAAAATGGTCGTCCAACAGATAGTAATATTATTAATAAATATAAATTTTCGGAGAGGGGTATACATTATTCCAGTTCAATTCCACGCTCATTATTCAAACACCTTTCAATGCGAACCTCTTTACAATTTTATGCAATCGTCACCTCCGCGTGCAGTCTTCCTCATTCTTAAGTACTTTGGCGTTACCGATCCTTTGAACTTGGCAAAGGAAATTAACATTCACAAATTTGAGGAACATAAACACGCACATACATATACCGACAACCGCTCTTACCTGTCCATTCGGACTCCAAAGAGTTTATCATAAATTTGCGGTGAGCATTTGTCCCTTATGAAGTCTAATCCGCGTTTATTTTATTCGAGGCTACAAATCGTCGCCTTAATAGTGTCAACTTGACTTATGTGATCGCTGCGACCGATCGTCGCAGTCATTCGCTATATGTGGACGATGTTCGTATGAGAGGGGAGGTGAACCCGGGGTTGATTCGCATTGGAAATGTGATAATAATTCGTGCGATCCGCGAGTGCGTATCGCGTAAAGGGTCACTGTTGCTCCAATGGAAGCGGTGTATTTCATTTTGTGGTATATAAATCACTGCCACAAGCCCACTCGTTCGTATTTTACTCGCCGCAATGATGTATCCTTTGCTGCCTCTGGTGCTGCTGTTGCTGCCGGGACTGCCCAATCGTCCTCCTCCAGTGCGCGCAGAAAACCTAATAAACCATAATCCATTTTGAATTATTGTAACGCACAGCATCGGTTCTTTGTGCTGGACGAGTTTATAGGTGTCCCCTTCGAGGAGATCATGTCGCCTGGTTTCCGCAACAAAAGTATTCACCAGCATGATAGTTTACGGCACAACGCATCGGTCTGTTGCATATTGGCGGCGATTTAGTGCGTGCTCTTTTCGAGAGACTCAAATAATTCAGGTATTTGGAGTGTCTGCCATAATTTAAGTTTTGCAACAATCAACAGAGGGTGTCGGATATTGAGGTAAAATATTAAGTTTTTGACAGGAAGCTGAATACATATCTGGACGCTTACATATATCACATAGCCTGACATTGTCCAGAACCGAAGTGAATTTGTAATTTATTGCCAGTGTCCAATTTTACTTTGCCATAAGTACTTTTCGAAAATATGTAAGTAGATACATACTCCGAAATAATTAAAATCCTGAATGTCTCTTGTGAGACGTATGTATCTAGATATATGAATTGCATCTCGGTAGATACATGTAAACGAACAAATCTCTATAGTTTGTCCGTGTTCTGAACCCTAACAATTTGGAACAGTCATTTTGCCGATTCTGTTGGTGACATTTTCTTCGGTTCCACCATCATCCATTGTCCCGGATGATGGTGGAACCGACTCGTAATTTTTAAATAAAGGAAACTCTCCACAGGCTGTCCTGTCGACCATTACTTTCTTGAGTGGATAAGCTACTTTCAAACCTGATTTTTATTTTCGTAGAGTTCTGCATCAGCCCCTGTCAGACGTTATTGGCGCAGTATAAATTTTCGATAAAAAATATAAGAGTTCATCGAATTTCTTCGCTAGCTACAGAGTAGCGCCATTTATCAACATCATTAAGTGGTGCCCTACTACTTCGGATTTTAAATTACTCTGACAGTATTTCCCCTGCAGAACGCGACATTCAAGACATTGCTGTATGAAAAGCCGAATGGTATTGAAAGGTAATCACAGGAAGATCTAGAGCGAACTCTGCTTGCTTAGCATCGAATACATCACTTCTTTTGGTCGTTCTAAAAAATTTGCTTGCCATGCAAGCACAGAAAGATCGCAAATCCTGTTATCGTTTAGTCCTTACGTTGAAGGCTGGGAGATGCTCTCCATTCGCTCGATGTGAGTTCGTGAATATGGCTTCTATACTCGTGCATCTCTACGACTAAGTCTGTAAGTCTTATAAGTAGTCTGACCACCCGTCCCTTGGTTTGGGTGGGATAATCCTGGATTTTAGCTATTGTCGTGGCGTCTTGGCGGATTTTCGATTTGTCCCGGTTTTAAGAATGGATTAGTCAACATCCAAGAAAAGCCCCGACTTAGAGAGAATGTTGGCAAACAAAACAAATGCTGCCATGTAACATGAAGTGGATTCATAAATGGAAGAAAAAAAAACACGGGAACAAGCCATAGCCCAACCAACCCTCAGCGAACAACTGCCGCTAGAGTTAGGCTCTTTAATTGAAGGTAAAGATTGGAAAAACCTGATTCACATTCAAAAGAAAATAAAGCATTCCTTTTACGTACTTCTTTCCTTATGATAAATTGAACTTTTAGGGAAATGGATGGATCCTTAATGGACTATGACATCGTACCTTAATCACCTCGACTACGCTGACGATGTTTGCCTACTTTCACATAGGACAATGGACATTCATCTTTCATCGTTCATCGTTAAAAATGTAGAAGCTAAGGCAAACAAAGTGGATCTTGAAATATACACAGCCAAAACAAAACCCCTGAGTATTTCTAACACCCACGCTCTACTCAACATTCCCGGACAGGAAGTCGAGAAATTAGACAACTTTCTGTATCTAGGAAGATGGGCTTGGCTAACCGTGGGGGCACCAAACTGTGTGCAGCAGAATCGGGAAGGCAAAAGCTGCATATGGAATGCTATCTGTTCAAGTTCCGCTTCAATGTAGAATCAGTACTGCTTTATGAGTGCAGTACTTGGAAGGTGGATATCATTAACACAGACAAGCTGCAAACCTTCGTAAATATATGTCTGTGCATCATCTTGAGCATTTGTTGGCCCAATCGTATCTCCAATAAACAGCTTTATCAGAGATCGTGCCAAGGACCTATAGACATTACTATACGAAGCAGAAAATGGCAGTGGATTGGACACACCCTACGGGGCGAAGACAACTAAATTGCAAAATATGCCATGCAGTGGAATCTGCTCATCCAGGCAGGCAGAACTGCGGAACGTCCTAGGTAAATGAGGTGCAGAACAGTTGAGAAGGAATCAAGCTCTTTCGGAATGAGTTGGGGGCATTTCAGGCGTTGTTGACGCACTATGTCCCTCGAGGTGTGAAAGCATTTAAGTAAGTTTTCAATCTCGACACAACAGTAAGACAAATTGAGAGCAACACTAAAAGTGTTGCCCCAAAATCAAAGTAACTTAATGATTAAATCACTAACAATGCAAACTCTCTTTCAACATCAAAATCATCGATCTCATAGACTTCTTCATAGTTAAAAATATCTCAATTAACTATCTGCAAATTAAAGAAAGTCAAAATTTAAGCTCGGACCATTCGCTTATCCTACTGACACTGAGTGCGTTCTGAATATAAGTAATTCAATTCTTACTAGTAAACGCATGAACTGGGTAAGCTTCAAATCAAATCTTCAAGAGAAGATAGAAACACTTACACCAATACGATCTAAATAGCAACTTGATTCAGAACATAAAAAAATTATCAAAAATATTCTAATTTCAGCCTGGGAAAACAAAATTAGAGAGTTAGTTGCTGAAAAGCGGGAAGCGAGGAAGTTAATTTAAGATTAAGATTAAGGAACTTCAAGATTCTAAAATTGAATTCCATTTTACAAAATCTTGACAATAATAAAAATACGGAGTACGCACTCTGGAAAGCCACAAAGAAATTAAAGAGACCAATCATTCGCATTCCTCCAATCAAAAAACAGGATGCAAAGTGGACTAAAAGCAACAAGCAAAAAGATTTGAAGAGTATCTAGATGAAATTTTCCAAACAAACCCAAGGGAGTATGATAATTTACTTAGCTAAGAACTAGAAGAATTATGCACCACATCGTCATCTGAAGTGAGAAAGGAAATGCGAAAAAGAGCCAGGATTTGAATTGAACTTTTCAAATTCTCAAGCAAAAGCAATTTCGAAGCTTACATGCATCATCGACTCTGCATTTAAATTGAAATACGTACCACAGTTATGGAAAGTAGCTGAAGTTATCATGATAGCCGAACCGGGAAAACGACCTCACGAAGCATCATCCTATAGGCCAATATCTTTGCTGCCAATAAACATATTATTCCAGACCACCTATTTCGCTAGCGAGTGAAACATTCAGCGATTAACAAACATTGTTGAAAAAGCGCTTGAAGAGAAAAAAAAAGTCTTGATAAAGTTTGGCATGAGGGATTAGTCTACGAGGGTGGGTCAATAAGTCCCTGACAATTAACACAAATTGTGTCGTTACCTTAAATTTAATTTTTTTTTGTCAAGAATCATCTTTCGAAGAACGCACCCATATTTTCAGATAGATTTGTCAAATAGTTTTGTTGTGGCAGCCATTTTATATAGATGCCTATTAGCATCTTCGTTAAAATGGAAAAAAGTGAATTTCGAGTGCTCATTAAACACTATTTTTTGCGAGAAAAAACTATCACGCAAACCAAACAAAAGCTTGACAAATATTATGGGGACTCTTCTCCATCGATTGGAACCATTCACCACTGGTTTACTCAATTTCGGTGCGGTCGTTCAAGCACAAGTGACGCCGAACGTTCTGGTCGCCCAATTGAGTTCATCACACCAGAAATGGTCGACAAAATCCATGGTTTGATAATGGACGATCGGCGAGTGAAAGTGCGCGAGCTTGAAGAGGCCACAGGCTTATCACATTTCTTGACTTCGATTTTACATAAATATTTGGACATGAAAAAGCTTTCCGCAAGATGGGTGCCGCGTTTGCTCACAATCGACAACAAACGCATTAGTTTGACAACTTCGAGCGATGTTCCAGAAAAATTCGGCTGGGTTTTTGCGCCGTTTCATAACCGTGGATGAAACCTGGATTCACCACAAGACACCAGAAATCAAGGAACAGTCAAAACAATGGACCTCTCCTGGTGAATCGAAGCCGAAGAAGGCCAAGGCAGGTTTGTCAGCAAACAAGGTCATGGCAGAGCTGCTGGATCGATTCCAAGCCGATTTGAAGCAAAAACGGCCGCATTTGGCGAAGAAAAAAGTTCTTTTTCACCAGGACAACGCACCGGCGCACAAGTCCGCAATCGCTATGGCAAAATTGCATGAGTAAGGCTACGAGCTGTTCCCCCATCCAGCATATTCCCCAGATTTAGCCCCTACTGGATTGATTCCAAGCCGATTTGAAGCAAAAGCAGCCGCATTTGGGGAAGAGAAAAGTTCTTTTTCACCAGGACAACGCACCGGCGCACAAGTCCGCAGTCGCTATGGCAAAATTGCATGAGTTAGGCTACGAGCTGTTCCCCCATCCAGCATATTCCCCAGATTTAGCCCCCTGCGACTATTTCTTGTTTCCAAACATGAAGAAATGGTTTGGAGGTAAGAGATTTGGGTCGAATGACGAGGTCATCGCTGAAACAAACGTTTATTTTGAGGGGCTCGAGAAATCGTATTATTTGGAGGGCATCAGAAAATTGGAGAAACGGTGGATGAAGTGTATAGAGCTAAGAGGAGACTATGTTGAAAAATAAAATGTTTTTATACCGAAAAGAGTTTTCCTTATTTCATATGTGAGGGACTTATTGACCCACCCTCGTACAAACTAAAAAGATAAAGATAAAAAAGATACTTCCGCATAAAAGAGAAAAACACATATTCTGAACTTAAAGAAATCAAAGCGGGTGTACCCCAAGGGAGTGTTCTTGGGCCAATACTCTATCTCCTGTATACCTACGATATTCCAACGCTAGAATACAACACGATTGTTACATTTGGTGACGACACGGCTATAATCAGTTTGCAGAAAGTAATGTGTACTCAACTCGTAAACTCTTGGCATGACTTTGGATGCGAAACTTCGCTGGAAAGTTCATGTCAAGAAAAAAAGAGAAGATTGGTATTATCTACCGGAAAATGTACTGGATGATAGGAAGGCAATCTTGCCTATCAACATAAAACACACTTTTGTTTTACAAGCAAGTCATAAAACCCATATGGACTTACGGTATTCAACTTAAGTGTTGTACCAAAAAAAGCAACATTCAAATCATAAAAGAGGTAAAGTAATTGCAGGAAAGTACAAATGGTAACCCTATCTATCTGCATACTCATATAATTTAATATTCAAGAATAGTATACAAGAAAATTCTTTGGTTTGGGTGTTTATGCGTTGAGATGAATTCTAATGAATATTACAATTTTCCATTTCATTGTTTTAGATTCATTCGCGCAATTGATGTTTGCCATTTCACAAGTTGCTTTCTCCAGTGAGTTCCCCAATCGCTGATACCATGTAATGGGCGGATACCACAATTCATCCCGCCTAGGTTATAAATATCAATGCCACAGATACAAGTGGGGTTTACTCGTATTTCCCCTATCATCGTTAGGCATCACGCGCATGACCAGTTAAGTGGCACACAGTATATGCACGATGTGTAGATGTACTCATATAAAGTACATGTACCTATTGCAAAAGGAAACAATAAAAACCTACAGTGCTTGCAGAATAGCTCTACGAATGGATTTTGTAATATCTTGTGGGCTATTATGACGGTTACTTGAATATTTTATTTCGTAGTTGCTTAGATTTTTTTTCTTTTCAACTACCACGTCATAATACTTACATACACATTTGAATGGCTGAAAAAAAAAATGGGTAACAATCAAACCTTTAGCAAAAAGGGAATTAATAGCAAATTAGATAGGTAGGTACCTGCCTCTATCTCTAAATCTCCAAAAGTGAAACAAAATGGTGTTCTGTTTTGCACAGCATTTCTCATAACTTTGTCCTAATATTTTCTAATACAGGGTTATTCAATTTGTGCTTTAGGATTTTAATTTAAATAAAATAAAAAGTACAAAAGGCTGTATTGTTGCCGTAACTTCACGGATGTTGGTTTTTAAGTACTCCAAAGTTTGGGGATTGTCTGCGTATACACGATCTTTAGCATAGTTAAACAAAAATAAATCCAACGGGTTCAGATTGCGCTCTTGGTGGCCAATTTATGTCGCCAAATCTCGAAATTAAACGGCTGGGGAACTTTTCGTGCAAATGATCTAAATTTGTCTGTTTTGTGTTGGACGTAGCCCCGTCCTGTTGGAACCACATGTAGTTCACATCAATGTCTTCAATCTCACGCCAAAAAAAGATGGTTATCATTTGACCATAGTGCAGAAAATTCTCACAGTAACAGTGGCGCCTTCGCCATTTAAAAAAAAAAAAAATACGGCCCGATCACGGCGACGTTGGTCCACAGCGCGCACCAAACTGTCACTAGTGGTGGATGCTATGGCCTCTCAACTATGAAATTTGTGGTGTCAGAACCTCAAATTCTGAAATTTTGTTTGTTTACTAGCCGCCGAGCGAGAAATAGACCTCACCATTGAAGAAGATTTTGTTCGAAAAACTTGTGCACAGATATTACAGAGCTGTTATTTTTTTTAGTAAGATGCAACAATATTTGGCAAGGCAAGACCTGACTACATGTCACTATGGATGACAGATGGATTTAACATGTGAGACTCGTCGTCAGAAGTATATTACTCAATCTGCGGTAAATCAAAGTCTCCTAGAAGCAATAAGTTGTCATTGCCGCTTGTCATATGACATTGCCGCTTGTCATATTACTAAGTAATACCTCCTAATATCACGGAATAAATCTCTGCGTTCATCTGCCATTCTTCGAGGATTGTTCTTGACGGTACTTCAGTGTCACTTCGACTGGTCGCTGTTGATACCATTCCAGCAAATAGGAGGTTGTTCGAAAGGCGCGGCATACTCTCAAGGCATTGGTTCTGTAGACCGCCTCCGTCTTCCTTCTGTACGTTTTCGTCTTCATGGCACTTGCTCATATTCGGGACCCGAAAGGCATCATCGACGTCGCAACGTTTGCTGAGAGCAGTCTCTTCTTCTGTTTAGGTCCTCCAATATTTGGCATGCTCCTTGCCTTGTTCTTGCTGCCTTCTCAGCTGCGTGTTGCAGGTGTTGCTTAAAAGTCAACCTTGCATCTATAGTAGCGCCAAGGTACTTCAGCCCTGGTTTGGAAACTACAATGTGATCGCCCACGGTTACTCTTATAGTCTCCATAACTCATCTGTTACTGATGAGCACTACTTCGGGCTTTCCCTCTGCTAGTTTTAGGTCCATGCTTACTAGCCAGTCCTGTACCATCCCGATACCTTCAATACAGTCAAGCTCCAATTCCTCAAGCAATTTTGGAAGCCAATTCTTTTCGAGGACCTCGGAATTTGAAGCCTGAGGACGTCGTCGTACATTAGATTCAACAGTAGTGGACCTAGAACGGAGCCTTGGGGGACACCGCCTGTGGCGTTACACTGCTTCAATCAGTCGTCGGTGCAATAGCACAGTATTTTATTTCTAAAATAGTCCGCTGTTATTTTCTGCAGGTAGTCCGGTAGTCTCTTGGCGGTAAGTGCTCGCAGAATATTACTCCAATTTCCGGTGTTGAAGGCGTTTTTAAAATCCAGCGGTATGAATGCGCAGTACTCTTTACCTCCCCCCTTCCATCATCTTCCTTCGATGACTTTTTTCGCTGTATTTACGACTTCGTCGATGGCATCAATCCTAGAACGTGCCTTACAGAAGCCATATTGGCGGTCTGCAAGGCCTCCCGCTTCATCGATCGCGCTTTTCAATCTGTCACTTATTATGCGCTCCAGTATTTTGCCCATGGTGTCCAGCATGCATAGAGGCCTATACGATGAGGGATCCTGCGGTGGTTTATTACCTTTTGGTACAAGGACAAGTCTATCGCATTACCTAGTTTTGTGTACGAACTATCCATATGATCGGAATGTCCTCAAGATTCAGGTCTTTTAAGGCACCTTCGACTGAATCCGCCGCGACATTATTAAAAGCCACTTCGATGTCTAAGAATGCGTCCAGGGTGTACTCTTTATAATTCAATGATTTTTCAATCGTACTGACAACGCTATGAAGTATATGCATGCTGTGCCGGAGATATGATACTGGGGTTCAGCCTGCTGCGAATCTGTATGTCAATAAGTCTTTTAAAGGTTTTACAAAATCAAGGATGTCAAGCTTATTGGTCTAAAGTCACCAGCGCAGGTATGATTACCTTTACATGCTTTGGGGATGAAAACAACTTTGACTGCTCCTACTAAAATTCAGTGCAGATTCCATGACAGTGTTTCACCCGCTAGATACATATTAAAATATTGGATTTCTTATACACTCTATTTATTCTTTGTATACTCGTGGGGATTATTTTTCGTAATGTAAAATGCCCACATTCCAACATTTTCGATTCCCTCTAGCACTCTGTTATCGCTAGTGGATTACACTTGACCAGCTCAATAAATTTATCTGAAAATAAATAATTTATGTCTTTAGGTCAAACCTCCCGAGCATGTGTTACTCAATCAACAGCTATGCTCACAGTGCCTGGAAGATGTTCGCCACAGGTCGAAGGGAAAATATCTCCAACAGCGATTGCCACAAAGATAAATCAAGCGCCCGATTACATTCGTTTAATGTCTTCATAAAACAATGACAGGTATTTTCTGGTAGGTATCTGTATGCGGTTGCTCTTCGCTTGGACCCATATCTTAATGGCACCAGGGATCCGATGTAGATTTTTCATTTTTAATACCCGGCCATATTTCGCTTAATAGAAACACTAAGCCAAGAAAGAAATTATCAAATTTGTAATCGTGGACAAAAGGCACAGCAGCAGCGCCCAGATACTGTGAGTGAGTGTGTATGTGTGTGGAGATCAGCATCAGTCGATGCCACAATCAGTTCATACTTTATGGTCAAATGAATAAATTAACTGGGAAACGCTCAACAACTACTATACGTATGTGTATTTTGGAATACATAAATAATTTAGAATTTTTATTTCTCAATAAATCAACTGCGCTTAAGTCCGTTCGCTATGGCCTCAAATCCCAAATGTGGGAACAATCCGCAACCTACCTACCTGTTAACGTTTGTTCACCTGCCTGTGATTACTACCTGTTTAAGGATCTACTCGATAGCGGGGTATTGAACTTCTTTGATTTTTTTTTGTATCTTTTGTATTTAATGGTTTTAGGATTTTTAGAGAGTTCGCTTTGCTTTTAAATGACTTGGTTAGTAGAGCCTGCCAACAGATATTTGTCGGGTGACATTATTATACATTTCCTGTATTTATCGACAGATATGAGATAAGCTCTCATATTGGTGGTCTGTCAACCAGGGCGCGGTTGTTAATCATTTAGCTAGATACATACATTAACTTGTTTATTGGTTTCTAGGATCACCGTTCTTTCACTCACATGCATGGAGGCTGAGGTGAATGATTTTTGGCTTTTTGGTTTACATTTTGTAGATCTTGCGGTTGCGTTCTGAGGTTAATAGTTTCTGACCTCTCAGCTCAATTGGTGCTCTGGTTATGGTTCGGTAATTCCCTGATGAAGGTATTTTTGACTATACAGGATGTATTTCGTTTCTAGTGTACGGAGTAGTGTTCTAGTAGACATTATAAATAGATTGTGTTTTTGCGGCTTAACCGAATTTTTTTTTGCAAGAAGATGCCCATCAGATAATCATTAAGGTCTTAGCTGGCTAACGTTAAAATTCTAAATAAATTGAAGTGGAGGAAACAATTATGAATCCGGTGAAATCACCAAGCACGTCTTAACGTGGACATTGGTCGTTAGTTCTGTCGAGGATCTTATAAAACAATCTTTGGTCACGTCGTCCATATCCTATGTTGGGCATGAGCGCATATTAGGCTGATGTTTTTGAATTTTGCCTCGCGGATAGTCATCAGACATGCCTAAAGCTTAAGACTTCTTGCCGAAGTCTGCCTCTGATGGTAAATTCTCATTCAGTCACCATAGTAGATGTCACAGTTTTTCATCCGCTTTTTGCCCGGCCCATCCAACCGCACTTCTTGGGTGGTGATATCTGATTTATAGCAGTCTAGCCCCCCGGTAATTGCTCGATTGCACGTGGGCTATTAAGGGTCAGAATATTCTATTTGCAGATCAGGACGTTATCCTTATTTCGTTTGCAAGTTTCGTCAACAGTAAAATCATTTTTATCCGAGGCTTGTTTTTGCTTCGTAACTAGGACATTTTTCTATGGTAGGGCAGTTACCCCGACATCAAACCCTCAACCTGGAGGGTCAGATCCTTCGACGAAACCCATATGGCAGGAGGATGCACATTCTGATTGCAGTAACCCACTACGGGGATATGATATGATATGCCATTGGCCCATTAAGGATGGGCCGAATATGTCGAATTAGCTCACTAGGCTGACAGTTGACGGCACCGTCAATAATCGAGTGAATTCTTCCGCCGCACGTCCTACTTCTGAGGAACTCTTGTTAGACTTCTGAGATGCAGATTTCAGCCAACCAGGAGTTGGCTGAAATTTCGCTGGAGTTCACACAGCGATTTTAATTTTAGTTTTTAAAATTCTCTACAAGATGGTTGGCAAGTTTTTTAAAATTTTGTAAAAAATAAAGGCACATTCCCACAAAGTTTTTATATCCGAATATCTCGCAAACGGTGCGTCATGTAAACAAAATTATAATGATCTTCATTTTATGTTTTCAAATTCTCTGTCAAATGCTTAGCAATGTTTTGAAAATTTGCTATGCAGTAGAGGTCCTAATGTACTGCCTTGAGGGACCCCAGCTTGTTGTATAGTTTTGAGTGATCATCTTTATACTTGACATAGAAGTGTCGATCGGTTAAGCAATTTTTAATCATCATATATTGTAGAAATCAACTGGTAGAAGATTTTCTAGTTTTAGCAGTATGCCAGCGTGCAATACTTTGTCGAAGTATGTCGACTTCTCCTTCAAGTCAGTTGAAACTTTGTTAGTCACTCTGTGGATTTAGTGGATTGTAGAGTGTTGTCTTCGAAATCCGAACTGGTGGTCAGGTATTGCAGGTAGAAACACCTTCACTGAGTAATACAAATCAGGGCGTAGGAGTTTCAATGAATTGTGCAACGGGTTTGACCAAAAGTCAGGGGAGATGGCGTACCAGGTGGTAATGAAGAAACTGAAGAGCTTCCGGTCAATAGCTCCCACCTAGCCAAGGCTGCTGGAAAACATTGAAACAGCACCTGGGCTCGGTGGCATACCCAACACAGCCCTTAAAACCGCAATTAGAACTCGACCGTAAATGTTTGCAAATATCTACAGATCATGCCTGAGTGAAGGAGTATTCCCAGAGCGATGGCAGAAACAGAAGCTAGTGCTGGTCTCTAAAGAGAGTAATGCTCCTGGGGATTCATCGTCGTTTAGACCACTTTGTATTTTGGATACGGCTGAAAAAATTCTGAGACGTATCGCCTCCAACAAGCTGAAAGCTGCCATTGAAAACGCAGGAGGATTGGCAGAACATCAGTACGGTTTCCGAAGGTCGCGGTCAACGATAGATGTAATCCGAGTGGTCGTTGACAGAGTGAAGAAAGTCATAGCAGGCAGAAGATGGAGGGGTGATACTAAACTGTATCGTGCTTTTACCACGTTAGACGAAAGAAACGTATTCCACTCTGCGAACTGGAAGTATATCTTGGAATCCCTTCGAAATATAGGATGACCAGATAAGAACGATAGGAAAATAAATTTAAATAAAATAACAATAATGTGAGACATCAAATTGATTCTGGCTTTATTTTGAAGATACATTTATTCTATTATATATGGAATAACACGACATTTAAATGAACGCCTCGGCTTCGCTGGCAGTGCTTCAAGCGGTCGGTCCAATTTTTGATGACTCGGTCCAAAATATGCGGCGTTATTCCGGCAATAGCATCTCGAATGTTGGCCTCGAGCTCGTCCAAAGTGATTGGCTTGCTAGCATAGACTAAGGACTTGACGTAGCCCCAGAGAAAATAATCGAAGGGTGTCAAGACGCATGATCGCGGAGGCCAATTGATGAACGCTCGCCGTGAGATGACCCAGTCGCCAAATTTCTCCTTCACCACTTCGACCGTTGCCTCGCTTGTATGCCATGTAGCGCCGTCTATGGCTCTGGCCACAAAAAGTCGGTTAACATCGTTCTATACCGAGGACTATTGACGGTAACCGTGTCTCCTTCCTCATTTCGCAAGAAATAAAGTCCGATGATGCCGCCGTGCCATAAACCGCACCAAACAGTCGATCTTTTTGGATCTTGGACGAACACATGTGGATTGTGGTCGGTCCAATAACGGTAATTTTGATTGTTAATATAGCCGCTGAGCCGCATTTCCAGCGCCCAATTAGCGAACTCACGGCGTTGTTTATGGTCATCCGGCTTTAATTCTTGCATCAGCACAATCTTATGCGGATGTTGGCCCAAATTCAACCGCAAAATAAGCCTGGAGTCAACCAGCATCTGGCGATGCCCAATTCAGCTGATCGGCGGCGCGGAATCGATATTTCTGGGTCTTCTTCGATACTGACCGCTGCGGCGGCTATGTTTTCTTCACTTCGCACCGATCTCTGTCTGGTTGGTGGCTTAAGGTCCAAAGGAGTGTACTCACGCTCAAACTTTTCCACTGTGCGACGAATTGCCTGCGCACTGAAGCCATGATGACGACCGACCTCACGACGAAATTCACGTTGCGTATTTACAACTGAGCCGGAATTTCGATAATATTTTTAAATAATTTCCACACGTTCGGGAAGTTTCAAGCGATGTATAATGAAATGACAAACCTCACTGAATATGTTGACAGCTGGACGTTATTGGTAGCTTTAACAGCTGCTGAAACATAATAATTGGAAAAACTATCATTGCTATCTGGTCACGCTATATACAATTCAAAGTAACCCTAATCTGGGCTCCAGGGCATAATAACGTTTGTGGAAACGAACTTGATAATGAACTGGCCAAGCAAGGCTCAGCCCTCCTTCACTCACTTGCGCAATCAGTCCACGTTCCGCTTGGAGCGGTCAAGGCAGAAATCTTCTCAATTTTCCTTAGAAAAGCAAAGCTGTGCCTCGAATAAACATGTATTCTCCTCTAGAGTCGCATTCACAACTTCCGTTTACAATTCGAAAATCCAACGCATCCGCTTCACCATTGTGACATGTTGCTGTTTTTTTTTACCATTTATCCTGGCTCTATCTTTACCAACTGTGTACCAATTTCAACGGCGCTTCTTTTAATCGAACACAAAATGTCCAGTGCTCAATATTTAAGGCCACCTTACACGACATACAGTTTTCTGGTAAATTAAAAATAAACATTAATTTTTCCAAGGATTTCGGTGATTATGTTTCTAAAGTGCCTTACTAATTGTTCGATTTAAAAGGAATATTTTTCACCTGCTTGACTTAAACCAGTAGTCCTCCAAATACCCGTCTTCTTATATAGCGAAATGTAAGTGAGATACTATCTCAATTGCATCAAAATATTAGCAGTTTGATTTACACCCTTATTGCAAGGCACTGACCCAGGATGATCAGCACATGTTTCCGTTCAATTCAATTTGTCCCAGTTGAAGGAGAATTTTCATTTGAAATTAGTACCTGTTTTACACCTTGTGCAAAATGTACTGCTTACCTTTATGAAGCACATCAAAACTGTCGTGTGAGTTAAATGTCGTCACTACAGCAGACCCCAAGTCAACGAGGGACGAAAACAAAACGCAACAAATTACGAGGAACAAATACAAATTACGACAACCACTGTGCATTCATTTCCCTACCACATTTCACATTCATTTGTTGCTGCGAACCACCTCTGAACTAATCACATAAATCTCCACAAATTGAGTGATAAGAAAAGACACCTTGCACGCTCCAGGGAAGTTGAAGTATCGGGATCCTTCAATTCTGTTACAGGAATTGAGTTCGGCATGGCATATACAGTTGCCTTTTTTTTAATTTAAAATCCCTCTAACTTGCACACTAAAAATTCTGATGCAGATGCATATTCAACGAAGATAATTTGTAAAACAAAACATACGAAAATATAAATTAAATTACGGTTAATTCATTTACTTTAAAAAATTATATTTATTTCTTAAACTGGCAGAGGTTCTGCCTCTTAAAATGAACTGAACAACATGAATAACTTATCTCTACCTTAAATACCTAATAAACGCTGTCACTGCAATTTGGCACCTTGATGTGAGGAGCGCGTCGATCGTGGGAACGTTGCTGACGTTGGCATTTGATGACCGGCGTGGCGGTGTTTAGTTCAGCAGACTTGCTGACCCGATGACTTGAATGCGGCATGTGTTGGATTTGCCTGCATATTATGTTGCGTTAACTCATATTATGTTGCGTTAACTCCTCCGCCCTTAAGAGTAAACGTCCTCGTTTACTTAGAAGAATGGTATCTGGCTTATGCGGGAAGTTGTAGCCCTTGGAACAGGTGATGGTGAAGGTGCTGGTAAAGGTGATGGTGGAGATGTTGGTGGGGATTTGGTCTGTGAGTCTGCGTTGATGGTGCTGAGCGTTGATTTGGTACTTGCTACTGTTTTTCTGAAGACTATGGCTATGATGATGACGAGTGCGAATAGTAGACAGACTCCAATGCTCATTACTGTCCTATTTTCCACTTTTGTCCTCAAGAGTTGAATGTAGCGGGTGTTGTTTGCATGTAATTCTTTTATAAGCTCCAGCGATAACGTTTCTTCCACTTCGTGGTGCTGTGCTGACGTTTGTTGCAGGATGGCTGGGAGAGGGTTGAGATGCGTTGACTCGAAAGATTTGAATGTTTTTTTTCCAATTTGTAGGCTGCTGTTGTAGTATTTAATCAGGAATGTGCCATTGAGGGCAACCGGTTCATCGTCGATTATGATTTCTCCATCGTACTGGTTTAGAAAAATGATGTCAGATGATATTTCTTCAAGGTCTGGGATGTGTTGGCCATTAATTGCAGTACAGTTCGCTATTTTGTTATTTAATAAATTTGGTATACAACTAGTGTTACTTAAATTGATTACATTGTTTTTGTTACAGATTGAAAACTTATTTACTGTCCTACAATTGACATTTATACCATATATTTCATTTTCACATTTTAAAATTTCATTAAATTCAACTTTGATTGCTTTATTTTCTTTCTTTACTGGTTTAATATTTAACTTATTACATATTTTTTCATTAACTGTAGGTAGGCTTACAATGTATAATAGTACAGAATTATTAAAAGCTACTTTTATTTCTGAGAAGTCCATTGCTTCTTCTATATCTTTGAATAATATACCTTTATTATTTATTATTTTTTCGATTACATTTACTTCATTTCTTGATAAAATATAAGAGTTTATAATATTGGCTTTTGCCCAATGTAAAGCGTACATAATATTTTTTATTTCATCTTTTACTATATCTAATCTGTATTTTATACTGAAAACAATTTCCTCTATTACATTTGTATTTTCTTTTACAATTTTACTTATGGAATTTGTTTTATTTATTATATCTTCGATTTTATTGACTAAAAGGTTATTTATAACAGTTTGTTTATTATTATTTTCAAGTGCGTTATTTATTTTTTCCTTGATTATCTCGAAGTCGTGATTATCGGTAGTGCCTGCTATGAACTTCCAAGCGCTTCCAATGAAGTCAAGCGATCTTTTAGCTTTATGCTGATTGGGGATTAAACGTGAAAGGATTGATCTAATAGATGAGATTTCTTGAGATAGAAGATAGAAACTGGGATGGGAAGTTATAAGGTTTTCTCTCATGTACGATTCTATGTTACTTAAGGCTTGCGGATATACGGATAAGTCTATTTCATGAATTAGTTTGTAAGTTCCGGTTTGTATTCTAGATGTTCCGGTGTTAATAGCCACTAGTCTTGCGTTCGTGTAGTCCAGTATTTGCACGTCTCCTAAACAGTCAGTCAGTAAAAGTCTGGAAAGAAAGTTTGAGATTAGGATTTTATGTGAGATTTGTGAACTACCTTTCCTGATTGGGTGAGAACGGTAGTTTTATTGTTTTCTTTAACAACTTCTTTTGAATATCTTGGAGAGAGTTTTGATCCTACTCTCTTATTTTTTCTGACATAAATTATTTCTCCTGTTGAGTAATCTTTGATTGGGGGTTTCCCTTTATTGTGATAGGTCAAGTCATGTTGTTGTTTGTCTTCTAGTTTGGCTTTCACTTCCGAACGAATCTTGTCAATTTGAGGGGGGTCTATGTTCCTACTGAAAAATATGTCCACTGGTTTCTTACGTGTTACCGAATGTATCGTGAAATTATAGGCATTAACTGCAGTTTCAAGTAATTCCGTGAAGGATCTATGTACTTGTTCCTTTCCAATGCAACGCATAAGTTCAGCAAGAGTCGAATGAAATCGTTCGACTTGGCCGTTCGATGTGCTCGTATATGGGGGTGTTGTGAATACTTCCATGCCAAATTCGTTCTTAAGCATGAATATAATTGGTGAGGAATTGAAAGACTTCTCATTATCGAATACTATAGTCTTCGGTACTCCATAGGCAAATATGAGTTCTCTTAGCGGTTGCCTAACATCCTCAATAGCTTTAGATTGTATTTTCTTGACTTGGGCGTATTTAGAAAATTTATCAAGTGATGTTAACACTAAATTGCCTTCGGTTGAGAAAATGTCAACATGAATAATCTGTCCAGGATAAGTCGGAATTGGAGTTGCCTGAATTTCAATTTTATCGGGGTGACGGTCATATTTGTTTTCTTTGCAAATAGAGCAGAGTTTGATTATTCTTTTTAATTTTCGCGACATTCCGGGAAAATAGAATTTTTCGAGAATTTGCTGTTTATTCTCTCGTTCATTCCTATGAGCACGTTGATGGGTGGTAATGATGATTTCTTCTTGTCTAGTTTCACTTGTTACGTCTTCTACAATTGCTTGGGAGAATCTTACACGATAATTCGCAAAATTATTTCTGTAAATTTCTTGGATCATTCCCTGGATTCGTTCTTCCGTCTTTATGCAGTTGGTAACTGTAGGGTTCAGTCTGGCCTTAAGAATTTCAATAAGTTTATCAGTTGTGTAGGATTGTTCAGTTATAATATGCCTGTGATATGTGGGAAAAACTATGCGAAACTCGTAATTGCTTGTATTACCCGTATTGAGGAATATTTGATTTTTGAATACATTGATAGGCGATTCAACGCTGAATATCAGCCCATGTGATGAACTCTCATCACTATGTATTGTTGGAGTAAGGGAGTTTATTTCGGTTCCGGTGGGAAGTCTGGAAAGTGCGTCTGCAACTACGTTTGTTTTGCCAGGTTTATATTTTAATTCGTAGTTGTACTCTTCCAAAATAGCTTTCCATCTTTTCAGTTTAGAGTTATTGTTTTTATTGCTCAGGGAATAGGTGAGGGGTTGGTGGTCAGTATGAATTATCACTTTTGCTGTCCCGTAGAGATAATTTCTGAAGTTGTTAAGTGCCCATATTATAGCTAGCATTTCTTTTTCGTTGGCTGCGTAGCTTTCTGTCTGGGTAAGCGAGTACAACTTCTTCCGATGTTAATGTGTTTTTGATTTTTTTAAAAGCTGTTTTGGCGGATTTGTCTAAATGGATAAGTTTCTTGCTTGAAATGTTTTTGGACAATCGTCCATCCTCCCCCCTTAAGAGGGCTGTTAGGGGTTTGGCCAGCTTGGCGTAGTCCCTAATGAAGCGGCGATAGTACCCTGACAGGCCAAGGAAAGAGCGAAGTTCCTTCAGGGTATTCGGATATGGAAAGTCTTGGATTGCTTTGATTTTTACCGGATTGGTTTTAATGCCGTTAGGCGAAATGACGAAACCCAGGAATTCTACTTCTTGTTTGTAGAATTCGCACTTGTCCAGTTGAACTTTCATATTTGCATCATGTAATGTTTGAAAAACTTTCCGAATATTTTGTTCATGCGTAGCTTCGTCCTTGCTGTAAATGACTATGTCATCTACGTAGACATCGCATATTTTACCGATGAGGTTACGAAGAATGTCGTCAAGCGTCCTTTGAAATATGGCCGGTGCATTCTTGAGACCGAATGGAAGCCTAAGAAACTCGAATTTTCCATTATTGATAGAGAATGCTGTTTTTTCGATATCAGATTCTTTTAAGGGGATCTGATGGAACCCACTTTTCAAGTCTATAACGGAAAAAAATTTATTATCGCCGAGATGTGCAAGGATTTCGTTAATTTGGGGAATCGGGTATCGATCCGGGATAGTAATGCTGTTTAGCTTCCTATAATCTATTACGACCCGATATTTCTTCTTACCAGAAGCATCAGCTTTTTTTGGCACTATCCATACTGGTGAATTGTATGGGGACCGTGAAGGCCTAATTATTCCATCATTGAGAAGCTGCTTTATTTGTTCTTCAACCTCGCTTTTAAGGGACATAGGATATGGGTAAAATTTGGTGTATACAGGTGAATCAGATGTTGTTCTGATTTCGCCTTTTACTCTTGTTGTGTAAGCGAGTTTTTCCTCTGGTTCTTCGAAAAGTTTGGGAAAGTCGTGCACGATTTTATCAATAGAAGCTTTTTGTTTTGAAGACATATGATCGGTTCGGATATTTATAGTATTCACAGATTGCGAAGCCATCTGTTTAATGCGTATTTTTAACTGATTATTAACAAGCATGTAGTTATCCTTTGCGTGAATGACAGCCGAGAGATTCTTCAAGCTATCATTTCCAAGGATCGCATGGAAAGATTTTAATTTTGGCATGAGAAAGAATTTGTGTTTAATATTTTCGAGACCAAAAAGACTAATAAAAGTATGGTGAGTTACTTGAACGTTACCACCAATGGAATTACAACAGAATGGTTTTTCGTTTGGTAAGGGTCTATTTATTAAAGACGGCTGTATATATTTTTATTGGATCCCGTGTCAATCAAGATTTTCAGAATGTACATATCTACAGGTTCTCGCATTCCCAAAAGTCTGGGAAGGTCGCCTTTCAGTCCTCGAATGAAGGTGTCAAGGGCTTTATCTCTATAGGTTTGCATGAGCAAATTTAGAGATTCGGCACTGACATCCATGCATGCAATTTTATTAAGTATGAGTGAAAGGTGCGAATACACCGATTGGTAGAATTCTTGAATGGACGTGTTACCCTATACCAACGCCGTCATTTGGTACTCTAGAGTACCCAAATCACGCTTGTCTGCATAATGCAGAGTTAAGCATCGGGATATGCAGTTCCAGTCTAATGGAGTATTGTAAGACTCCAGGACGTGGTCTGCATTTCCAATTATTTTGTTTCTTATAGTGTTTAATATACCAAAATACTTTGCCGATCCTTTGATGGAATCGTAGATTTTTAAAATACGTTCTACGCTTTTACGCCATGAGCTAAATTCACCTGGATTACCAGAGAATTCGCGTAGGCTACGTACTACATCCGGGATTTTATCGAGATCATTAATATTCTGGTTTGGTGAAATGATTTGATCAATTCCCGTGAATTGATCCGCGTACGGGTTTAAGATTGAATGAATTAGAGCGCGGCCCTCATAGAACTAATGAGAGATTGGAGTGGGGGATTCATGACAGGATTTTCGTTGGGTCTTCCAGAAGAAATTGAGGCTTGCTCGCTTGAGCAGCATGTGCAGCTTGAGCGACTTGAGCAGCCTGAGCGGCAGCTTGTTCGAGAACGGAAGGTCTTACGATATTTTCGTTAGTCATTTTAACGAGATGTCAAGATAGTCAGGATAAATTTAAGACAAATCAAGATAATTAAGGTAAATTCAAGATATTTTCACTACAGAACAATATAATTTAAAGTATTTTCACGTCAAATTAAGAAAATTTAATATTATATAATATGTTATTAATATTTGCAATAATTAGATCTTACAATAATATGATGATCCTCATCTTTTGGGTGGTGGCGGCTAGCTGCTGCTTCCCGTTTGTTTTCACTACTAGGGGGCCCTTGAATTTTCCACACCCCTGTTGTCTTACACTACACCTTACTGCTACCTTGCTTTTCAACTAAGTCCTTCGCGACACTACTTAAGGGTCTTTTTTTTTTTCGACACTACTTGAGGGTCTCTTTTTCTTTTCGACACTACTTGAGGGTCTTCTCCCTTTTTTTCTTTCGACGCTACTTGAGGGTCTTTTTTTCGACACTGAATGTTTTGGCACTACTTAAGGGCACTATAATCACTCTGCGTTTGCGACGGGTTCCGGGACATAGGCAGTATACGATTTTTTTTGCACTACTTAAGGGCTTAATCGATTTTAAACTCACGAATGAAAATTGCGCTACTTTAGGGCTTCTACTTTCAAACGCGATACCTATGTCCCTGCTCGGGCGCCAATTAAATTACGGTTAATTCATTTACTTTAAAAAATTATATTTATTTCTTAAACTGGCAGAGGTTCTGCCTCTTAAAATGAACTGAACAACATGAATAACTTATCTCTACCTTAAATACCTAATAAACGCTGTCACTGCAATTTGGCACCTTGATGTGAGGAGCGCGTCGATCGTGGGAACGTTGCTGACGTTGGCATTTGATGACCGGTGTGGCGGTGTTTAGTTCAGCAGACTTGCTGACCCGATGACTTGAATGCGGCATGTGTTGGATTTGCCTGCATATTATGTTGCGTTAACCCATATTATGTTGCGTTAACTTATACTTCCTTACTCCAAAAGGGGGAAAAAAAAGAAATGCGCAGCACAAATACATGTCACAGCTTATTTGATCCAGACACTTGTGTGCGCCTTGGCGCTAGATCCCTGTGACATGTAACGGTGTTTTCCTTTTCCTCGTCTTCTTTATTATGTTCGCTATTAGTCTGACCTCATTTATAGTCTGATTTCGCAAGTTCGAGCATCCACATGTGCCTTATTTAAAAATCAGTACGCGCACAATAATAGAGCTTTTTTTTCCGAGGGTAGGTAAAAGATCTTCATGAAGACCCTATGAGGATCCATAGCGCGTGCTCATAGTAGTGTGAGATTTTTACTCACTAAAAAATCCTCCCTTCGTGATAAATTTCTTTGATCACTACAACTAAGTTTTGACTTATCTAGCAGTTTTTCTTTCACGTATTGAGATCGTTTGGCAGGTCCCTTTCCATTGAAAGTTCCTGCTTGTTCCGCAAATTAGACGCGGTTTCTTGCTATCGCGTTAAGTCGAAAGATTTAGTCCTTTGTATACGACGCAGTAGATTCCTCTCATCTACAATTCGAAGGACTTCATTGTTAACGTGTCCTTGTAATCTGTCTTTATGCTTACGCGCGAAGTGAATTCATGTTCGACTATTGCAATTCCTAAATCTCTATGGATATCGCTATTTCTAATAAACCACGGTGCATTAACTATTGATCTTAGCACTTTATTTTCAAAAGTTTGTAAAATATTGACATTACTTATTTTGTTACAACCCCAGAGTTGTATTCCATATGACCATACCGGCTTGTATAAAAGCAGTTTGTTCTCTATATTAACCTTGGAATGTTTTCCAAGTAACCAGTACATTTCTCTGTATCTGGTTTCGAGTTCTTTACGTTTTTTCTTCACGTGCGATTTCTACTTTAGCTTAGCATCATGTGTCATTCCAAGATACTTAGCCTCGTTTGCAAACGGAATTTGAATCGAGTTTGAAAAGATCGGCAAATTATTTATTTTTTTATAAGTAAATTTGACATGAACAGATTTGTTTTCGTTTAAAGCTAGTCGCCAAACCTTTGTATATTCATTTACTTTATTCAATGCTTCTTGCAATTTTTCAGTCGTTTTTTCGATCGTTTTACCCGTTGCCAGGATGGCAGTGTCGTCGGCAAATGTAGCTAATACGGTGCCTTCTTCTTGCGGTATATCGCGAGTATATAATAGCGGTCCAAGGACACTTCCCTGCGGCACCCCAGCCCTTATTTCCTTAAATTCTGAATATTCATTTCCGTGTTTGAATATTATATAAGTGTTCCGGCAGAACTTGTGTTCCGGCAGAACTTGTCGTAATTTATATTTCAATCCTTCATGCCAGACCTTCTCAAAAGCTTGAAAAACAACAAGGAATACGCTCGAGCAAATCTTTTTTTTCTTCGTAAGCTTTCTCAATTAAATCAGTTATTCTATCCACTTGGTCTATTGTTGAGTGCTTGGTTCTAAACCCAAACTGGTGATTGGGAATAAGAGATCTTTCTTCTATAACCGGCTGTAATCGCTTAAGTACTATTCTTTCGAAAACTTTAGACATAATCGGCAGCAGCGAAATAGGTCTATACGATTTTTTATCATTCGGCGGTTTTCCTGGCTTCAGAATCATTATTACTTCCGTGACTTTCCATTGACTCGGAACATATTCTAGTCTTATTGCTGCGTTTATAATGTAGAGGAACTTAACTAACGCTTTTCTAGGTAACGATTTCAGAAGCTCTCCTGTGATTAGGTCGTATCCAGGAGTTTTATTCGGTTTCAGTTTCTTTATTTCTTGTTGAAGTTCGGTCAGCCTTGCATTTCTTACTGTGTACTGGCCAATCTCGCCGGAAAATTGCTCAAATAGTCAATTTGAGTGCTTCAACTTTTCAGTGCATAATTGAGCGTTTTGTGCACGAGGGTCGACTTCAGGACAAGGGCAGAAGCGCACCAAATATGCGAAAAGTCAAAGCTAATCCGAAAATATCGGCTCCAAAGCTTAGCAATGAGATTGAAGAAAAAAGAGAGGAATGCAATAGTAAAACATGCACCAAAATGCACTCTTCATCAACTCATCAACTTCGAATTAAGTATCCGAAGCAGCATTCACTACAGATAAAACCCACAGCAAGTCATAACTGGCTATGCAGCACATTTTTGTTTTACTTAACCTGTAAATTTCTGCTGTACTGTACATAAAGCCACAAAAAAAACATGCCTAATGTCTGTAGAAATCACTAATAGGTAAACAAGTGCTTAACTTATCCAACCTCAGTAACAAGTCATATACAAAACACTTGGCTTGTTCTGTTGGCGTTATCGCTGTAACAACTAAAGAAATAAAGTGATATGAAAATTTGTCAAGGCTAGGGCTGTTCAAATAATTAATTTACATCCCTTAAGTTTAAATTTGACAACAGAGTTATAATATCGCATTTGTTCTTATCGTCGTACTATCTACTTGCGAGAATCCCCATTTATTTGTACCTTAACAGTACCGGTAACCAACATAATGACATACGTAAGATTCATAAGCGCGGAATAAATAACTTAATTTACTTACCTTCCAACAAAGCGCGATATTCACTTAGATTCGTTCAGTAATAGTAGTAGACAGCTATCACCACCCCATGTAATATTGCTGATTTAGGAGAACAGAATAGGGTGATTTTTCCTTTGAGGATATTGCAACGGCTACGGGGGTGATAATGCCTTGTACTCACATTGAATGCTAAATTTACAACCCCAAAAGTAATTGCATGGGTGCAGCAGGGGTGATTCCAATCGAACAATAAAACTATACTCATGCGGGAGTTATAATTTATTGTGACATGTTTCGTAACATTTTTATTGATTCCTTTGTGGTTTATACTTTCAAAAATGTGCAATGCAGGTTGAACACTATAATTTGTCAATTTCACAATAAGGGTGGACGCGATATGACGAGATTTGATTTAATTTGCTAGCGTTGCGGTTAATACCACAATGAAATTCTCTTCTTTCACATTGCAATTATTCAATTTGTAATAATTAATTTAGTGGATGATGAATGAGGTTTTTCGTTTTAGCAAAATGGGTGGTTACCCAAAGTTGATTGCAGGTGGACCAAATTCAGTGTACACGTGTAAGCCATCCCTTTTGAAAAAAAGATCGACCATTGTGTTACTGGCCTGCATTTATGTTTGCAATACAAATGTATACCAAACCATCATAATATTTTTTAGTTTAATTACGACTACCATACCATAGAAGAGGAATGCCAACGTATGTTAAACACATTAGATTGCGACCTGGACAGCATAATCAAATGGGGTTCAACCAACAGAGTCAGAGTGGAATTTAATGCTTACAAAACACAATGCTGTTTTGTGTCTATCAAGCGAAACCAAAACCCTCAACCATTATCCATGGATGGTACTTGCATCATTGAAACCGGTGTCATTCTCGGTATGTGTGTTAATAACTATTTTCGATGGAATGATCACATATTCGACATCGCCAAATATGATACAAAATGTCCTTAAATGGTGCAATAAATATTTTGCCCCTCAATTTATAAGGCATTCATCCGCACAAAGGCGGAATATAACGCCCACATTTGGTTTGGTGCACCAAAGACCATTCTGCACATTCTAGACAGGGTACAGAAAAGCGCGTTAGAATTTATAGGTGATAGAGACATTCTGAACTTCATACATTCACTTAAACATCAGAGAAATGTCTCGTGTGTCCTTCGCTATTTTATCGGTTTTTTTTTTATTTATAACAAATGTTCCAGCGAAACAGCCAGTTGCATTCCTCCCCTTCAAAACTTCGACCACAACACGCGTCAATCGAATGCATATCAGTTCGCCCTTAGGCCCTACTTCAGTCGTACTGTCAAATATAGAGATTTGTTTATAATCTGAACGACACGAATGTGGAATGATCTACCGGACTCTGTATGTCCTTATCACTACAACCTTCAACCAATTAAAGCCAACGTGCACAGGCATCTCCTATGTTCTTCTTTTCCCTTTTCCTAAACGCCCGTGCCATGAAAAAATGTGATTTATAGCCCCTTTAACGCGTTAGTTATAAAAAAAAAATACAAATTTACGCCTCAACCTATGAGAACGATGAGCTTACAGTGACTGTTCGAAATACATGTGGGATCACCCTGTTCTCCCTTCGTCAAGTCAAGTTGGGGTCTACTCCCTTACCGACGTACCGACTCAACAGTCAGTCGAAGTCCGCCCGTCGTGCCATTCAGTCTTTTTTTTATTTCGTCCACCGCCAGCCTAGTTTTAGTATTTAGTACATTGAATTATAATAATTAACTAATTGTAATAATTAAATTGTAATAAAGCCTTTTTTAATTTGAATTGAGCGCGCGTTCACCAATCAACCCACCTACATATATGTCAAAATCGAAGTGACATTTGCTTGATCTCTGACACCCATTTGACAAAGGAATCTCGAGTAAAAATAAGAGGATATCGTGCTTATCAAGCATACCAACCTTCCGGAAGAGATATTCGTTAAAGACTGCATTGAGCACTCCATGAATACAACGATTGAAATCAATAAAATGTAAACAAGTTCAGTTCGAGTTAAGAATAAGCTCTGTTATTTCAACATCGCGTCCATTCCGTGATGCATGTTTAAAAGTGACGACTTTGCATATCTCTTTGACTCATTCGGACTCGGAATTCAATGCAAAACACACCTTTTTGGGTTATGTATCCAATTCACGGGAAGGCAGACTTTTATAAGAAACAGGTGGTTCATATCTTTTCGACGGGAAAACTTGCATATTGGCCCTCCGATGCCGGAAAAACACCTGACTTCTTCGTAGCAAAAGGAGTATCTACAAATTTTGCAAAAGTAGAGGAAAGCTTTGATCCCTCCTCAGATCCTTACGGTAGTTTTAACAATAGGTGACCGACTTAGCACCCTATAACATCTGCTTGTCCCAAAAGCAATTACTGTAAACTGTATTTACCTAAACATTTTTTTTTCCCCCCGAGGTTTGGTGAAAAATCTTCCATAGACACTATGAGGATAGCAAGTCTTACTGACTAAAAAAACACCACCCTGTGATTTAATTTGTTATATATTGCAACTAAGAAGGACTTTATCAAGGAATTTTTCTACCATGAAAAAAAAACTCGTTTGGCAGGTTACTTTCCACTGAAAGATCCTGCATGTTCCGAAATCTAGGCGCGGTTGATTCCTATCTCGCCAAGTCGAAAGGTTTCGTCCTTTGTAGTCGGCGCAATAAATTGCTTTCATCCAGAATTTGTAGGATTGTATTGTTGACATGTCCGATTAGTCGGTTTCTATGCTTTCTCGCGAAGCTTATAATTTCAGCTTCAATTGTCCGAATTCCGAGATCCATGTGGTTATCATCGTTTCTAGTATACCAGGGTGCGTGGACAATTTCTCTTAGCACCGTAAGTCCACACCGGCTTTAGCACTTGCTTGTATAAAACCAGTTTGTGCTCAGTACTGAGCTGGGAGTGTTTTCCGAGCAACCAGTTCATTTCTCTATATTTAATTTCGAGTTATTTACGCTTCATTTTCACGTGCGAATTCCATTTCAGTTTTGCGTCGAGTGTCACTCCAAGGTATTTGGCCTCGTTTGCAAAAGGTATTCTGGCCAAGTTTAGGAAAATTGGCAAGGCATTAGTTTTCTTATAAGTAAAATTCACGTGAACAGATTTAGATTCGTTGAGAGCGATCCGCCAGTCCCTCGTCCATTCATTTACTTTATTCAGTGCGTTTGGCAGTTTTGCAGTCGTTTCTTCGATTGTTTTACCTACGGCTAGGTTTGTCATCGGCAAACGTAGCCAGGATAGTGTCATCTTCTTTTGGTATATCTCAAGTATTTAACAGATAGAGAAGTGGCCCAAAAACGCTTACTTGCGGTACACCGGCCGAAATTTCTTTGAGCTCCGAGTATTCATTGCCATGTCTAACACGGAAGAGTCTATTCCCGAGATATGATTCTAGAATGTCGTATAGGCATACAGAGAGAACTTGTCGTAATTTGCAATTCAAGCCATTATGCCACACCTTATCAAAGGCTTGCGAAACGTCAAGAAATACTCTTGAGCGTATCTTTTTCTCTTCAATCGATTACGTCAGTAATTCTATGCACCTGGTCAATCGTCGATTGCTTACTTTTGAACCCAAACTAATGGTCAGGGATAAGATTATTTCCTTCTATAACCGGTTGGAGACGCCTTAGTAATATCCGCTCGAAAATTTTGGATATAACTGGAAGTAGCGAAATTGGTCTATAAGATTTTACCTTATTTGGCGGCTTTCCTGGTTTTAAAACCATTATAACTTCCGCAACTTTCCATTGGTTAGGCACGTGTTTTAAACTGAGCGCAGCATTTACAATATGAAGAAGCTTAATCAATGATTTTCTAGGTAAAGCTTTGAGAATTTCTCCGGTGATCAAGTCATAACCAGGAGCTTTCTTAGGTTTTAGATTCCCGATCTCATGTTTGAGTTCCCCTAGCGTTGCACTTGTAAGTGCTAAATCGTCTGATGGTGAATCCGGCATATTGATATTGTTGTAAGACACTTGACCATCGTACGGTTTAAAGGTGTCTTCCAGGTTTGCCGCAAAATAGTCCGCTTTTTCTTTATCTTCCCTTGCCCATTCATTGTGATTTAATTTAATTGGCGGCGCGGGGACCTTGGACCTTTTGGTGCCTTTTACAGCTTTCCAAAGTGAATAATTGGAATCTTTTTTCGCTGTTAAACTTTCAAGATAAGAGCCTATCGCACGATTCTTAAAATCCTTTATAGTCTTCTTGAACGAATTGCACAGGTGATTCAAGTGTGTTTTGTGTTGCGGAGCACGACTCTGTTGCCATTTCTTACGCGCTTTTCTTTTTTAATTGACCAATTCTTTTATTTCCGTGGAATATCGTAGACCGTATTTGTCCGGAGTTTTCCTTGGATTGGGAGTATTATTCCAAGAGGCGAGCTATACGATCTCAACGAAGCGATCAACTTCAACCTCAAGTTCATAGGGTGTCGTAAGTGGAACGCTCAGTTCAACATTATCTTCAATTTCGTTCCTAAAGCCTTCCCAGTTAGTTGTTCTACCGGTTAATCTCGCTGGCTCTAGGGTATAGACTAGTTTTTCGCTCAATGTCAAAACAACTGGGGAATGGTCAGACGACAGATCAAAGCTCTCTTCAACTTTAATGTGGTTGGTAGAAATTCCTTTCACGACGAAAAAGTCGATCAGGTCAGGTATTTTCGAAGTATCAGTTGGCCAGTAGGTCGGTTTACCCGCCGAATGGAAATCATAACTGTACTCCATACCTGCCTCATAGAGCATTCTGCCTTTTTGCGAGCTGTGTCTTGAGCACCAGAAATTGCTTAGAAATGTTTTAGAAAAAGTATCTGCTTGCTTTTATTCACATGACCCGATATTATACGCCAATAGGAATTCTTTCGACTTACAGTATCTGTGCAAATTAAAGGTTGGAAAGTATCGATCATCATTCAGTCATTCATTCGTATATGTATGTCGCACTTGTGTGTTCAATACAGCTTCTCCGATTGAACCGGTAACGTTCTTAACCTCAATACATGCTACTAACAGCGTCAGCCTGTTTGTACTGCATATTCCACGGTCGTGGGACAATCCAAAGACCATAAATTTTCTTTCCGGTTTACATGTTAACAGGTGCTTAACAACTTTTTCTAATTTAATTTCGTGTCATAAATTATCAGTTCCTTTTATGACAGAATGCTATATGTCCATAAATTTATAAATAACGAGAATTTTATTTAAATTTGCTAGATGACAAATTTCCAACCTCCAAATGAAGATGTGACAATTTTTTTTATTTTTCAAATTTGTAGTTTAATTATAGTAAAAGTTCGATAGATGTGAGTTCTCTTTGTTTTAGCAATTAAAAATACAAATTAATTTATGTAGAAATAATTTGAATATATCAAGAAGGCAATTTTATATCTTCGGCAAACTTGTTTGTGAGCCATAAATCACAGATCAAAAGTGAAAACATGACAGACCTGAGACTTAGGTATATTGTTTTGAGCAAGAAAATGTTGTAATATAAATAAAAAATATACAAATAGAAACAATTTGTCATGGCTACAGGGCATCAGGGGAAGCTAAATTTGGAAAAACATATTTTGATTGGTGTAATACCTATGCGTGCACCAGTAGTAGGTACACCTGACCCGCCTCCTTGGAAACGAAAGTTACTTGGCTTAGAAAGATCTCATGATACTTAGGAGCCTAGCGGGTAGATTAGCTTAGGTTCAAGTGGCTGTCTGCACCCTAAGCATAGACACACCTAGACCAGAGTAGGTCCACTCTAATACTACAGGATGAGACGATTTCTCCCGCCCTATCTTAGATCCAATTGGAGATTCCACTGAAATGTTGGAGGTTCTTAACATTCGAGTTAGCCGGTTCACAGAGGCTGTCATAGAATTAAACTATCAAGTGAAGCCTTTTTCCGGCAGAAAGAGCCTGATAAATGCAGAGGAGATCGAGAGTTGTGTTCTCCTCCTCCTCGTCCATGCAGATTTTACAAGTCGTTAGAGAAAAGACCAAGCCTTTTGGCGTGCCTTTCAATGAGACAGTGTCCCGTAATGACACCAATTGTTGCGCTAATATGCTTCCTGCTAAGGGAGACCAACCTCTTTGAGCGTTTCTGATCCAGCTGAGGTCAAGTCGGTCTAGTGACATGACACTTAATGCTAGTCTCCCACCTGAAGTTGGTCTCCTTGATAGATAGATGTGGCGAGATGCATGCCGAGATTATCCTTTTACTGTAGAATCTGTAAATTTGTGGAATATGTCTATGCGCTGGCACCTAGCACAGGTAATGTTGCATTGTTCTGCCATCTCGTTAAGAGACGAGCGGCAATCTAGACCAACCTTTGATGTGGAAGAGATCGATTCCAGATTTCTTACCCTAGCGGGTAAGTCTTGGAGACTTAGTCCGAATATTCTAAGTTGGATGTATATCGTCATTGTGATACACTTTATATGGAACGATAGTGTGAGTAAAATGAACTAGTCTATCTACAACGAGAGAGGTACTCACTAAGGTAAAGACTTGCTTGACTTTATATTACTGGGACCACGAGAACATGTCCAACTGCAGGCATAAAAGCATTCCTGGAACTAGTTCCGCTTTGCATCGTAGTTGAATTAAACGCAAAGCGAACAATCCTAAGGATGGCAAATCAGACTATCGGGAGGAAGAAATATTCTTTCGAATTTATGTGCTTCTTAAAAAACTTTCCCTTCTAGTAATCCCTAGGGACGATAGTATCAGGAAATTTAACTCTGATAAACAATTTCGTACGAAGTTAAGCAATAAGAAGCAATTAATCCATAATATATAATACTTACTGAGTAACCACACAATAAAGTGTTATACAGACAGCTCGAGAACTGAAGGAAGAACAAGGGCAGGTTTATTTGGGCCAAGAATAAAGCACTCAGAATATATAACAAAAGTACCAGCATCTTTCAAGTCGAAATATATGCAATAGATAGATGTTTCCAACTAAACCTCGAAAGAAGATACAATAACTGCGAAATAGCAATATTGTCAGACAGTTAAGCAGCTTAAGTCAGAACTTGTCTGGGAATGCCTACACAAATTTAATGAATTGGGTAGTAGTAACACAGTAACCCTCTACTAGGTACCCGGCCACGTCGGAATAGAGGGTAATCAAGAAGCAAACTCCTTGACAAGACAAAGATTCGCGCATTGCTAAATAATGTCGGTATACATAATCGTCCATCTCATGCCACGGTTAAACAATTAATGTAAAAATTCGATCGAACCAATGTTGGATGTGCAGAGACTAGTACGTCCTTTTAGTGACACCTGCATGCCTATGAAATCCAATTGACTTAGTAATACAAGCCAAGGGGTCAACCAATGCATCCACAAAAAGTCACTGTGGGGTTGCGAATTCGAAAACTCTCGTGGTGCTGCTGCAACAATGAATGGTGAACGTTATTGGTACATGATAACATTATTTTTGGCGTCAATTGGACGATATTGACCTGGAAGACATGTGGTTTCAACAAGAAGGTGCCACCTGCCGCACAGCGTGAGAAACACAGCACACAAAATTCATCTCTCGTTTCGGCGATCAAAATTGGACACCGTTGGATTCTGTTCTTTGGGGTTTTGTGAAGCAGAAAGTGTATCCCACAGGATTCCAGTTCTAAAGAATGAGATTTGACGCTTTCTTTATGAACTGCTACCAGATTTATACTGATAACTAATGGAAGATTTCTTCAAAAGGGCGAAGGTCTACAAGACCAGACGTGGGGCCCATTTTACCATTATTGCTAAACTATTCAAGTCATGTAAAAAAATAACTCAAACACAACACCATTTTATAGGAAACCATTGCTTTGGAGGTTCCTCCTGTACGAGCAAAAATAGCAGGAAAACAATGACATATCCAACTAATAAATTTAAATTTGTGGGGGAATATTTGCGAAAAATAAGTGTCACCTGAATAAGTATATTACTTGCGAATTATTGGAATAATCCTCAATCATAGGAGCAAAAAACCTAAGTATATACCTGGTATCTACAGATATTATAGATACTTTGTTAAAGAATTTTAAATCACTATATAAGCTATTTACTGTTTAGTTAAACTCATGTCGTTTCAAAAAGTATCTCACATTTATTTTTCACAACATATGTGCACTACATTTTCAACTCTTTCTTCTTATTCGAACAACAGGATTATCTATTGACAAGCTGAACCTAAACTATTACTGAAATCCAAATATTTACTTTTGTATGTACACCACGCAAAATTCCTGAATTCACATCAGACGAACGAGTTCCATCGGAAAAAAAAGAACCCAGAACTGAAGACTATGAGGGTGGATACAGCGGTAATGCAATTACTCAAGCAAAAGGAACAATTCTTGTGTGAACAAATGGTTTAGATACAGTAATTGTTGTGGCGGTCTTACTTTCCGCCCAAAGTGTTACCCCCACAGCGTTTAGCACCAATTCAGAGGGATTAACACCTTATGCGAGGAACGAGGGTATGTGTTTCTGAGAGTAGACATGCTTACCCTAATTCGTATGCAATAAGGGTCAGACTGTCAGAGGGATAACGTAAAAATAATGCAAATGTATGCTAAAAAGATTACAGCCCTATAAGTTTTTTTGAAATGAGTAGTAAGTTAGTGAGTTTCTGCGACTGTTCTACATCTACTGCATTCGGTAGTCAATAAAATTTAAATTTTGCTAAATCGTATTGCGATTCATTTCGACAGATGTTGACCAAGATCGAGGATGCAATTGTTTGTTGATATTTGTTTGGAGTAAGAGCTAAATTCACTTGTTAAACGTGGAATTATAGTATGTCAAAAGAATTTGTCATAAAACAAGTTTGTTTTGGTGTAATTGCGACTAAGAAGCATGCCATGTGTCACTCTTTATATTTACCCTAAAAAATAAAATAACACCGCATAGACTTATGTTGGTATAAATAAAATACTTATTCACACAGTATTGTGGGGTGGCGAATAGTATCAGTAACCTACCTGTGAACTGTCATAGAGGGAAAACTTTAGAAAACCCTGCTGAAAAGATAGGCATCAATCCGGGTGGCCGTGGTGTAGTGGTAACATCATCGCTTGTCACGCTCTTGGTCTGCGTGCTGCCTGCTGTAGCCAAGATAATAGCTAGAATCATCCTGGAGCGAATCAAAGAACACCTTGAAGACACACTTGACGCCGAACAAGCAGGTTTCCGCTCTGGATCCTCCTGTGTCGACCACATCAACACCCTGCGGATCATCATCGAGCAATGTGTTGAATATCGATCACCACTTCACCTGTTGTTCATCGATTTTGAAAAGGCGTTTGATAGTGTCAATCGGGAATTTATTTGGCGTGCCTTGCGCAGGAGAGGCATTCCGGATAAATTAATAGCAATTATCAAAGCTACATATGATGGGTCCACATGTCACGTTTTGCACAGAGGAAGGCTGTCTGAGGAATTCGAAGTCCAAAGTGGGGTTCGACAAGGCTGCATACTTTCACCAATATTGTTTTTATTGGTGATTAGCGATGTGCTGAATGCGGCCTTATCAACAGGAAATGGAGGAATTCGATGGACTCTTACATCTGAACTCAAACACCTCGACTACGCCGACGATGTATGCCTACTGTCTCACAGAATAATGGACCTTCACCAAATGACAGCAAATGTGGAGAGGGAAGCAGACGTCGTTGGGCTGAAAATTAACTCGGCAAAAACAAAAATGATCAGCCTAGGACCAAACTCATCAACTCATATATGCATTGCTGGACAAAGGGTTGAGAGAGTAGAGAGTTTCCAATACCTTGGGAGTATTGTCTCAACCGATGGCGGAACCGAACTGGATATAGCCAGCCGAATAGGTAAAGCAAAATCTGCGTTTGGGATGCTATCCATAGTTTGGCGAAGTAATGCAATTAGCTTAAACACCAAGCTACGACTGTTCCGTTCCAACGTAGAATCCGTGTTGCTATATGGATGTGGTACCTGGAGAGTGACCGTCACTATCATGAGGAAGCTGCAAACGTTTGTCAATAGGTGTCTACGTTACATCTTAAGGATATTCTGGCCAAACCGTATCTCTAACGAACAGCTTTATCAGAGAACGGGCCATGAACCTATAGGCACAACCATACGACGACGAAAGTGGCAGTGGATCGGTCACACTCTCCGAAAGGGTGACAGGTCCATAGCTAACCAAGCGATGCAATGGAACCCGCTTACCCAGGATGGCAGGATACGCGGCGGTCCTAGGAGTACGTGGCGCAGAACAGTTGAGAAGGAAGCACGGCAACTGGGAAAGAGTTGGGGAGAGCTGAGGCACATTTCCAGAAATCGCACACGATGGCGCGTAGGCATTGTAGAGGCCCTAGGACCCACAAGGGGATACAGGACATAAGGAAGGAGGACGCTCTTGGTTCACGATTCCTGATGTCAAGAATCATCTATTTATTTCGCATGAAATAAATAAAAAAGTCGATCAATTGTGAAAGCTAAGTCAACTCTACTGTGAAGGCATAACACTGGCAGTAGGGTGGTCAATGGCTAAAATGCAACTTGATCGTGATGATGACATCAGGAGGACGGAAAAAATACTGTGAATCATAAGCAACGACAATAATAGCGAAAACAAACAAAATACTCCCCAGTTATCTGGACAGCCACCCTTGGAGTTTACAGAAACTTAATACCACCTGAGTTTCAAACCACACCACTCTGTCCTTCTCTCTGTCTCTTCCCCTTTCCGCAAAAACGCACGTGTTCTAAAAAATTAGTATAAGGGTATTCATATCCCCTTTAAAACGTGCAATTTAAAAAAAAAAAAAACAGAAATTAACGAAAAAAGCTTACTTGTAGTTCATTTAGAACACATAAGAGTAGATTGGTATAGATTTATTGCAATTAATTCTAATTATGAACACATGAAAATAATTAAAGACAATTTGTATAATTAAGGTTATTATTTAGTATTTTGATTTATTTCACTTTAAAAATGTACAGCCTTGGTCATAAATGAAAAGCTCAATACGCAAATATATAAAATGCCATTGTATCTGTATACAGTGTTTTACTGTATTTGCTTGATAGACCACGGTTCTACTCACAGGGTGGCTGACATGAACTGTTACTACTTCAAATAGCCGTGTTTCTTTTTAATGTTGTTGTTTAATTAATATTTTCGATATGGCCACCTTTGGCACGAACAATTTCCTTGAGTCGATCAATAAATCTATCGCACGCTGCACGCAAATGTATCTGTGGAATGCACTTCCATTTCCGGCGAAGTGCTAACTTGACCGCGTCCGTTGTTTGGTATTTTTTAGTGCCAACCTTGGCCTTCAAAATGCCCCAGACAGAAAAGTCTAAAGGATTTGCATCGGGAGAAGTCGAAAGACATTGTGTCAAGGAAATGAAGTGCGGAACGTTTTGTTGCAGCCATTCTTGATTTGCTCGGACTTTGTGTGAAGGTGCAGAGTCCTGTTGGAATGTCCAGGGTCTTTGGCAGAAATGTTTGCGTACCCATGGCTTCAACACATCGTATTTATCTTAACGTCATGGTCCAAAAATACGAGCGGAGACCGACCATCGGCAGTCACCGCAGCCCAAACCATCAAAAACGGTGTCGCTTGCTTCCTGGTTGCCATTCTTTGGTCGAATCGTATGATCCCTCTGGCAGGTACGAGGGTGGGTCAATAAGTCCATGAAAAATGAAATAAGGAACACTCTTTTCGGTATAAAAACATTTTATTTTTCAACATAGTCTCCTTTTAGGTCTCTACACTTCATCCAACGTTTCTCCAATTTTTTGATGCCCTTTATATAATATGATTTCTCGAGCCCTTCAAAATAAGCGTTTGTTTCAGCGACGACCTCTTCATTCGACCCAAATCTCTTACCTCCGAGCCATTTCTTCATGTTTGGAAACAAGAAATAGTCGCAGGGGGCTAAATCTGGGGAATATGCTGGATGAGGGAGGAGTTCGTAGCCTAGCTCATTCAATTTTGCCATTGCAACTGCGGACTTGTGCGCCGGTTCGTTGTCCTGGTGATAAAGCACTTTTTTCTTCGCCAAATGCGGCCGTTTTTGCTTCATATCGGCTTGTAATCGATCCAGCAGCTCTGCGTAATATGCGCCGGTGATCGTTTTACCCTTTTCAAGGTAATCGATGTGAATAACACCAAACCCGCCTTGGCCTTCTTCGGCTTCTATTCACCAGGAGAAGTCCAGTGTTTTGACTGTTCCTTGGTTTCTGGTGTGTTGTGGTGAATCCAGGTTTCATCCACGGTTACGAAACACACCAAACACACCTTTGAAGTTGTTAAATGAATGCGTTTGTTGTCGATTGTGAGCAAACGCGGCACCCATCTGGCGGAAAGCTTTTTCATGTCCAAATATCTATGTAAAATCGAAATCACTGAGTCACATGGCTGTGGCCTCTTCAAGCTCACCCACTTTCAGTCACCGATCGTCCATTATCAAACCATGGATTTTGTCGACCATTTCTGGTGTGGTGACCTCAATTTGGCGACCAGAACGTTCGGCGTCACTTGTGCTTGAACGACCGCACCGAAATTGAGTAAACCAATGGCGAATGGTTCCAATCGATGGTGAAGAGTCCCTATAATATTTGTCAAGCTTTTGTTTGGTTTGCGTGATAGTTTTTTCTCGCAAAAAATAGTGTTTAATGAGCACTCGAAATTCACTTGTTTCCATTTTAACGAAGATGCTAGTAGGCGTCTATATAAAATGGCTGCCACAACAAAACTATTTGACAGATCTGTCTGAAAATATGGGTGCGTTCTTTGAAAGATAATTGACAAAAAATATTAAATTTAAGGTGACGACATAATTTGTGTTAATTTTCAGGGACTTATTGACTCACCCCCGTAAACTCGATCATTTTGCTTGTTGACAAGTTGTTCAATTAGAAATGGTGTTTCATCAGAGAAGACGATGTTTGGTAATTGGCCACTTGCGTGCAAGCGGATCAACTCCTTTGCTCTTTCCACTCTAACTTTTCTTTGGTCAGGTGTGAGATCGTGCACTTTTTGGGATTTTAAGGCCTTGAGTCCGAGCTCATCTGGATATGTTTAGCTTAGAAGCCATTTTTCTACCACTACGCCGAGGATTTTGTTCTATTCTGGCCTTCACACTCCGAATTACTGTTAACGATGTTGCTGTCTTTTTCGGACCACCTCCATAGCGTTTTGCAATACTGCCGGTTTCGTTGTAACGCGATATGATGCGATACACAAACATTTTGTTCACTTTCAAATGTTTCAGCTCACGAACAATAACTGGAACACGCGATAAAAAAAACCTGACACACGCTTGTCAACAATGAAATGAATTAACAACCGTCAAATTTTCAGCGCACTGTCATTCGTAGTTTAGCAGCCACAGCGACATGATGTTGGTAACAGTTCATCTCAGCCACCCTACGTATATTTATACCGTGACTATCGGCTTTATTTCTATCATAGTGCAACACTAGAACAACCAAAATTGAGAAAAAATTGCAGCTTTTCAAGCTTTCCAATTGATGAGTGCTGATATTTGGAATATTATCATATATTGAATTGCAGCCATATGATCAACATTTGTAAGGTTTATGTCTCTACTTAGTCTGGTGTATGACACACGCATACTGTTCGAGTAGATTCGATGACCCCAAATTGTTATGCGATCGTGCTTGGCAATGTGGTTTGATTACAACTTCAAAATGTCACTTCCTTCAACTGTGATGAGTGACGTACTCGTATGTGACGTATTACCGCACAGATCCATTGACTTGTCTAAGGAATTTGTGTCCATACGAAAGTATTTTAAATAGTTTTTAATTTGCATGTCGGTAATGATTATATATTATATAAGGAAGCTCAATTCGCACATGCTGATGTTTGCCCCAGGTCGGTAAATTGGATAAGATTGGGTGCATAAATGATGTGTACGAGTATCTTCTATGTAGTTGCATATAGTGAGTTCGACTGCTGACATTAAATTGTATTGATCGTGATGAGCACTCACAGCCATTAATACTGATGGAGATTCTATGGCTATTAGTACATTGTTGACAATCGCCGGGATTGGAATGATCTTGAATATCAAAAATTCATCTAGGCCAATCAACAGTAATTCAACCATGAATATCACATAATTTGTCGTGATTCGTCCTTCTGTTGACATCAATTTTTAAGGTTGCAGCATGTTTTCTGGCTCCACTGGAAGACGAAGTTGTAGTGGTAGGTTATTCTTAATTTTAATGAGTTCTTATTTTAAATGGTTAATTCTCCCTTGATGGGTGTCTGGTAAAACGTCAAGTATTGATGCTTGAGAATGCTATATAGTGGCGACTATCAATGTAGTGTAGATCGACCAGGAAGAAAACAATTGCTGAACCTTAATCAGATACATTTCGTTGGTGAAGTTATTTATTCGATTAGTTATTTGCTCATTGTGTTATGAGTCATAGAATCTGCTTCGTTGTGTTTCTTGTGTTCACAGTGGAATCTAATAATGACGTGTGGTTCTTCAATAACGTTGTCAGGTAATTTTCATTTGAATATATCTTTTCAATATTTTCATTCATATCTTCAGCGTATCGAGAATCAAGTGCTCCTATTTTGACCTTCCTCGAACTATGCATAGTCCCAAGCTGAATAACTTAAGTGCACAAGCTCCTTGATGTAATTTGCTGGCAGAGATGATCTAGTATCATGGAACTATTTTTGAGAGCATCAAACTCGATTCTATATGGCTCTAGGTTTAGAGCCACATGTTATGTATCAACTTAATGCTCTCTGGAATTTGTTGACTTCTATTTCACTTGCTGTACTCATTGGCATCCATACACAGGACAAAAATAATGTTACTAAGGAGGAGCCTTGTACAACTGTTTTTTTCGTTTGTTTGGAGAGGGACTCTTCAGTAATTTGTGGCCTTTCGATTTGACGTTTGCTGATGTATTCGCTCTTTGGTCTTCATCGTTGATATGTCGTTTGCTACTATTCCCTATGCCTTGATCTCCTTGGAATGAATGTTGTATTGGCAGTGGCGCCAGTCGGTGTATAGCACGACGAAACACACCAGAAGCCGTGTGTACGAGTACGTCAGCTAGCTTGACCAAGCCATCGGGTCCTTTAAGGGTATTAATTATTCGTCCTAATAGCCATTTAAGACTTGGTTGGTTGTCCTCTTTCATGATAACCATCATGACATGGTTATTATGGCATTTCACCTTCTACTTGTACATGGGTTGTAGCTGGCATAGGTATTCGCTGGACCAACGTCGCCAGAATTCATTTTTGACAGAAGACACAAGTTTCCATCTTGTTAGAAATGCAGACGTTTCTGATTTCGCTGATTGAGCAATGTTGCTCGTCATTGGTTCGCAAATAAAGAAGTGTCCTAGAGTGAGAGCAGTGAGATCGTAAGCCACTGATTTTTTGTTTGGCGGCTTCAGTGCATATATGGTGACTTATTTCTTGAATCCAATTGAGAGCGAAAGTGTTGGTCTAACCTAATCTTCTACTACACATTGAAGGCAATATGTTGATATAATATTGTAGTTACAAATAATTCATTCTACGAGTACTGCTCTGTACGATATACATATATCTATGTGGAAACTTACAAACATAATATTTACTTCGTTATCTTCACATATTTCTTAAAATTATTTACAACCCAACATTCATACCACAAAATACAAGTAAATAAATGAAATGCATCTTTTAGCAAATCCCCTTATTTATGTGTGATATCCCCATTTAACACATCCGTCCACAAGAATGATTAAGTGCCAACCACACAAAACTGGGTCCGAATTGTGCAGCGCTACATGAAAGTTCGCTCGAATCCATAACTCACTCAGTGAAAAATTCTACTGGACCCGGCCCTATTCACAAAACAACAAGGATGCCCAGAGGTATCATATCAATAGTAGTGCCACTGCTTCCAGTGATGCTACTCGCTTCATATGCCCATGCGCTTGGCGGCAACACACCGGTATCCTGCGGCGTCGGTTGATCGTGCGAATCGGCTTAACACAGGGTGCAATATCATCACTAATAAGTTCACAGCGGGCGGTGCTTTATTGCAGCGTGTATCGAGTGTCGGCAATAATTTATGCTCATGCAAAATCTCAGCTCTTTCGTCGGCGATAATTTCGTCCTAATGTTATAAATTTCGATTTAAGGTGTTGGACTAACGCGACACATAAAGGATGTGTTGGTCGGCGGAATCAAGCACGCATGGGTAGACATTCACGTGTGGAATTAAGAAAATTGATATCCAGAAGTCACTGAGGGGGAAAGTTGTAATTTCTTTTTCGAAATTCATGAGCAGTTGGTATTAATTTAGAAACATTGCTTATTTTACAGCAAATTCTCTACTAATGTCTTAATTAAAATGAAATTTGTCGAAGTTGATTGTACTATCTAATAAACATCAATTAAGGCGGGAGTCATGGTAGGTGTCACAATGTTGTGCTGTTTTCATTAAGGCAACACGATACGGTTATTACTATGACAGATCATTAACTTTTTGATCAGCGGATAAGCACCAGTGAACAATTCATTTTCTTAATTTACAGAAAAGGGGTAATTATTAATAAATTAGTAACTTTATTCCCGTTTCTTCAAATATCTCTATAAATATTTGGTATACACAATAATGTAGCATGTTGCACCAAAAGCAAGTACACTTAACCCTCGAATAAATAAAAATAGGTAATAAGTACACTTAACCCTCGAATAAATAAAAATAGGTAAATAAGCAAATCTTCACTTATTTACCGTTGAAAGAATGCGGCATAGCAAACTTAAGTACTTGTATTTCGCTGCACAGTGTTGTCTAATGCTTTCAAACATTTTAATCTAAACTAATATGTAGATACCTAAACTGCACAACTTACAAAAAGAACGAACTTATCTAAGAATTATTCATTTCTATTATGGCATTTCACATCCCTGCCATATGTCATCTGTCAAATCCATCTGCCATTCATAGTGACAGGTTGTAATAGGGATCGCTTAACCACAGCTGAACGCATTAACGCTGACCATAGAATGCGCATAACATACGAGTACGCCGATTGGATGCTGGATAATAAACAAGTTGACGCCGATTTTTCGAACAAAATCTTCTTCAGCGATGAGGGCCATTTCTCGCTCGGCGGCTCCGTAAACAAACAAAATTAAACAATTTGGGGTTCTGTGGACAGCCGGCGTTATAGGGCCACCGTTTTTTTTTTTTTTTTAAAAAACGATGTAGGCGCAACTATTACGGTGATAACCAACTTGTTTGGCCCGACATTAAAGACATCCATGTGAGCGACATTTTATTCCAACAGGACGGGGCTACGTGCCGCACATGCCACCCCTGATGTTAAAAAAATAGAGCATGTCAGAGTCACCTTGTCGTAGTCCTATTTTAACATCAAAAGCCTCAGTGATGTTATTACCGACCTTGTTGGAGCATTGGAGATGGGCAAGTTTGGCAGGGATGCTAAAATTAGACATAGTTAAGTATAGCTCATATCTTTAGACGCTATGATAGGCGACTTGATGAAAAGTTGGTGAGTATCGAATTGTAGTTCCTGGGTTTTTTTCCAAGATCTACCGCAATGAGAATTCTGATCTATGGTGGACTTTCCTGGACTAAAACCCCACCAATATGGACTATGATAAGGTGACTAATGCCTCTGTAGAGCATACTAATACCTCTGTAATTATCGCAGTTCTGATGGTCTCCTTTCTTGAGGATCGGGCAAACGATGCTGATGCTCCATTCAAATCCATCCATATCTTACAGATGAGTTGATGTATGCTCCGTAACAATCCATCTCTAGCTTCTTGAAATAGCTCTGCAGTTAGAGCTTAGGCTCCAGTAGCCTTGTTGGATTTAAACTTAGAAATTGCTATCAATTTGGATTGGATGGAGCATTCTGCCTTATAGCGAAGTTTTGCTCGTCGTCGACTTTTAACAGTCTGCCGAAATGATTTTTCCAAATTCTCAGCACTGACTTTTACTTTACTACTAAATTTCTTTCTTCATCACTACAGGCTTGTGTTCGGACTTTGTAGCTTTTTTACCTTCCGGTAAAACTTTCAAACATCATTCCTGCTATAATACCTCTCCACAGACTCGATCTCGCGCCTTTAATATTCTTTCTTCTTCATTCTTAGAAGCTAGTGTTCTTCCCTTCTCGTCTTCTCCTGGAAGTCGTAAGCTACTCTTGTTATCCTATGCAGCATCGCTTTATAAGCGTCTTGATTTGCTGCATACACTTGGCGGCACTCTTCATCAAACCAGGGGTTCTTTGTGGTGGATGTGAGAAACCCAGCACATTAGAGGGGACGTTCTCGATGACCTGCCGCTTAATGTTGGCGGCAATGGACTTCTTGAGAGGTCCAGGGTCTATCGGCGTCGTCTCTGGCAGTCTCTTGCATTGTAGTCATTGAATGTTAAATTTTCTCACAGTACTTCATTAGTGTCGTGGTGTGTCTATCTGGAATATCTGCATACGTAAATTGGCAGCAATGAGGTAGTGATCTGAATCAATGTTAGCTGCTCGTAAGGTGCGAACATCCAAAATACTGAAGGAGTGCCTTACAGCAATCGCGTCGTGATCAATTTGGTTGACAGTTAGTTGATCTGGATGTAACAGTTTTTCATCCGCTTTTTGTTCAGCCCCTCCCCCACTACACTTCTTGAATGGTAGTAATATCTGCTTCATAGCAGTCTAGGGCATCCGCTAATTGTTCAGCTGCACGTGACCTGTTAGAAGTCCGAACATTTCACGTACGGATCCGAAGGTCGTTGTTCTTACTTCGTTTGCGAGGTTCTTCAACAGTAAAATCATCCTTATAGAACTAGAAGTTTTTTCCATTGTAGGGCAGTTACCCTGACGCACAACCCCAAACTAGAAGGCCAGATCCTTTTTCAAACCCCTTGGATAAGAGGCCAGATATTTCGATGCCAGAAACCCACAACGGAGATATGAGCGCCATATTTTTCAATAACCTAAGGAGGTCTTGAAAATTCTTATTGACCTGAACACCGAATACTATATGTCGAATAAACTCATTCATGTACGGTAGTCGCTAATTGGACTGTTGATTCCATCGAGTGAATTCTTCCGCTGCGTGTCCTCCTTCTGAGCAACTCTTGTTAAACTTCTGAGACGCAGATTTCAGCCAATCAGGTTAACAAGAGATGCTTCATCCGCAGGTCCGAGTATTCAGCTTCACACTTAAAGTCAGACTCACTATTAGATAGCACATATTGCAAATCAGGTATGGGGTAAATCATCGATATAACCTTTGTGAGCAACTCCCTCCTGTGAAACACAAAATGGAGGCTCAGTGAGGAATATACACACAGCGACCACCAGACGATAATAATGGATATTAAGAAATCAGGTCCAACTCTTCGACAAAGACACATTCGAGGAAATGATGGACGTCGATATCATAACTCGCTTCGAAACAGCGGAGACCCTCTCGCACCAACTCACCCGCATTATCACCACAGCGTGTGATGCGGCAATGCCCAAAAGAATAGCCAGTAGAGGGGGTGCACCATGCTATTGGTGGAACGAGGAAATAAAAACACTCAGGGTAAAGTGTTTACAAGCCCGACGCAGAGTCGAACGATCCAGAAGAAGAGTCTATTTTCAGGAGCTTCTAAACACATTTAAGCTGGCGTGACGCGATCTAAAAAAGGTGATCAAAGGGAATAAGATTATGGTTTCAAACGACTCTGTAACGAAGCAGACATAAACCCTTGGGGTATGGCATACAAGATGGTAATGACAAAGCTGAAAGAGCATCTATCCCCCATAGACATAATCAGAGAGACCAACACAGAGCACATTCCCGTTATTAATCGGGAGGAACTATTCGAGGCATGCAAGAAGATAGGTAACTATAAATCCCCCGGACCGGATGGCATCCCCAATAAAGCAATGAAGGTGAACCATCGTCATATCGCCCAATATGTCTACTCGACACTTTGGGAAAGATCCTCGAACGAATCATATATACCAGACTGCTCGTGGTAGCAAAGGAGGAAGGAGCACTGCCAGATCAGCAGTTCCAATTCAGAAAGTCGCGTTCTACCGTTGATGCCATAAAATCGGTAGTTGATACAGAAGCTGAAGCGATCCAGGGAAAAGGTTGTCGAGAGGGGACAAAGAAATACTGAGCAGTAGTGACTCTGAACATTAAAAATGCCTTCAATCGGGTTCGCTGATGACATCGCCTTAGTTACCGTGGCCAAACACATCCGACACACGAAATAGAGTCAGCCACAAAAGAAGCAATCGCAGAAATCAAAGACTGGCTAGTATCCGCCGGTCTAGAATGAGCAGACCACAAAACTGAGACTGTTCTTATAACAAGTCGAAAGGCTGTTGAATATGCGAATATTCAAGTCAGCAGCCAGACTATAAGATCAAAAGAAGCAGTTAAATATTTAGGAGTAATGCTTGATAACAGATTGATGTTTAAAGCCCACGTAGAATACTCGAGCAAGAAGCTTCCCTACTGCAGGCGGCCCCCTCTCGAATAGTACCAAACATCGGAGGACCTGGGTACGCTAGACGGGTTTTACTATCTAGAGTCGTCAGCTACGGTGAGGTGGTAGAAGTGAGCTGAGTGTGGATTAGAACGTAAGCGCATTCCTGGAAACGAGTAATCGGGTCTCCAAATCGTACATACTAGTAGGCTACTAGAATCTTTAGAAGATTACCACATCCATTGGCGCATCCATAAAAAAAAGAACTATAGATAGCTATCTAGCAAGCACCGCATTGAGGTGATGAAGCGATTTTACCTACCTGCATTATCCTCTTTACAGAACCGCAAACATGGGTGCTATGTTGCTGCAGCTATGCTGGAGTAGTTAAGTTGAAAATTTGTCATTATAGGTGAAAAATTTATCAAGTGCGAGTCGGGTAGATTGTGTTGAAATTTGGCTTGTGGACTTAGGATGATACTGGGTTTTGGGTTTTTTTTTAAAAAATCATCAAAATCGGACAGAGACGGGCAAGATATGGTAACTTTTCAACCCGGATATTCTTGCAAGTACTGTGTAGTGTGTATGCCAGAAGATTTGTTATAACTTTCCTCTTAGTCTTATTTGGCGCAATGATAACATAATTTCATCTTTTAAGCTCAAACAGTTCGAAAGTTACAAGTGTGTAGCCGGCACACGGACAGATAGACAGACGGACAGACAGGTACTGAAGTTTGAAGAAACTCAGGGTGTAGTGGGAGGTTAAGAAAGACGAACAGACACGCAGACATACAAAATTGTAAGAACAATAGTAATAATTGTTTTCAGGAAAATGATGATTGCCCCAGTATGAACTCTACATGAGAAAATTTCAAGTAAACAGCCTTAAAGCATTTAGGTACATTGAAAAATAACCCAGTGGACAAATGGTTTGCACAAACATACTCACCTCTTTTCACCCAGATCCAACTTAACCCAGTACACTATTACTATACCTGAGTAAGTAGGTATCTCAAACACCTCATACTGTCGACTTTTTAAATCGCGTGCATGAAAATTGAAATGAACCTAATGAATATGATACACTCTGCATACAAAATATATTTTACTACATGCTTCCAAAGCAAACTCCTTGATTGTTTATAGCAATCCACCCGCAGATACTGCAAACAAGGTTGTTTGTTCGCCAGGGAGCTGCAGGATACAATTGGGCGTAGTTAACGTGATTTTAACAGTCATACTCTTTGTATTGCCTTTCTTTAAACTTCCTTTAAAACTAGGAGCAGAGCAATTATATTCCTGTTATACCGTGAATGGCCTCACAATTTATCTTCTATCCAACAATGTCGGCAGCTTCACTCCCCAGAAGCAACGCAACCCGAGTGCGTACTGAATCAATTTGCTGAGATAATTTATTGCCGCAGAGTATTAAAACGTCTTTATATCTGGCTCAATAAGCGCTACAATATGAGCGGGCAGTAGTCAATGCCAGTATTGTGGTTTCGCCCTTCGAGCCGATATCTGAAATGCAATCATTCCACGGTTTAATGGCATTTTTTGATTGGTTTTCCAATCTTTTTCGCGATGTTGTTGGATTGGCCCCTTTCGGGGCATAAAATTCCGTCATAAAAAAGAATTAATATTGTATGAAGAACGGAAGCGTTCTTCTGCAGTTGATAGCTTGAGGGCGTTTGCAGGTAAATTAACCCAACGATTGGTACTGGTAGCTATAGTCGTTTGTCAATTTATCGAAATATTATTCGTTTTGTTTCTTTTATAGAAAATTGGAATTGTGCAACTTGCACAGCATTGACTTCGGTTAAGTTTCAATGACTGATTTGTGTTCTTAATTTGGATATAGAAACATATGTACAGAACGTTGGTACTAGGAATAAGTTTGTATACCTAATGACAAGGGTTATTCATTTCGAAGTTGCTATTTCACATCCCTGCCATATGTCATCTGTCAAATTTATCTGTCATGCATAGTGACAGGTAGTTAGTTCTGGCGTTGCGTTTTGCAATATGGACCGTTTAACCACCGTTCAACTTAAAGCGTTAAATTGATGTATCTTACTACTATCAGTGTATCGCGATAAGAACAGATTATCATAACAGGTCATCATAATCGCCCAACTGAGCAAACAATTCGAAATACAATCACCAAAATAGAACAATTCGGTAGTGTTTATAATGTCGTAAGGCATGCACATCATCGCAATGCTCGATCAACTGAAAACATAGCCGCTGTGAATGCCTCAATGGCCGAAAACCCGGAATTTCAATTTTGCTCAGCAATTTGGTATTTCCTGCCGTTCCGTTTGTCGTATTTTGCGCTTGGATTTACGTCTTTATCTCTATAAGGTCCAGCTTTCACAATAACTAAAGCCTGTTGACCATAGAATGCGCAGAATATAAGCCGATTGGGTGCTGGAAAATCAACAAATTGACGCCGAACAAAATCTTCTTCCATAAATAAACAAAATTTCTGAACTTGGGGTTCTGAGAATCCACATGTGGGAGGCCATTGCATCCAAAGACATTGATGTCAACCTTGCATCTATACGAGTAGTAACACTAAGGTACTTCAGCTCTTTTTTGGAAAGTGCAACGTGATCGCCCACGGTTACTCTTATAGTCTCCATAACTCGTCTGCTGCTGATGAGCACTACTTCGGTCTTTTCTTCTGCTAGTTTTAAGTCCATGCTTACTAGCCAATCTTGTACCATCCCGATAGCTTCATTACAATCATGCTCCAACTCCTTAAGCACTTTGGTCACTACAACGATCGCTATGTCGTCGGCGAAGCCAATTATTTTCGAGGACCTCGGGATTCGAAGTCTAAAGACATCGTCGTACATTAGATTCCACAGTAATGGACTTAATACGGAGCCTTGGGGGACACCGCCTGTGACATTATACTGCCTCACTCCGTCGTCGGTGCAATAGTACAGTATTCTATATCTAAAATAGTCCACCATTATTTTCTGCAGGTTGTCCGGTACTCTCTTGGCAGTAAGTGCTCGCAGAATATTACTCCAGTTTGCGGTGTTGAAGGAGTTTTTAACATCCAGTGTTATGTTTGCGCAGTACTGTTTACTTCCGCCCATCTATCGTCTTCCTGCGATGGCTTTTTTCGCTGTATTTACGACTTCGTCGATGGCATCAATCGTAGAATGTGCCTTACGGAAGACATATTGGCGGTCTTCAAGGCCTCCCGCTTCATCGATCGCGCCTTCCAATCTGTCACTTATTATACGCTCCAGTATTTTGCCCATGGTGTCCAGCATGCAAAGAGGCCTATGAGGTGCGTGATCCTGCGGTGATTTATTACCTTTTGGTAAGAGGACAAGTGTTTGCTTCTTCCACTGATCGGGGAATACCCCTTCCTCGAGGCAGGCATTGTATACGAGTACGTCTGCAAAGATGTGTGAGCTCCAATTAATTGCTGCTTTTAATGCTATGTTTGGTATTCCATCAACACCAGGTACTTTTTTATCCTTGATGTTTTTGCAGACTTGTAGGACTTCTGCTGCTGTGACGATAGGTATTGGTGACGCCTCCGTCGTGGTTCTCCTCTCCGTTTGTTTCTCTATTCCCTAATATGCTTGAGAAGATATTAAGGAGCGTAATGTCTCCGTAATTTTGCCACTGCATTTTATCACCATTTTTTGTGGATTGGAACCATGAGCCCTGTAAGTCAGGATTTTGGTAGGATGAGTTGGTGTATTAATGCTGTTCCATTAACGACAAGTTTTTTGAGTAACTCAACCGTTATATTGTTCAAAATATTACTGCGTTGGACCTTGACATGGGATTTTAAGATACATTCAAAAATTGGGTCACTTCGATAGTTTAAAAATCGGCATTGTCCTGCCTAAATTCGAACTTACACTTAATTTGAAACCGTACTTTTTTTTAACCCTGTATTTAAAACATTTATTTATATTTCAATGAGGTCCCTCCGCCTTATCAGTCAAGTTGCTCGCAATCCTTTAAAAGTAAAATTTAATTTAGCATTCATAAATTAACAAACAGAAATCGATTTTTTTAAGCGTCATTGTAAGATTCTCCTAACTTACGTGTATGTTCCCTCATCAAATAAGATGGAAAAATTAATATCTTTTCAAACTGAACTGTCTACAAACATTATTAACTAAACTAATAATTTCATCTTGTTAATGTTGACAGCAAATAATGAGAAACCCTTTAGCAACCTCTCTGCATATTCATTCACCGATAAATGTAATTTCAGCAAGCAACTTTGTTTGCATTTTGACTTTTACGAGGCCTTAATTCAGACAATGCGCCGCTTGTGGTCAGCATAATTGAACTCTCTCTAGAGAGACTGATCCAGAGCAGAAGAACTCGCAACAGTGGAATGATTTACAAGCAAATAAAATATAAAATTCTGTATATTTGTTATAGTTTTATGATTAGTTGGCAGGCATAAGCTGGTCTCTGTGGGAGCACATTAGCATGGGGAATGATTTGCCTTTTGACGCTGGCATCATTAAAACCAAAAGTTACAGCAGGAGTTAGTACTTCTATTCCCTCGGGAATATTGTGTTGGCTCAACCCTCTACTTGAATATGGATAGTGTATTACATGATGTATACAGGCATTAGCTAACTCCGAGCCTCGGGCTTCTCCTGCGGCTATTTGAATATCAATTCAACGACTTTTGCTGTTGGTGGAATTCGTTGTAATTTGAGAGGAGATAAAAGAGCTTAAGGAAGCAGCTCATCACGCAAATTTTAAATGTCCTTTGTTTGTACAAATTTAAATAAAATCAAAAGTGAACTTCTTTAAGTACTTTCGGCACATTTTTTGATCTACTATGGACCTTCATGAAATAACGAGTATTATTCTTCATAGTCATACCACACGAACGGGCAAGTTTGGCCCGTCCTGAAAGTGAAGGTTAAAACTTATTTTCAATGGCGTGGTATTATTGTTTTGTCCATTTTTCCGAAACTAATGACAACTATCATTCTCGAGAGGATAAAGGTTAGAATCGAGACTACATTCCAAAGGCACCAAGCGGGCTTTCGCAAAGTTCTATAGTGCGTCGACCACATCAACACCTTGCGCTCGAGCAATCAGCCGAGTTTAAGTCACAGCTTTACCTCATGTTCTTGGATTTTTAAAAGGCCTTTGACCGAGTAAATCGCGAATGCATATGGAGATCTCTTCTTAGGAGAGAAATCCCCCCAAAAATAGTTGCTTTTGTAAAGGAAGTATACACTAACGCAAAATGTTCGTTCTGCACAATGGACATCTCTCCGGCTCTTTCAAAGGGACTAAGACAAAGGCATATTCTGTCACTAATCCTATTTCTACTGGTGATAGGTGATGTACTGACTTCCATTGTATTTGTATCTGTGAGGCATGGGTAAGTCATTTAGACTATGCTGATGATATCTGTTTTCATCAGCGGATTAGACGAGATGTGTCACTCACTGCAGGTGAATAGAGAGTCGGTCGGTCTAAGGATTAACGGCACAAAGACAAAAATAGGCAGGCTGCTCCACACATCAGAGTATTATTCTGAAGAAGACGCCAATTGAGGAGATCGAACAGTTTAGCTACCTGAGAAGTTTTGTATCATCTGATGCCGGAACGGACCTAGACATTAAAAGCAGAATAAATAAAGCTTGCGCTACTTTTGGTATACTGTCTCCAGTTTGGAAATCCAGTCAAATCTCCTCACGCACTAAGTTGAGACTACTCGCTTCCAACGTTAAATCCGTGCTATTTTATGCCTGTGAAACCTGAAAAGTCTCGACAAACATCAGGAGAAAGCTACAGGCTTTCGTTAATTGCTGTCTGCAATGCATCCTAAAGATTTGCTGGCGCAAAACGAGTCAGAAGCTGCTGAAAAAATCACCGGAAAAGTGTGCCATGGATTACCAGGGACATCATGCACAGCTGAGACACATTTTATCGTATGTGGAAAAATAACAGGACATAATAACATAGTCATACGAAACCAAATCTAAAAAACAACGGAACCATGTCAACACCAAAATAGGTAAAAGTAAAGATTAATATTACAAAAAACGTGGGCGTTAAGTAGGAATATGTGTTCAGACGAAGGAAATAATCTTTAGACGAAACAATTAGAAAAAACTTTTCATTAAGTTCGAATACACTGCCACTGGCAAATGAATTTGAAAAATTATTTTCACGATTAAATGAAATATAGCAAAATACGGTCTACGGCCAAATATTGATAGCAGCAAAACAAAGAAACATAAGGGTATTTATTTTTTAAGGTTTTGTTTTCGAATTGGCAATACTTTTTCCAGCGACAGCCAATTTGACAGCTGACAGCTGACAACTCATTTGTGTTCAGTTTAATTTGCCATTTCACCATGAATAGACTTACGCCAGAACAACGCTAGCAAATTGTGCAAATTTATTTCGAAAATAGTGGCTCAGACCACAGAAACTCTAATTAATAATATGCATTTGCAGAGATGTGGTACAGTGCGGACCGAAGAAGCTGTTGCTGCTGTGGAGCGTAGCATTGGAGATGACCCCAATGAGTCGATTCGCCAGCGTCCACAACAATTGGAGCTGTGTTCATCCACTGTATGGAAGATTTTGCAGAAAGATCTTGTTTTACGAGCTTACAAGATCTAGCTCGTGAAAAAATTGAAGCCGCTTGACCATCGTATTTGTTGTACGTCCGGAGAATGTGCCGAAGACGAGGTTGCTCTGGAAAGGCTACGTCAACAAGCAAAGTAAAGGAAATCCACAAGCCATTATTTAGACGCCGCTGTTACATCATGTGCTCTGTGCTTTATTGGTCCATATTTCTTCAAAAGTGATGCCGGACAGAACGTTACATTCAATGGGGAGCGCTATAGATCCGTGATTATTAACTTATTCGTTGTTCAATTAAATGGCATTAATGTGGAAGAGCTGTGGTTTCAAGAAGACAAAACACTCGTAAGCCTATGCGAGTTGACAGCTACAACTATTTCAACAACCTTCGTACCTAGCCTAACCTATACCCACATTTTTTAGATCAAATGCAAATTAGTAGCTACAATCGTACAAGTGAGTACTAAAAAGAAAGACTTCAGTCGTATTAAATTTTTCTTGGAAAAATCTGGGCTTATTTATTATTCAAATCCATAAACACCTAAACTTTTGAAACAAATAAAACCAAACCAAAAGCAATTCTTCGAATATCCGTTTCATAACAATCCAACCTTAAATCGGAAAAGTTTTAATTTGCCTTTGTTGTTTGGGGAACTTTCAACACAACAAATATTTTGAAATAAGATTTTGGAACTTTTCAGAAATCCAAAGAAACCTTTCTGGAAGGCGGGACATTTCTTTAATCAAGCAGAAGTACAGGAAACTTTCCCTTACCGCCACCTGGCCGTGCCTGTACAACAAGCTTCTGTCTGATTTGAGTGCAAGTTTGTTTTCCTCTACCACCTACCTACCTACTTCCTGCCTTCAGAGAAAACTTTTCACTTACCCAATACAAATTCTTTTCAACTGCGTCAAAATTGAGGAAAAATAAAAACGTCTCAAATACGAAATTCATCTCTGAATTTCTTGTCCTTTGAAGGAGGCAAGGATTCAGCTTCCGATTGTGGAATTATTCTTGCTAGTCTTTCTCCCCCAGGACTAAACAAAAGATAAACAGAAATCAAAGTTACGAAGGAGGAACTCCATTGGTAACGAAATTTGGAAGAGTTTCACTGTTCACTTGGCACAGCTGCAGGGGGTTGGCTTCATGAAAAGACATATTCATGCTGAGCACGTCTATTTATTGTATACGTACATAATAGGGGTTCATCCACTCCCCGCACTCGTTCATGTGCGTAGTATACAGCAAGTTAAATTCACTTGACAGGAGGGGTATGGAGGTGGTTTTTTTTTCTCTTTTTTTTTTTTTTTTGTTCAAAGGATTTCCTCGCGCAGAAAGAATTTCTGTTTTTCCCTCGGTCTACTCGTACTATGTTGTGGAAAATTGAATTATCAGATAGATTTTGTTCTTCAAATTTGCAACGTCAAGGATTTCGAGATTTTATTTAGGACGTGTGCTTGTTTGTTTGTTCGTATTTGTTCATCTGATTGCCTGTGAAGTTCTTGCGATATGATATGTGTGTGAATTGCACAAAGCAATGTAAATTGAATATTATTTGCACAAAGAATGCCAGTTAATAGAGACGAATATTTATGGCAACTAGCTACATACATATATACAAAACATATGTTCAATGATGAACAGGACTCTTTAGAATAGCAGAGTTATAAGGGTATGCTGAATGACCAATGCATAGAACAATTGGATTTAATTTCAAAGTTTTTAGCGCAAAACTTTATTTGGGTTCAAATGTTTTAGGTTTGGTACGAGGGTTGCTGAACGTAGCTCAGATAGGCTCTTAACGCTATTCTAAGTTAGAAAACATTAGAGTGGTGGGTACTTCACCGTTTGCCTCGAACATGAATTTTTCTCGTCTTAGCCTGTTAAGTAGCCTCTGGTAAAAACCTCATTAACTTAAAAGAGCTCCTACAAAACGATTTGAATAAGCTATCTCTGTAGGTGGACAGCTCGGTGTGGTCTAGGAGTGAATCCCCACAAAACCGAACTAGTGCTCTCCTCAAGGAAAAATAAAATCCCACCTATTGACCCTCCATCCCTTAATGGTACAAGCTAAACCTTCTCCAACGAGGCAAAATATCTGGGTCTTATTTTGGATAGGAAACTAAGCTGGAAACCTAATATACTAGAAAGAGTAAAGAAAGCCACTGTCGCATTCTTCTTTTGCAAAAAACCATTGGGAACAAATGGGGCTTACAACCCAGATTAACTCACTGGCTCTATATCTCGGTCAGCAGACCGATCCTTACGTATGGGGTAGTTGTCTAGTGGATTGCCTTGGATAAGGCGATAAACCAGAAGTCCAACGTTCAGCTTGCCCGTGCATTAGCGAAGCACTGCGAACGACACCTTCCGCAGCTATGGACACTCTTTTTCATTTAACACCCCTTGACATCTTTGGTAGGCAACTGACAGCTAGCTCAGCTATTCGCCTTGAAGCTACTTTACAGTGGATCTAGAAGTTTAATATCTTCCCTGAAGACATTGACTACACCATACCCAAGTTAAATTTTGACAAAAACTTCCAAGTTACCGTGCCTTCCAGAGCATATTCTGGGAAGAAGGTGGTTTTACGGAAGATAAGTCGATAAATTTGTATACCGACTGTTCAAAACTAACGACGGGGTGGGTGGTGGTGAGCCTCTTTTCGTCTCCCAAACCACTGTAGCGTGTTCCAGGCCGAGATAATGGCAATAAGGGAAGACTTGTCTTGGCTAAAGAAGGACGTGATATCGATCGTTGATATCCGGATCTTTTCAGACAGCCAAGCAACAATCAAATCCTTGGAATCATCCTCAAAAAATTCTATATCAGCTCTAGACTAACGATCGTCTCTTATAGAGATGGCGGAGCAGTTTAATATTCACCTAAATTGGGTACCGGGGCATAGAGATATTCAAGCAAACTATAAGGCTAACGAAGTTGCCAGACATGGAAAAAAATACCCAACCTTTTAGGCAAAAGTTCAATGGGTATGTCTATCGCTACATGCAAACTTAAATTAAAGCTGGATGCTATTGAAAAGACAAATTCCAGGTGGACAAGTGGTACAGCTTGTCTAGCGACAAAACATATTTGGCCTGACCTTTATCTGAAACGCTCTAAGAATTTGATTTCTCTCAATAGATGAATGTCTACCGAACTCAACTCTGACATTAATGCAATCATTATTTGGGGTGTGAAAAACCGACTTTAGTTCAACGCGTCAAAAACTCTGTGCTGTCTCCTGTCGTAGCCAAACTCAAAATGAACGGACTTGATGTTGAGGAATCTAATGGTTTGTCAATGCTTGGCATGCATGTTAGCTCAGACCTTCGTTCGAATCAGCAGATAGCAGATGCTGCTAAAGCTGGAGCTAGATGCCTCGGATTCCTCAAAAAATATAAACGATTTTTCATTCCCATAGACTTGGCTACAATCTATACACCATACATTCGCCCGAGACTTGAGTATAACTCGCATATTTGGGTGGGTGCTCCCACCACATGCCTAAGTTTACTCGATCGTGTTCAACGACACGCATGTAGGCTGGTTGGTGGTCAGTCTATTTGCAATCAAATTCCCTCGCTCGAAAACCACCGAAATGTTGGATGCTTAGAGCTCTTGTACCGGTACTTCCATCACAAGTGTTCGGATGAAATCTATAGTCGTGTTCCACCAGTTCGTCCATTCAATCGCAATACACGTGCGGCAACTTCCGCACACCCTTACTGGGAAATTCCAAAGATCGTTTTTTAATCACTCCACACGAATGTGGAATAACTTGCCTTCCTCAATATTTCCTGATGATGAATTGTTAACCGCTCTCAAAGGATTGTGCTATCCGAATAGGCTTGTTTGTTGAAGCCCAGATTCACTCTGAGCTCTAGCGTCTGCCACCTATTATCATATCACGGATTTACGGGGTTCTAAGTATTTGCGGGAAACGATATTCTTGGGATTCGTTGTCATATCGGCTGTCATTAATGGAATTGCAAATAAGATGATAATCGCTATCGGCAGGCTACGATTAGAGGAATAGCCCCTACTTTAGGTATGTTACAAGTATAGTTCAAAGCTTACATATACCATCCAATGTACCGACTTCAAATCAAACCTTCAAAGATAAAGCGTTTCACCTTTCAACTTTTTCCCTCTGCCATAATATCTTCTGTAAGCGAAGCGCAACGCAATAAGCACCATGAAATCAATCAAAGAAAGTGTAAATGTTAATGTTTAGATGTTTCCCACCAAAGAATCGCGTGGAAACAAAACAAATAAATCGCCGTACACTAATCAAAAACAAAATGGGAGCATTGAGAAAAAAAAAAAAAGTTATGAAAAAAAAAACTCCTAAAAGGTTACGCACTATCTATTTGATTTCTTGTGGTACTGTAAATCATTATTAAACAGGTCGGTGTATCCGTAACACCTACATCGCTTATTAAACGGTATCTACATCGCGCACACTACAAATCACAACAAAACATTTAGATATATGAAAAAGTAGACCCTGGCCTGGTGGTTGGCACGTTGCTTTCCATCAACTCTGATGACCACAAGTCTGTCCATAAATCATCGCTAGCAGTCTCATCGTGTGGCGGCTGCGGTTTATCAATCATAACGTCGATCCCGTCTTCCAGAAGACCGAAATTCCTCTTCTCACTTAAACGTATGATTGATGGCTGCGATTTATCGAAATCAAATCGAAAGGATTTTTCAATGGGATACAAATGTATCTTAATACATCTTGTTGATGTTGGTAAAAGTTTCGTGAAAAGATACTCTCCTCGCATAATTAATTTTTATGTGAACATTCTTGAACTGCAACCCCAACGAAAATACCTTGGACCTCAAACTCAAAGTCGATTAAGAGATCAAGCGAGAAATCGATGTTGCTTCATATTAAATTTGCACGTTAATATCGCGCAGTGTTTCCATTACGAGTATACAAATCGGATTGAGCTGAAAAATGAATCAAAAAATCACTAATAAGCTTCTGGAATGTCCCAGTGACTCACGGACTTTCTGGCCAAAAAAACTGATAAGCAATAGTTTCAGTAACTCTTTATTCCTACCTCTAGTGAAAGCCACACCACCCAAAGAAAAAGCCGATCTATTTGGAAACATGTTTTCAGGCAATTCGATACTAGATTTGGCACATGTATGGCAACAAACTCCGGAAGTGCAGTCATCAATGTCACATGCGAAGTTTCGACCTCTTTTAATCCGACGCATCCTTAATAATTTGAATTGCAAAATGGCATCTGGCCCCGACGTAATACCAGCTATAGTAGAAAACTGTGCACTATGTCTTACGCGCGGCAGCTTCCATTATAGATCAAGTCAACTTGTGGGCGATGGTGTATCTTCCGACAACTTTTCTGTAAAAGCTGGGGTTCCACAGGGATCTCTATTTTAACTAACTCTGTTGCTAATCTATATCAACAACCTGCTAGAGTCAACAAAGAATCCGATCACAGTTCCTTAATATCTTCTTGCTCGGGCCTTGAATTCAAATATGTACATTACATAGTCAGAGATGCGGGCGGAAAAAACAGAATTAACCGCCTTTTCAAGAAACAATGCACCTATAGTACCACAGCTTCAAATGTACGACTAAATTATTTAACCGAAGGAAATCATGAATCTTCATCTACTCTGATCTAACATGGTACGACCACATGTCTAACGTGTAATGGAGGCTCATCCGTAGGAGCACAGGGGCACATGAACCCCCAATCTCATTCTAAAGTTAACATCTCTGATTATTTTTAAAGCCACAATGCATGTATTTTCATTGACAAGAACGCATTTTTTACTAACATTGTTGCAGAACAAATATTGCAAGGGAATGGAGAAAAATCACGAAACATTCTACCACCAATTGACTGGAACGACTAGAATAACACGTGCACATCTAAGCGTAAGGTTCACATGAAGTGCGAACATGTCTGACGGCATGTTAATAGTTACAGTGCATGTATTTGGGAACGAATTGCGCACAACAAAAGTGTGCTCCAAAGACAATTCCCAAAATATAGTTCCTTTGAATAAAGTAGCATTTCTTGGATGCGTACCTACAATTTATGAAAATTTAAACAAAATTATTACCATATTTGTACAGATTTTCAAAACCGGCATTTTCAAGATTTTGAAGTTCAAAATAAGCAAATTAAAAGCGTTGCATTTGAAAATCGTTTTGAGTGTTTTTCGAATAAGTTTTAGTTTCCATGCCAAAGTCGAACTGCAAGGAATTTGAAGATCTTTTTTTGTACTGCTTTTGTGTAGCTCTGTAGCATATGTCAAGAGCCGACACTGCCGACATTGCTAGTTGAAGATGAGCTACCTGTTTAGAGCAAAGAAATACTTTACGGTATTGCGGATCGTATAATTCGCTATCCCTCATCTTCTAACATCCATAATGAATTGGACGTGGCGTTGTGAACTTTTTGATTTAAATGCAATGACATCTTTTTACTCAGTGAATGTTCTCGCGATTTTTAAGAGATTTTACCAGATTTTTTTTTCCCAAATATCGGAGCACTCAGACTCAATTTTTTGTCCATTGAACTCCTTTTGGTGCAGTGGTTGGAGAAACTTAGATTTTATTCTTTTCTCTTTTATGCTCGGGTGACTGTGGTTGCTGTTCCCGTTCCGGGTTTGAACTTGCACTGCTTGGGTCACAAGTGAACACACTATTCACTACACCGTGGCCACCTCGATTTTACAAGATAATTCGTTGTTAAAATTTGTTCCGCAGAAGAAGTGTGCGTGACTGTCGCCATTTGTAACCACAGGTCACGGATTCTGGTAAAATATTCACAATATCACTTAACCAACGGTTTTTTGACAAAAACGAGTAGCGAATAGCAACGTCTATATACATATTTTGTTAAGTAAATATTTTTCATTATGATCTTTCTAATTATTAACTACATCGCGTGCATAAATGACTAGTAGAGCTTTGGACCATATCATGGACATCACCGGCATAGCCAAGTTGGATAATGCTTGTGTTCGCTAGTTGGTAGAGAGTTAGTGGCTGAAACACTTATCTAACGCAGGATCGTTCCGGCACTTGGATCTAATGTTCTCTTCTTTGTGCAATTTTCCAACAATGTTTCATTATTCAAATATTTTTCAGTTTCTGAATGGAATGTGCTTTGTTCAAAATTAAAGGCCCAATATTGGTGCTAGATTGCTCATATATAAAGCGTTATTCATTTTGAGGTTGAGATTTTACATTCCTGCCATATGGCATCTGTCAAATCCATCTGACATAAATAGCATCAGATAGTTAGTTCTTGTCTTGCCATTTTGTAATATGGATTGTTTAACTATCTCTTAACGCATTCAAATTGCTATAAGTTGACGGTGGCCATGGTGTAGTGGTAACATCATCGCTTGTCACTCTGCAGGTACTGTTGAAATCCTGATGTCAAGAATCATTTATTTATTTCACATAAAAGAAATAAAAAGTCGATCAATTGCGAGGCTCATGCCAAATCTACTGCAAAGGCATAACACTGGCAGTGGGGTGGTCTAATGGCTGGAAATGCAACTTCACCGTGATGATGACATCAGGAGGACTGAAAAAAACACTGTGAATTATAAGCAACGACAATCAAAGATGCTCCCCAGTTAGCTGGACGCCACCCTTGGAGATTACTGAAACTTAATACCACCAATCTTTCTTTCTCACTCTCACTTTCTACAAACGCTCGTGCCCTGAAATAATTTAAAGATATTCATATCTCCTTTGGCGCGCGAAAATTATAAAAAAAAAATCTTACTACTAAAATAACAATTCTGTAATATCCGTGTATCTGTAAGTTGACGCCTTGGGGTTCTGAGCATCCAAATGTGATCGTTGAGAGGCCATTGCATTATCCACGGGTGACAGATTTGGTGCGCGCTGTGGGCTGGCGGCGTATTTTTTTTAAAACAATGAAGGTCACGGTGAATTCTCTGCGCTATGGTCAAATGATAACCAACTCTTTTCACCTGAGATTTGAGCGCCATGTGGTTGCAACAGGACGGGGTTGCATGCCACAAAATACATGCAAATTTGGCTCTATTTCAGGAAAAGTTCCCAGTCTTTTAATTTCGAGGTTTGGCGACATAATGTCGCAATTTATGTCATCTGATCCCGTTAGATTTATTTTTGTGGGGCTATATATCTACGCAGATAATCCCCAAACTTTGGAGCACTTAAAAACTAAAGCCTGTGAAGATATGGCCGCAATACAGCCAGAAAAGTGCCGAAAAGTCATCGAAAGTTACCTAACAAGAATCGAAGTTTGCAAAAACTCCTGTGGCGGCCGACGATATTGTTCATAATGGCATAATAAAAAATTTAGAACAGTAAACAAATCTCATTGAAATCTTTATATTTTTTATTTTCAAACTTGCAAAGATAACCTAAGAGAGCCTTCTCAGAATACCTCAAAGTTCACCATTATTATATTGTCATCTAAAAACTATATGTTAACCGGTAACATTTTGACGCACCTTAACGCGGATAGCCTATATAGGAGGAAGCGAACGACCTCATGAAATCCATACAATTCTTATAAGCTAAAGCCCGAAGATCGGTTAAGCGTCTAGTTCTAAAGAAACCTCTGCGTAAGCTTTTCTCTTCAGGGCTCTTTCCGAGTAGATGGAAAACAGCATTATTCTAGCCCGTCCCTAAAAAAGGCGGATCTTCCTCCCTGTCCAATTACCGACCCATTGCACTTACGCCCCTTCTTTCCAAGGTCATGGAAACGCTGATAAATCGTTAGCTTATGAAATATCTCGATTTATGAAAACTCCTCAATGACCGGCAGCATGGTTTTCGTAGCAAAAGGTCCATTGGTGATTTTATAACATGTCTCACCGAGAAGTGTAACCAATCTCTTCATCACTTCGGCGAAACTATGATGGTTGCGCTTGATATTTCAAAGACATTTGACAGAGTTTGGCATCAGGCTCTTTTGTTGAAAATGCGTGCATATGGCGTCTATGAGATTAGGGCGTTCAATACTAGTTGTCTTGGACGGCTTCAAGTCTGCAATTCACCATACAAATGCTGCTGTTCCCCAAGGCTCTATTTTGTCTCCGATTCTCTTTCTTATTTTTATAAATAATTTCTCGTCTGCAACTTTTAATCCAATCCATTCCTTCGCTGATGACAGTTCCCTAACTGACGCCCTTGCTCTTCGGCAATAGAAGAGGAACGGCAACGTATGTTAAACACATTAAATGTTGTCTTCTGTCTCTCAAGCGAAACCAAAACCATCAACCATTATCTATGAATGGTACTTGCAGCGCTGAAACGAAAGCCTTGCTATTCTCGGTATGTGTCGGATCATTCGATGGAAAAACGCTACAATATTTTTAGGATTCCTTAAGCGATGCTAGAAATATTTAAAGTATGGCCTCAATTTATAAGGCATTCATCCTTCCAAAGCTGGAATATAACGCCCATATCCAGCCTGGTGCACCCAAGACCGTTCTGCATATTCTAGACATGGTACAGAATTGAGCGTTAAAATGTATAGGTAGGAACATTCTGAACTCCATACATTCACTTGAACATCGGAGAAATATTTCGTGTCTTTCCCTATTTTATAGCTTGGGAAGCTCCAGCGATCCACTCCAGATACTCCGGTTCATCAAGGCAATTGGACTGCAGGAGGTGCTCTAGTTCGAGTATTTCATCTGCGAGAGCCCGTTGGGGAGTACAATATTGATCTCTAAAGATGCAGAAACTACAACTTTGAATAGTTGTCTTTCTTTAAATTCCGGGACTCATCTCTAGCCGCGAATCATAGGTTGTGAACTATTGAACTGAAGTGTAAAACAAAATTCTTTCGGTTTGCAATCCGGTTTGTAAGATTAAACAAAAATATTGACTTCCAGTTACTAGTGTAAATGATGTTGTTATGTTGATGTGTCTTTAGCACGAAACGTGTTCGCAGCATAGATTCGTCATGTCGTCTCTTCTAAGGACCACAGATATCATTTATTCAAATCATTGAAATGTCTACTCTTCATCTTCTGCACAAGGTCCGATTGGTTTGTCTTCACACTTTATGAAGGTCTTTTCATGATTGAAATGGATTGATGCCAACTTTTTGGACAGACTACTAACGAAAACAAATAAACACATTCGTGGGACGTTGCGTGTTGTCCGTCTCTTTTCGGACTCGTGGCTATTCATCAGCGACTCGGATGAAATAAATCATTTGTAGTGTCAAAATTGATTTATTTACTATGTAGGTACTGAACGGATTGATGTTCGCCTAAGTTATGCGCGTTTAATGGCATTCGATTAAAATACTCGTTAAAATTAATAATAAGTGGGTGCTGAGGTGTGAATTGTAAATCATTTCATAACCGTGGCCCGTCAACGGTTCCTGCCGACAATTTATCCCGTGAAACTTATTTCAGCACGGGAAAAAATGAAAAAGTACTATAGCACTACAGAAATGTATTTAATAGGTTTTTACTCAGGCTTCATTCAAAGTACAGTAAAGCATGGGCATGTAATGTCGGCACACATGCATATGTATGAGTATCACAAGTTTAAAATTTGCAATAGTCCTTGCGAATTCCTAGGATGCTTATAACCACTTGCAACAAATAATTCGCTTATAATCCTTGGGGTAGGTACAACCGATTCTAACAAAGTAAGAAACAGAAAAAACTTCAGAGTACGGATTTTCTATTGTAACATCAAATATTTCCATTTGTAACACATAAACCACACAATCCGACAAAAATACCGGAAGGATAAGTAGAAAACCTTTCGAAATTCCCAAGTGTCCTTTTGGAACATTTCTCATAACTGTACGAATTCCACGTTGATACATATTCAAAATACATTTGAAGTGCACCTCTTCAAACAGACTATAAAATCTTATTTCTCATATTCAGTTCAATTGTATGTATCCGTATATGCTCGTAGCTACTGCTGTAATAAAGTTAACTCTTCATGTATCCAGGACAAATGCTGTGTTTTTTGAAGAAAGAAAATCAAGTAGTTAGGTACGACAAAGGGTAGTTGAAGTGCATTGAATTTGAAAGGGTTTAATTATTTTATTAATCGCCGAGTCGAAATAGTGTAAAAACATTTAATCCACGTAAGTATCATACTAGGTCCATTTACGCAAATATTTACTACCCTTGATCAAAAAGTTTCAGGAATGACTACCGTGTGGCGCTTTCAGTCATCTTTTTTTTTTTTTTTTTAGGTTGACACATCTGTCATTGACATTTGTAAAAGCTACGCTGTCGAGAGTGCATCTTGTGTGTTTTCGATTTTTTACGATTTTAAAAATGGGATTGTGTAAAAACGGATTCAACTGCTGAATCCGACCCAACATTCATCAAACGCATAATTACTGGAGACGAGATGTGGGATTATGAGTACAAAACGCAATCCAGGCATGAGGCTAGTAAATGGCGTACACCGAATGAACCAAGACCGAAAAAACTACCTCGTTTTCAATCGAAAAAGAAGGCGATGCTCACGCTTTTCATGGATTACAACGGTGTTGTGAATCATCTTGCCACAGTCAACAAAATTTATTATTTGGGCGCTATGAGACGTTTGCGTGAAGCAATTTGCCCAAAAAAGACTGGAATTGTGGACAAACAACTTTTGGGTTTTGCACCACGATAACGCACCGTCGCACAATACCATTCTTATTCGTGAGTTTTTGACCAAGAACAGTACGAATACCATACAACAGCCACCGAATTCATTTGATTTGGCTCCCTGCGATTTCTTCGCTCCGAGGAACGCCTTTTAGCAGCCAAGTGGAGATAATAGAAAAATCGAATACGGCTCTGATGGCTACACCAGAATCCGATTATAAAAAATGTTTCGAGGATGGGATCAAGCGCTGGCATAAATGCGTTTCAGTCAATGGAGAGTACTTTGAAGTGGACAATATCGATTATCAAGAATAAACTTGTATTTTCAATTTTCTGAATAAATTCCTGAAACTTTTTGATCAAGGTAGTAGTAGTGGTGGTTGGGAAAAGAACCCAATTAGCGCTAAGTGCTCCGTTTTGATACCACAAAAACTCGTGTACCCTGTTCAGAAGGATATAACTAAACCCAGCCCATGGAGTTCAGAAACAGAATTAGTTCACCAATCCGTTTAGAGGCTATCTCTCTGAAATTGTCAAAGAAAGGTTTACCTAACGTGCGTTGTCTGGTCCTTGCTAGGGCAGGACAACTGCAAAGAAAGTGGAAAAGAGTTTCTCTCTCGTTGCTGTCTTTGTAGCTGCGACAGAAAAAAGTGTTGTGAGGAATGCCAAGCCATTTGTAAAAGCGTGGTCCCCTATAGGCCAGTGACTACAATTCTGGCAATATCAGGCCTTAAGCTGCCTAGTAGCTCATTTGATTTAGGTCTGTTGAAACTGGGCCATGTCCTTCTTGATATGGCATAACTGGTAAGGTTGTTCCACCCGAGATTGGCTAGCTGGAGGAAGTGAAGGTATAAATTGCCCTTAATGACTCCTATCGGAATATTGACTCTTTCTGCTAGCGAGCCATTAAGGCCTGGCCCTCGCCTGGCCAGCTCATCTGCTCTCTGGTTACCCTCATAATTACTGTGTCCTGGGACCCGAATGAGAGTAATTCCAGAATGGATACTTTGTTCATTTATTTCAAACCGGCATTTCTCTACCAGTTTTGAGGATATGGTAACCGAATCAATGGCTTTAATTGTTGGTTGGCTATCAGAAAAGATACCTATATTTAGGTTGGACGTTGGGAGATTTTTTAGCATACGGCAGGCTTCCCGAATCGCGAGAAGCTACGCTTGAAAAAGTCTGGGAGACGAAAGGATTTCGATATATTCAGTTGGTCCGAGAAAATGCCTGCGCAAAATCCGCAGTTCATTTTCGAACCATCAATATACTCGTATATAGAGATATGATTACCATTCCGTTCTTCCATTCTGCGGTGTCGGTCATGGTTGAAGATCTATTATATAGATCAAGGTAGTACATATGTATGTATAAGGTACGTGAAGTGCATAGGTTCCTACAAGTTTATTACAATAAAAGTGAAACGGACTGGATTACTGACTTTCCAAAGTCTTTATTCCTAAAAAAAGCTATGACAGGTAAGTGAAGTGATTTGAGAACAGCTTTTCTGTTTGAGCAGGACAGAACAAAGATATGTTTTTGATGAGCTTAAAAATATCACATAATCAGCAAAGATGATGTTACACACCATGAAGATCGTTGAGCGGGTATTAGATGACCGACTGCAGAAAATTATACGGCTAATGACCAGTGCGGGTTTGTCTCGTAAATCAACAACAGATGCAATCCAAAGTATAAGAATCATAATGGAAAAACATCGTGATTCCTTAAAGGACTTACATATGTGTTGGCTTTTTGGTTTGATAGGCAACCAAGAGATCTCTTATTGGTGGCGCTAAGACAACGAAGAGTTCCAGAAACCTACATGCGCATGATCATGGACATGTATAAGGGAACAAGGACAAGAGTAAGATGTTCCGCAGGAGTCACCGAAGAGTTCCCAGTCAAAGTCTGTGTAAACCAGGGAAGCGTCCTCAGTCCTTTGCTATTTATCGCAGTCCTTGATTATCTGCTTGAAGGAAAAGTGACGGACCCCAAAGTGCATCAGTTATTCTTTGCTGACGATGGAGCTATCATAAGTGAAGTTCAAAGGTCCCTGCAACGATCACTTGATGTATGGGATGATGTTTTGGAAGGAATTAATTGCAAAACGACAGAGTATCTGTGCTGCCGGTTCTCTTATCCACACCGGCCTATTCCAGACATTTACTTGAATAGAAAAGTGCTTCCCAAGAGCGAAAAGTTCAAATATCTGATCTATGATCAAAAGGAAAGCAACTTGTGATGATGACATCAATCATCGCGTAAGTGTAGGGTGCTGTGACCGAAAAATGTGTCCTAAGCTGAAATGAAGGCTCTACACCACAGTTGTACGTCCGGCGCTCACCACGGTTCACAACGCTGGACAATGTACAAAAAGTATGAGGGCAAATTAACGGCAGCTGAGATGAAGATGCTTCGCATCGAAGTAACGAAACTTGATAAAATAAGAAGTTCAAAGATTCGAGGAAGTCTTCATGTAAAAGAACCTATCACAAGCAAGATAGAGCACGACCGGCTCAGTTGGTATTGCCATGTTCAAAGGAGAGATCCTTCGAAACCCGTCAAAAAAGGCAGACCAAAAAACAACTGGATCACACAAATGCACAAACACCAGCACTTGATTGGCCTCAGTGACGAAGTGATCCGAAACCGGGAAGTCTGCCGGTACTTCCTGAGGTCAAATCGGCAAACCCCACAGGCGGACCAGTAGGGATGCAGTAAAGTTGTAGGGTTGCGATCCTCCCATTCCGGACCATAACCTCGCCGTAAGGAAAAAAGGAAGAAGTGAAGGGGAATTTGCCGGTATACCTTCCACTTAAGTTAAAAAAAAAAAAAAAAACGTACAGGAAAGTTACAATTCGTTTAGAACAAATCATATGATACGGTTTCCGTTTCCGTTTACAAAGTAGAGATGGGAGATATCAGAAAACTGTACAGAATATCCAAAGAAGTTGTAGGCCAAAAAAGCAACACAATGCTGGTTGTGGACGGCACTCTATTGGTATGGTATCAATTGATGTTCCTTCCATCTACGCAAATGGAAGGAACATTTTTGTGCCCTGCTTAATGACATTTCCGGGGAGCAGAGTGCAGCAATAAACCCTCAGTTGTTCGACACGCATAGATCTTACAGGCGTATTGATGCCGGACCTCCCAACTGAGTTCCTGAAAGCAGATCCGTTTACAAGGACTAGTATTCTACTTCCGTTAATACAGGTCATTTGGGAAAATGAAACCTATCCCAGGGACGACAAGGACGGTGTTATTGCTAAGATGCCAATGAGCGGATTTTAAGAACTTTTTGTCAATTTTTCCGAAACTAATGGCAACTATCATTCTCGAGCGGATAAAGACTAGAATTTAGACTACACTCAAAAGGCATCAAGCGGGCTTTCGAAGAGTGTCGATCGTGCGTCGACCACATCAACACCTTGCATATCATTCTCGAGCAATCAGTCGAATTCAAGTCAACGCTTTACCTCGGATAAATCGCGAATACCTACGGGGATCTCTTGTTAGTAGAGGTATCCTTCCAACAGTAGTTGCTATTATACTGGAGTCCTACAATAGCGTATGGTGTTTCGTTCTGCACAATGGACAGCTCTGCGACTTCATTTAAATGTAACAGGGAGTGAGGCAAAGGGATATTCTCTTCCTACTGGTGATAGACGATATACTAACTGCCAACGTATTTGTATTTGAGAGACATGGGTATGGACTAAGCCGATGACATCTGTTTCCAGTACCAGCAGCGGGCTAGACAAGATGTGTCAATAATTGCAAGTGAATTGAGTGTCGACCGATCTAAGAAGCAACAGCAAAAAGACAAAAATAATGCCCACAGGCCGCTCCACACTTCAGGATATTATTCTGAAGCAGACGCCAATTGAGGAGGTCGAATAGTTTAACTACCTGGGAAGTTTTCTATCATCTGATGGCGGGACGGACCTGGGCGTTAAAACCAAAACAAATAAAGCTCGCTCTGCTTTTGGCATCCTGTCTTCAGTTTGGAAATCCAGTCAAATCTCCTTACGCACTAAGTTGAGATTATTCGAATCCAACGTTAAATCCGTGCTATTATATGCCTGGGAATCCTGGAAGGTCCCAACAAACATCACAAGAAAGTTTCAGGCTTTCGTTAATTGCTGTCTGTGATGCATCCTAAAGATTTACTGGCCGCAAATTATATCCAACCAGAAATTGTGGCGTAAAATGAGTCAAAAACTGATGGATGTCGAGATACCGCAGCGAAAATGGCACTGTATTGATCATACACTGAGCAAACCAAATGATAACATCTCGGCGGTTTGGAAGACCAAGAACAACATGGGGATCAACAGTCTTGGCAGAAGCAGCAACCCTTAGGAAAACGTGGCCACAGCTGAAATATATAGACCGAGAAAGATGGAAGTAATTTTTTGCCTCATCTATGCCCCACCTGGGGCTAAACGAAATATGATGATGATGACAAGTAATTAACTTATTCAAATCAAAAGAAAAAAGAGTATCTACACTATACTTTCCTATTCAGTAGAAAGTGATACTGGCCATAACCTGTCATTATCGTTCATAGTATCCACAGGTGTATGGAAGACAACTAAAAATAGTTCTCTCTGGCTCCTAGTACCCATTAAATCGTTGCAGATTTTCCAAAACAGAATGCCTGTAAAATATAAACATAAATACTATTTACATTCATGCATTAGTTACAGATAAGTTTTCAGAGATTTCGAGAACATAAAGATTTAATTTCTATCGAATGACCCATTTAGCCGCTTATGACTAACTGTAGACCCCCATTTTATAATAAGCACTCACTTTTAAAACACTAAAGATATTTAGGCCTGAGTTTTAAAAACTGCCAAGCCCATGCGACCAAAGTGGCAATAAAATAAGGAAAAATAAAATGACGTCGTTAAATAAAATCCGAAAAGAAAATAATTTTCCTCTTTTGTACATTCGGAGTTGAGGTATCTTATTTCCTCCCTAATACTGATAGAGCATCCAGTACTTAACCATATATTTAGAGGCGCTTAGAGTGGACATTTTACGAAGATATTCGCGTTAATACAAATCTCTGAGCACAATAATCTGTAATGAGAGTTTATTAATATTATTATTATTATTGTGTGGTATTCAAACAAAATGAACAAATTATACCTTCTGCGAGAAGGTATTGCTACTAACTTTGACCTATTCTTAGATTCTCAACTATGTGTACATATATGCATGCATTTCTTTAAGAGAACTAGCTACGATAACCGATGTTCCAGTTTATCTAGGTTAAACAAATCTATTCCTCGCCATACTACTCCACTTGCAATGTGCCTATCTGTCACGAGAATAAAATAAAGTTTCCTGGCACAAGCGGTTTTTGAAATAAAAAAGTTGGAAGGTGTCGAATTAAAAAGTACCAAACTGTATCTCATCCCCGATTTTGATCATTTTAAAGTAAACACTTTAGCAAATCTAGCGTAACACCAAGGAGTTCTTGACTTATTTGCGTGAGAGGGATGATTTCAAGATTTTTAAAACTCCTCCCCATATCTTTCTCCGACTTCATCCGATTCGAATTATATTCAGATAAGACAACTACCTTGCCAGTCTTAGCTTACGTGGTGGATTTCATCAAAATCTGTTCAGAAATTCTAGAGTTACGTGACCAGTAAATATGATTTAAATATTTGTACTCCGTCCCCCATAGTTTACCGGCACTCCATCCGATTTTTACAATCTCTTTTGACGAAGCTAGGATATACTGTACGAGTATACATACATATGTACGAGTACGTATCAGAACCGCACATGCCTCGGCGGACACCTGGCGATGGATCGATGCGCGTACAGCTAGGATTGCAGAGAACCGAGCTAAAAGCACGCTTTTTCGCGTGAAAAAGAAGGAAGTTTTTTTTTATAATTTGCGCGCGCCAAAGAGGATATGAATACTATTATACTATTACAGGACACGGGCGTTTGTGCAGGAAAGAGAGAGAAAGAAAGATTTAGTGTAGTGGTTTGAAACTTAGATGGTATTAAGTTTCTGTAAACTCAGACGGTAGCGTCCAGATAACTGGGGAGCTTGTTTGTTTTGCTTTTGTCGTTGCTCATGATTCACAGTATCTTTTTTTTTCCATCCTCCTGATGTCATCATCACGATCAAGTTGCATTTTCGGCCATGTGACCACTCTACTGCCAGTGTTATGCCTTCGCAGTAGAGTTGACTTAGCTTTCGCAATTGATTGACCCTTTTATTTATTTCATGCGAAATAAATAGATGATTCTTGACATTAGGATTTGAACCGTGAACCAACAGCGTGACAAGCGATGATGTTACCACTACACCACGGCCACCAAGTGTAGCGTAGTGTGAGATATGACGTCAGTAGCTCATAGGTGGTCGGAACTCCAAACAACATCCAGTGAAGAATTTAGATGGTAACCTTCTGATGAGGATCAGCTCACTAGATGGAGGGAACACGTCGCTACAGTCCTTCAACACTTAAACGATGGTGATATGAAAAGAAAAACAAAGCGGTGGGAATTGATGGCATCCCTGCCGAACTATTTCAAGTGACGCCAAATACATCGACAGGACTACTGCACCCGCTCATATGGAGAGCGTGGAAAAATGAGCAATTTCCGAGTGATGATCATCAAAGGAAAAAGCAAAATCTGATGGATTGTGGAAACTGGAGAGGAATATGCATTTTCTCCTGGCCGTAGCCAAGACAAAGCTAGAATCATATTAGAACGGACAACTCTCGACATCGAATAGGCTTTCGGATTTTATCCTCCAAAATCGACCACATAAACACCTTACGGATCATAATAGATAAATGCGTCGACTATAGGTCTCCGCTACTGTTTATCGACTTCTAACTGGTTGGCCTTACGCAGGAGAGACATTCCAGAAAACTCATAGCAATTATCAAGGCTACGTACGAGGGTAGTAAGTGTCACGTCTTACACAATGGTAAGGTGTCGGAAGACTTCGATATCTAATGTGGAGTATGCCAGGGGTACATACTGTCACCGCTGTTGTTCTTGGTGGTCATCAGGGATGTACTCGGTGCAGCATTGACGGATGGTAACCATGGAATTCGATTGACTATGACAACTTACCTTAAAGATCTCGACTACCCTGACGATGTTTGCCTACTTTGACATCGAGTAATGGACCTTTATCTGATGGCCCTAAATCTAGAAGCTGAGGCAAACAAAGTGGAGCTTCAAATAAACACAGTCAAAACTGATCTGCTGGACAGAAAGTCGAAAAAGTAAACAACTTTATCTAGGAAGTGTGGTCTCGGCTAATCGCAGTGGCACCGAACTGTGTGTACGAGTTGCAGCAGAATCGAGAAGGCAAAAGATGCAACCGGGATGGTATACAAAGTCTGGAGAAGCAATGTTCTCAGCACAAGAAAAAATCTGTGACTGTTTCGCTTCAACATAGAATCACTGCTATATGGGTGCAGTACTTGGAAGGTGGATACCACTAACAGACGTAAGCTGCAGACGTTCGTAAATAATTGTCTTGAGGATTTGTTGGCCCAGTCATATCTCCAATGAACAACTTTATCAGACATCGGGCCAAGAACCTTTAGACATATTATGTAAAGGAAAGAGAAAGTGGCAATGAATTGAACACACCCTACGGCGGCGCGAAGATAACTCCATTGCAAAATGTGCCATGCAGTGGAATCCGGTGGAAGTCAGAACCAATTCAAATACATTTTTTTGTTTCTTACATTCGACCATACTCAGTTCGTCCAATATTAAAAATATTGTTAAATTCTTAGATAGCATATGTTGTAATAGGTGATTTTAATTTGTCTGGTGTAAAATGGGTTTTCTGAGAAGAAGATAAACGTATTCACTCATTCAAGGGTGAAAGAGAGATTTAAAATGACATCAGGTGGAGGGAAAAAATACTCTGAATCATGAGCAACGACAAAAAGCAAAACAAACAAGCTCCCCAGTTATCTGGACGCCACCATTGGAGTTTACTGAAACTTAATACCACCTAAGTTTCAAACCCACTACACCAATCTTTCTTTCTCTCTCTCTCAATTTCCACAAACGCCCGTGCCCTGAAATAATTTAATGGTATTCATATCCCATTTTGGTGCGCGCAAATTATAAAAAAAAAGTCGAAGTAATTAAGACAATGTCTACTATGAATTTTAGTCAACTTAATGCAGAGACTAGATTTAGTATTTGTCGATAGGGGTTACTTCCTTTCAATCAAATTTTATTACAGATTTGCATTCTCTTTCTGTAACTGAAGATAAGATTCTCTGTAAGCTATCTTCACTTGATTTGAATGTTGCACCTGAAATGTGGCAAATTTTTAGACTATTGGAAACATTCGTTTATAACTCCTATTCATAAATCATGTTCAAAGAGATTGATCGAGAATTATAGACCTATAGCAAAATTGGAACTCATTCTTAAAATTGTTGAAGCTGTTGTTAAGAAGAAACTGTATGCCGTCGTGCGAAACCATATTTCTCATCATCGCATGGTTTTGTAAGTGGTATATCGACTACAAATTTGGTTACTTTTACTAATTACTGTCTTCTGAAAATCGTCTTCAAGTCGACTCTATATTCACCTCTTTTTTGTCTAAAGCCTTTGACCGAGTGCAACACAACGTTTTGATCAAGAAGTTGGAGTTGCTTGGATTTCATTCCACAATCTTAAAGTGGATAAGCAGTTACTTGGTTAAACCGTAAGTAACATGTTGAAGTAGGATATGTACTATCGAAGAAATTTTAAATTTTTCAGGAGTTCCCCAGGGTAGCCATCTAGGTCCGCTTCTCTTTTTTACTTTCCTTTGTTTCCAGCTCCAACTGCCTCTTATATGCAGTCTTCTGCATATAAGTCAATTGAATCTCCATCTGATGCCAATAAATGGTGTAGTTTAAAAGGCTTATACAAGTACTTCAACATTGATAAATGTTCAGTGGTAACTTTCAGGAGGATAAGGTCTCCTATTAACTTCGAGTACAGGATTGATAATTCTGTGTTGAAAGACTTAATAATCAAAAAGATTTAGGAGTAATTTTTGTTGACAAACTAAATTTTTCATTACATTATGACTACATTGTTAGTAAGGCAAACCGTATGTTGGGCTTTTTGTTCCGAAACTTTGTTCCGATAACTTATTATACCTCTAGAGAATAGAAGGTTACTCAGTTATTTTCGCCCACATTGATTATCCTCTGTTAATTTCGATGTTCAGCGTTTATGCACCTTCTCGTAGTTTACAACCTAGAGAACAAAATTTCTACTAAGTGTCTTATCTAGACATAGTGCTAATACTACCGTAATTCTGAGTCGGTGGTCGCAACTTTAAAAGCACTTACTCCAATTTTCGCTCGTAATAATTGTCCCACCAGACAGACTGGGCGTGCTGTTGTGGGTAAATTCGAGTCAATATATTCACTATTGAATGTTCTTGTGCCAGTAAGACAACGCACAGTTCGAAGTACCGAAAATATCGCAGCCGTAAGTGTTTCAGTTCAATATGAGCCAAATCAGTCGATTCCACGCCGTTCATAGGAAATGGGAATCTCTCATTCCACATTCTGGCGAATTTTGGCCAACGCCCTTACAAGATCAAATTAACTCAAGAACTGAAGCATCTGACCATTTGAAGGGCCGAAACTTCTCAGATTGGGCTCTGCAAAAGTTTGAGTAAAATCCGGAATTTTATCATAAAATCATCTTCAGCGATGCAGCTTATTATAATGGCTTTGCTAATAAGCAAATTATGCATTATTGGACAGCAAAAAATCCACATATGCTTCAAGGGACTCCATTGTATCCACAAAAAGTGACGAAGAGTGTGGTGATGCTGGAGGTATGATTGGACCGTATTTTTTCGTCGATGAAAATTATCGCCATGTTACGGTCAATGAAGTTCACAATCGTGCCACGTTGGAAGACTATTTTTGGCCGGAATTGAGTGGATTTGACATTAGTGATATGTGGTTCCAACAAGATGGTGCCAGCTGGTCAAACAATTGATCTATTGAAGGGGAATCGGTAATCGTGTGATCTCGAGAAATGATCCAATCGAATGGCCAGTGATTTAACGCCTATGGATTTCTTTTTTATGGGGTTACGTTAAGTCGTTGGTTTATGCCAAGAAGCCAACAATGTTAGAAGATCCCAGGAACAATATCGAACGCGAAATTGTTCCCGCCGATATGTGTGAAAAAGTGGTGGAAAATTGGCTCCAAAGAATCGATCGCAGCAAACGTACTCACGGTGACCATATGAACGAGATCGAATTCCATATAAATTTAGCATGTGTACTACACCTGAAATAAATTTCAGCCCGATATCTCAATTATTCTGTATTTTATAATAAGTCATATTAAGTTACACATAAAATAATCGCACAGAACTCCAACTTCAATCCAATTTTTAAGAGGGAATGCGGCAATGCTGTTATTGATACAGCTCATCCGGCATTCTGCTAGTTGTATCTAGGCAACCCCATTAAATCGTTGTAGACGGTATACCTACTAAAGTGCCTGATCTATATCATTCTAATAATTATGTGTGGATGTGGTCATCCCATCTGAGTGTCACAGGCATTCTCATTCAAAACTAAAACCAAATAGCGTGGCTATACGATTAGTGTTTAGAAATGTAAGGGTTATTACAAATTCACATTCTGTGTATATTTACAGAATTTTCTAGCATACCCCGATCAACATTCCACTGTCGTAAATAATTTCAATAAACTACATGTGTCCAAGAATACAAAAACTAAAAAAAAAAAAAAACGCATTGATATATTGTAAAATAAAACTTTATTATCTCATAGAATGAGGTGAATGCTGTTGTCTGGTTTTGTTTATGAGCTTATCTGTCGATACTATTTGTCTGATCTCTCATCTCTTAAAGTTTTATGAACACAAGGTGCGAGATCTGCGAACTTTCATCTACACCTGATGGATTTTATGGTTTCTTAGATACTCAGATACAAGTTTTATGAGTTGAACTCACCACTGAAAACCACTAAGAGCTAAGGATAAAAAAAAACAGAATAAATGTTATCTCATGTCTTCTACTCTTATTTTTGTTTTGCTTTTTTTTTTTTTTCTTTGTAAAATAACGTGAGAACAAGCGCACACAAAACACAAGACGAACATGTAGACATGTATCTACCACAACCTACTGCTATACCTTCTGTATTCGTTCAAATATGTTCTGTGATTTAGAATTCTCTTCGATATGGAAATTTATTGCTTTTTTTTTGGCTCGCTCTTTCCCGAAATATTATGTTAAAATTTACATTGGATTGGTAAAAAAAAAAAAATAGCATCCACAGTCAGTTATCAGCGAAAGTTGTTCTACTTATATTTAAATGTTTATGCGATATTTATAGAACGTGTGTGTATCTAATAAATAATATTGTTAAGTGGTTTTTGTTAATAGGAAAATGATAATTTTAACAAATTTATTCCTAATGAATTGTGGACCAATCCATTATTGGTAAATTTGCATATTGTTTGTTTGTTTGTGTAGAGAAACGAGTCGATTTTATTGCCTACCAATGACAACACGTACTGGAGTTTGGGGAAAAGATTCACTCAGCTTTTACTGCTTCATATTAATTGCTTAAGATCAATGTGCATCAATACCTCTAAAGAAACTGTAATTCTGAAGTAAAGAAAAATAATAATGTCCTACCACTTGTCATACCATCTCTTCGTCAAACCAGATTTAATCCGAGAAAACGGTGGAAGAATAAAAAGCAAATAAACATAAGAATGCATTAAATTGGACATGAGACGTTGAGGTGTCGCCGTAATCGGTGTAGATACAGACATACTCGTAACTATAACATTCAGAGAGGTATGAGGTACTTAGACACAAATGTATCTATTCGAGTCTTACTTTTAAGATGTCGGATTATGGAAATAATCACATCGAACTTTTGCCTGTCGATGCTCTTGAGCGGTTAATTGTCATCTTGGCGTAGAGAAACTGTGAGTTTACCTGGAAGGTTTAGTGGTTTTGACTTGGGCGAAAAGTGAGCCAGTAGGTGTAGGTATACACGCAAATAAATATTTGAGTGCCTACAGGGGGAAGTGGATTTATTCTACTCAAAGTCAACAATTAAACAACTCTTTATTTTAATGTGGGTAATTGTAAACATTTTCATGTTTTTTTTTTTTGTTTTTAATATGTTTTCACGAAACAACTTGACGGAAATCTTTAAATGGAAATATGAAATAATGGCAATTCTTTTGTATAAATATAAAAAAATATTTCCGAAATTGTTTAAATTATTGTCGAGTATGGTATGTTTACAAATACCCCCCAATGTTTTTGTTTTTATAAATTCGGGGGTAAATGTGAACAGTGATTTCATTCACTAGGCATGATAATGGAAGCTGCTATAGGGAAAATGAATACAAAAGCGAATGTATGACTCTTAGCAGTGAGAAAAATATAAAAAGTGAGTGTTTACTTTTACCCCAAAAAAGATGATAAATCAATTTAAAATTATTAAAGATTTATTTTAAAATACAAAAAAAAATACAAAATTTTGATTAAAAAAAACAAGTATTGTATTATTGACAGGGACATATCCGTCAAATGAATAAATTGTTGTTCCGTCGTCCTTTAATTCCTCCTTCGGTAATGGGAGCATTGTAATTACTTGAAATACTTTTATGAAACTCATTTAACTATCTTAAACATAGTTTTTGATGGGTTTACCGCAAATAACCCTTGAACTTTTATTTCTTTTTCTTCAACATCAAATTGTTTTACTCGGCAAATGTACTTAAACAAGCTCGAGTTTCTCTTTCCGCCCTTAAAGGAAGCCAGAACAAATTCTCCCAATTGAAAGTCCTGAATTTGTTTTGGTTCCATCATATAAACTTCATTGGGCCCATTCCCATTTTCGTCTTCGCCCCAGTCTAAAACTGGAAAAACCCCTGTTGACTCGAATCAAGCAATAATATTTTTGGAAATCAAGGCACTGTTCCAAACTTGTCCCAGTAGTTTTGTAAACCAACAACCGTTCTTTGAAGCTCCATATAAAGTTCCAGGATATGCTTCATCATTTGTCCATCGAGCTTGTACCGCTGCGCCTTTAAAGATAATTAAAAGAGGCAGAGCATAGCCATCTGCAAAAACGCATGCCAAAACATTGGTTGACTGAAGTCCCGAACCTACAGTGAGTCTACTCATTGGAACTCCCTTTTTTCTTATTGGCTTAAGTTTGTTTGGATCATTACAAAACCCGCTTTCATCGGCATTGAATATAAAGTTTGATTTTTCGTCAAGTCCATATTTAACGATAGTTCGGGGTGTCTGTTCATAAAGTTTCTGTACCATTCTTGTCCAGGCTTTGAATTAGTAAACGGAGTCTTTACTAATTTAGAAGTTCCTCTTTATCGCATGGATAACCACATGAAGAGCGTTCAAGAAGACATTTGACAATCTCATTTTCAACTTCCAATGAAAGTGCAATCTTAAGTCCTTGTTTAAATTTGTCCATTGAGTTTTTTCTCCTTTTGATTCTGTTATACATGACAGATGTTGGCATATGGGGTATGCATCCTGAGCTGCTCTGAACGTCATATTTTTGTTTTGTACGTCGAGGACCACTTTTGCAACATCATCCACTGAATAATGATGGTGGCGGCTTCTTTAATATTTAGTTCCGCGGCATAATAGCAATAGAAATTAACTAAAACAATTTTATTTTTATTTAAACCAATCATTTTTACCAAAAATATATGTATACATTTACCCCCAGAATGTTGTTCACATTTTCCCATATGAAAAAATATTCTGGGGTAAATGTAAACACATGAAAATCGACATAAATTCCATGGATTTTTTTAGAATCTACATCAAAATTTAAAACTTTAAAGTATTTTCAAATTATACTTACCCAATTGAATCTGCAAAAATATTTAATTTTTCTGAAAGACTAACGACTTGTTTGGCACTTTTAAGAATTAACTTTCACGAAAAATGTGTCTCTTTTGACAGCAATGAGTTTGACGTGTAAGATAAAAGATGCATGCGTCCGCAATTTCTACTAATGTATGTGTCAAAGAGACTTAACTAAAGTTTGATATGCGCCATGTTTTCATTTCCGCCAGTTTACATTTACCCACATTGACCCTACCTTTTTTTATAATTTGCACTTGTCAAACACTAATTTTATAGGACACGAGCATTTTGAGGAAAGGGGAAGAGACAGATTGTTGTAGTTGGTTTGAAACTCAGGTGGTATTAAGTTTCAGTGAAGTCCAAGTGTGGCGTTCAGATAACTGGAGAGTATTTTTGTTTTACTGTTAATATCGTTGCTTAGTATTTTTTTCCGTCCTCCTAATGTCATGATCACGATGAAGTTGCATAATAGACGTCAAGAAAAGCGCTAGAGTAAATCTTTTTTCCGCTCTGAAACTTCGTCAATTCAATCAGTTATACGATAAACCTGGTTAATTGCGGAATGCTTGATTCTAAATCCGAATTGGTGGTCAGATCTTTCTTCAAAGACAAAGAGTTTTTCAAATACTTTCGATATCATTCGTAGTAGCGATATCGGCCTGTAGGATTTTTTGTCTCAATTTCTGGTCATGTAAGAATTTTACACGTCGAATGTGTATTGCTATGTGAAGTTCGCTGTAAAAAGAACTCAACTGACGTTCACCATCGGTCCATCCGTCTGTGGGAAATAGCGAGTGTGCTCGGCTCGTGGTCTGGTCCAGGGTAATTTCAAGTTTGCCCAACATGTTCGAGTGTGTGTGCCTACTTTGAAACTGAGGAAAACCTGAAATCTGTTACCTCATCGAGAAGTGGTTGAGAACACCGTAACGAAACATTTTGTCGCTGACCACTTGAACTAGTAAGCTACGGCCAAAGTATGACTAAGTAAACTCAGAAAAAAGAAAGAAAATTACTGTCACGGATTGTAGGTATACTTACTGAGTACACGCTTTTGTGACTCTATTGAATGCACTACAGAGGCAGCTCGATTGAGGAAGGATCTCACGAAAGCTCCATTACATGTGACTTCTATCAAGAACTGAGATGGCAGCTGGACAGACTCTTACGTCAATACGCTTGAAGCTCTCCTGAAATGTCACTTTCCTGGCTGTGAAGAAGCAGGGACATACTGTCCGGCAATCATATCTATGCCAGCTAACATTGAGACTGAAACTATCGACAAATTGATTGACGATCAGAAAATTGTGTGAGCAATCAAATCGTTTGCACCATATAAAGCACCCGGTATTGACAAGATACACCCTATAATGTTACAAGAATCTTAGGAACATAACCACTGTTATGGTTTCTAGTAGTGGACGAAATGTTGGACATGCTAGAACGGAATGGTTTCAACTTAGCGGCCTACTCGTAGGCCGATGATGTTGCCATCTTAGTATCCGGAAAGTTCCTTCCGGTAGTAGTGAATAACTAGCAGGGGTCTGGAGTTAGTGCTATTTACGAGGACAAGATCGATACCAGAATACAATTACCCTCGTATGAATTTAATCGAACTGATACATCAAGTAACTGCAAAATATCTCGGCCTAATATTGGATTCCAAATTAAACTGGAAAGCTAACATTGACAATCGAATCAAGAAGGTATATGTTGCACTATATGCATGTTGAAGAGCCTTCGGGAAATCTTGGGGTTTTAAGCCTAAAGTGGTACACTGGCTATAAACTGCCGTAGTAAGACCCATTTCGACCTATGGTGCGATTGTCTGGTGGAAAACGCTCGAGAAGAAATACTAACTTGAAAGCATTACAAAGACTCAATGGGCAGGCTTTCTGGGGGTAACGGGACAGCAGCTTTTGAAACAATACTGAATGTTCTACCATTTGACATATACTGCGGGAACACGGCATCCAAAACTGCACTAAGACTAAGGGAAGTCGGTCTGTGGAAAGCTAAACCCTACGTTCATGCCGCAATTCTAATCCGAAGGAATATATTGAGACTCCGGACGGAAACAGACTACATTATCCCCATACCAAACTGCAACCGAAAGTTCTCTATTAGAATTCATAGGAGGGTGGAATGGGATGAGGGAAGAGTCTGTTTCGAGAATGAACCGACAATCTTTACCGACGGATGCAAAATGGCTGCCGGTACTGATGCCGGCGTCTACTGTGAGTCTCGAAATATATGGTACATCGCTCGTTTAGACTTAAGGATTGTTGCAGTGTTTTCCACGCTGAAGTTGCTGCAATAAAACAAGTTTTGAATATGATTATTGAGGAACATATGTATTTCAGGGCAAATAATCAATATCTATGTTGATAGCCAAGCAGCCATTAAAGCGTTATAGTCAACATCACTAAGATCTGATGTACAATTGTACACGTATTTGTTTAGTCAACATTTTTCTAGGCTCTTTAAAATCAATTTTAGAATTTTACGCATTTCTAACTATTTGTGCAAATCGCCTACGAATATCTACGGACATTTACGGACAATCGCCCGTTTAATCCTTTTTCAAATTATCAATTTGTCTGCGGCTTAAAATGAAAATTGATTCGCTGATAAATAAATTCTTCAGCAAACGCTTACGCCAAAACAATCGTTTTAACACAAAATCTGATCGAATACAATGAGAGAATGAAAACAATAATTCCAAAGTTATTGACCTGTCACGACACACGTAGATGTCGTAATAATGCAAATTTAAAGCCCCAAAGAAATGAGAAAACATCACCACCCAATAAAGAAATTTGTTAATGTATGCTGCTCGCATATTAATTGTGAGAACTGGGAATGGACCCAAAGACGTATGTAAATAAGTTCCAACGATCTTTATCTTAAGACAAAGCGCTCTACTGTGTCACATCACATCATTACAAATTTTATTTTATTTATCACTTAAAAGCAAACACATGTCATGACTAGAGAGCCCACGGAGGCTTGAAAATGAAATGCTAATAGCTGAAAGACAAAAATTTCCAATACTCACCGACAAAATAAAAGTGAAAGGGAAGTTCGCTTCCTTGTTCCTTGTAACACGGTCATAAATTCCTCTGCGTTATCGACGACCACACTGTGCCACAGATAATTCCTGTTGGAAGCTGTAAGAGAAGTATAGATACACAACAGAACCTGAATTTCTGCTGAGATTCCCGTAAACGGTTATGGGGTACATAAATTTCCACATAACATGCCCGAGTCCAGCGTTAATCGGCGATTAAGATTTTAGACATTTTTGCTCTGGCCGATCGCGATCATTCTACCGCCAGCCGTCCATGGACGATTCAAAGGATTTTATGATATTTTTGTGGCGTTAATATTCGGCCGCAGATATTTTATGAAAGTGAAAATTGATTCTTGGGTCTTGCGGATCATGGGAGAATTATTTTAATGACAGCCAAAGAGTCAGACAGAAGTATCTCTTAATATGCATTTCGAAATGGTGACATAAAAAACGGTTAAAGGATAATGCGTCCATAATAATTGGCTCAATTATTTACGCTTCAGAGGCAACACTAAAAGCTGACTCAGAAAAATGTTAGGAGCCCAATAAAATTAAATAAAATGTCACATCTGTCGCAGAATGGACAGAGAGAGAATCACAGCTCTTCGAGACATACTTCGAGACTTAAGGTGAAATGAAGAAATCTATTGAAATGGGATCTTAATAGGTTCAGAAGGTAAACCGTAGAAATATCTGTTCGTAATATTGAAAATATAAGTACCGCTAAAGAATTTGGTAGGCTACAGCGGAGCCTAGGTAGACAAAGTCCTTAACTACTTCAAAATTGTGGCTGTCTATAGTGACGTTCTTACGTTTGGCTGAGATGCCAAAACAAGATTAGAAACTGAATTAAATCTGAAGGTAACAGGCAAGCTAAAAACACTATGTCTGCACTCCATGATGCATCTTATCCTAATTGAAATAGACGGAAAACAACTGACTGCCAGCTCAGCATTAAGACTGAGAGCCTCCCAGCAATGATGGAAAATAAACTGAAAATTAGTCATATCAGTACTTTATTGATGTACCGTCATCTCCCCAAAGTCACCGATCACCTGCCCGCTGAATTACGATAGATTTTTACTTGTGCAATAAACGCTCAATACAGGGCAAATCAGAGTGGATTCATCGCAGTGTCCTTCAATCTGAATCATAATATTTACGCAAGGGTTCAAAACTGAGAAAACAGTCGATGCCTGGTTATTCTCAAAGGACCTGAACATTCACCTCTCCTCTAACCATCCAAAAAAATCGCTCATTTTTAAGGCCGAAGTCACCACTGTTCACCAAGATGCAAATTGGTTGGCAATTAATAGTGTATGAGATCGTTATTTATATTGACAATCAGGCAGTCATTATATCCGTCACATCTAGCACTATAAGATTTCGCGTACTGAAAGTTTATCGCGTATCTATCAACGAGATAGCTGAACAACACAACCTCTTCCTTTGCTGGGTACAAGGTCAACCTGACATTCCGGGGAATTGTGATGAACTAGCCCGACAAGATTCTTCCGGTACGAACAGCATAACCAACATTGAGTCCCCAATGTCAGTACCTTACGCAAGCGTTAGACAAGGCGAACCATATATGGAAGGATCTAGACCTTTGTAATACCGCCAGGCTAACAACCGTTCCATTTTTGATTTGACTGCTGTAGTATCACTCTTCAGAGACATTGTTGGTTTGGAACCTTGAAAGCACCTCGACGCAAAGCTTCCACTATTTGTTACACACGATGTGGAAAACAAGAGAAGTCAGGATTGCTGTCATCGACGAAGCTATGGATTGGATTGCAAATAAAAGTTAAAAGGCTTTTTTTTTTGTCGGGGCGTGTACACATTACTGGAGCACTCAGATCCATTGGAGCAAAAACAGGTACATTGTGCAATCAGGCAGAGAACCCCATTTTAATGTGTTTTTGTCGTCTTTTATAAAAAGACGAGTAGACGTGATGAAGAGCTTAGATCATCAGTACTCACCATATCAGCACCGAAGATCCGCCACCTGATCCGAGCAAATGTAGGAAAATCACAAAGGAAGTGTTCCGCAGGGTAGCGCTCAAACCTAGCACATGAAGGTGTTTGGCAAAGGCGAAGTGGCCCGTTAGAACGTCAATAAGTCGTCTGCAATTTTTTTCTGCTAAGAGATAGCAAGAAAGCGGCGGATTTCTTACAGACAACGGGGACCATTTGTTTAGTCTGCATGCATCTTAGAGAGTCATGTCACCTCCGATAGTGTTCATTGAAAACCTAATCGTCAATGGAAGCCCTAACCGAGGACGCTGGCAAATCCAACGTGGGTACAGGTCCAGAGAAATTCTCTTCTGAGCCTTGTCTAGCAAGCTCCTCAGAGATCTCATTTCCTGTTATCCCGCTGTGTCCTGGGACCCAAACAAGATTCAATGAGTTCAGCCTTCCGACCGAATTAAAGGATGTTTTGCATTCTCGAACTGTTGTAGAAATGGTTAAAGGATTGAGCAAGGCCTTAAGCAGCCTGATTGTCACTACAAACGCAGATAATTCGCCCCTTCCACCTGTTTTTCACAATATAGTCCGCAGCCATTAGGTTAGCATATATGTGTTTTCCCAATGAGAAGTGAAGCCTAATGTTGTTGCATTCCACGAATACACCAGCACCAGACCCTTGTCCAGATTTAGAGCCGTACATGAAAATGCGGCTACATTCCTTTCCTGGCTCAGACTCCGGCGAAAGCCAATCCTGAACATCGGGAAAGATGACTTCAAATTTGCACCGCAGCCATAATTCAGGTCAGGGGTCGTAGGATAATCGTCGCACAACGTCACCAAAACTTCAGTGCAAATCGTACCAGAAACCACTTCTTTTTAAACGGAAGATGGCTCTGAGTGTACACCCCATGATATAAATATCTAGGGGGGGAGGTTCATAAAGGCGTCTAAAGCAGAGCCAGGCGTACTAGGGAAAGCTCCCAAGCAGCCGAGACATCCCGTTCGTTGGAGTTTGGCGAAAGCAGCAGTAACACATTTACGTCAGAGCTTATTCCACCAAGCAACTGATGCATATGAGAGGAAGGGTCTTATCATTTTCATGTATGATAGATCCAAAGGACTTTTCTTGGCGACAAGCCCCGTGTATTGCCGAAAATACCTTTGCATTGTCAGAAGACTGACAGAGCTTTGGAAATCTTCAGTTCAACATGTTTCGTCCAAAGAAGTTTGCTATCTAAGATTACTCCCAAATATTTGGCTTTCTTGGAGAGTTGGATAGTGACGCCTTTTAGCACTTGCTGAGTCAGACCAGTCAATTTCCTCCTTTTGGTAAAGAGAACCACCTCGGTTTTGACGGGATTACTTGAAAGCCCATTTCTAGCGCTCCAAGCGTCTAGGGCCATCTGCACCTTAGAGCAGACAGTCACGTTAGACAGTAAACGTTAGAACTATTGAGTGTGTTCAACAGGGAAAATGAGTGTCTATCTTAATTAAGCTAGTGATAAATACTCGTCTGGAATGTTGGCGGGGACCAGAAACCAGGGGCCACCTGAGCAGTGGATAGAATTACGAGGACCCTAAGTTAGAAACTTGAAGAGAAAAAGAGAGAGAAAGAGAAAGAGAAAAACATTGGAATTATTGTTGTGGGAATGTTGGAGTGGTGGGTACTTTCACTGTTTGCCTCCAATAGGGATTTTTTCCATCTTGGCATGGTAAACAAATTTCAGGGTAGGTAGAGGTTAGTCTACACAGTTTGCACAACTATCAGAATGAAAAGTTTTCAAGAAGATACCAAAGAACACCAGTAGCCTCGAATAGAAATTTTCCCCATCCTGATCGGTTGCAGAATTCCAAACTTCTGTGTTTGTCTGCTACTTCATGTAACTCTCCGAAAAAATTAATTCCCAGAGAGTTAAGCGATATCTACTTAAAGTAGGGCATTGGCACAAGAAGTGGAAAGTGTCTTCCTCCACCTCAGGGTTTCAATAACCTCTACAGTCGTGCTGTCCTTATATTATTCCCATCTGCCCAGAGTGTTTATTTAAAAGAATGTGTCTCGTTATTACTCTAGTTACTACAGATATCGAAAATCTGTCTTGGCTCTTGGCTATAGAGATCTGTTAATGATGCACATCGGTCGCACCCCATTCTGCTTATTTCATATGCTTTTTCTTTTCCGATGAAGTCACTGTGACCTGGTACCCAAATAATTTGAACATTACTCTGCCAGAGCCCCAAGTTTTGCGCCACAGACTTCAGCTATTTTTCATTTTATTGTTACCGCTGCCAGTAATCTTAATGGCTTCGTGGCTGTCCACGTAAATAGAGATATCATCTCGGAATTTGCCCAGGAACTTCCCCCTGTGAGTGAATTCCAGATTGTCCAGAACTTCCGCTGGAAAGATGCTGCATCCGGAAAACGTGTGATGTGTGGTGTACATGCGAGTATCGAGTTTTTCTGAAAAGTCGCCTGCACCACTTCCTTTCTTCATTTTTGATCCACCTGCATTTATGACGATTTCTGACCTAGAGATGATGGTGTTCGCGGCCCATTCCTTCCTTTTGTGTATCCAAATCGGGTACTCGAGAGGTCGGTTTGTAAGCTGTCATCTACAGTTGCTTTAAGGATTGAGCTATGGCGATATTTTGTTGTTGTTCTCTGCGCACTCGTACTTAGTATTGTACTCGTAGTTAGTATTATTCTCACTGTGGCTATGTACAATTAATGAATAATTTTCGGGAATGGTCCCCAGTTTTTACCTGTTGCAAGTGTGTACTGCCATTGAAGCCTTCTTCATTCTCTCTTTTATATTCGATTTCCAGCTCAACTTACTATCAAAAGCAAAACCATTTTGCAGTGCGTTATAGAGGAAGAACCTTGTCCCTTATTTTCGGTAGCACAAAGTCCCAGATAGATCTCCTATTAGTGAAGGGAAGCAGTTCGGTTTTGGTCTGGTTGACCCCTAGGCCGCAAGAAGTTGCCCACTTCTCGCTAATGAAGGAGATTTCCCGCAGTCCATTATCATCATCTGCGTAGGCAACAGGTTTTACGTTCGTCCTTCTCAGTTTTATGAAAAATTCGTTAATGATTAACAGTCAGAAGAGTGGCGATAGTATATCTCACTGAGGTTTTCCTCTTTTTATTAACATTTTCATGACGCAGTTCGGTTGTCACTACATAATTTTCTAGCATTCCTGCTTTCCATCTGCATACTTCTGTGTCTGCGCCGGTTTTTTATCCAATGCCTTTACTATTGCCTTAGTCTTGACATTATTGAAAGCACCTATCACGTCAAGGAAAGCTGTCAGACTGAATTCTTGTTAATGCAGTGATTTATCCACAGTTGAAACCACCTCGTGCAGTGCTGTTTCTATCGGTTTGGTGTGTTGGTAAGTCGACATATTGCAGATGTTTATTTTGCTCCGTATATGGATGTCTAGAAGCGCTTCTAAATGCTTCCTTGATTTGGAAATTTCCTTTCTAAGAAATAAATCAAAATACTCGTCCAAGAGTAATAAAGAATCCAACCTTCATCTTCACATTATTATCTAGAGTCAATTAAGCCCGTTGATAATATGTCAACCTAGTGTATTCTAATATGACAAAGGATAAGTTGAAACGAATTTTAGTAAGTTCTTAACTTATGTACTTTATTCTTGTACCATTTTATTTCAATTTAAATCAACTGAGTTGCAGGGTATTTCAGTTGAAGTGCAACTTCAGATTGGAGTAACTTTGAAACGTCAAATCGAAATGTCAAACGCGCCTCAGCGTTTATTTGTCATTCAATTGTCTGTCAAAAAACCTTTTAAGAAATAAACAACACCAACCGACGCTATGGATTTGCGGCATCTAAATGTGATTCGTATCTTCGTCTATCGTAAATAAAAAATACGGTGGTGGCCGTCGACAGACTGCAACATCAGCTGCGATCGTGAAGAAGGTGAGAAACAAGTTGGCGCGAAATCCACGCAAACGCGTTTGCAAAAGAGGTTAGTGTGTTCCTCAGAAAGCAATGCAACTCCAAAGATCGAAGGCGTTGAAGTAGCGGCTAGTTCACTAACGAAAAAGTGTTCACTGTGTAGCAATTCATAAACAAACAAAACACTTAATTGACTGAACGCTCTGCTATGAATTTGGATCAATTCCGGGCATTTCGTCATCAAAAACCATCGTCCGTGAAGGGTTGAGCCGGAGTAGCTGAGAGTCGATGCACTCCGCTCGTTTTTGTGCCAGCGGGAGTAAAATTTAAATCCGGAGTTTATCAAGAAGTTAGACATCAAAACATTTAAAAAAAGCCGTTGGTTTTTCCAGCAGGACTCAGAACCCGGTCACAAAACCAAGACAACTCAGGCTTGGTTTCGAGAAAACGTTCCTGACTTCATTTCGACGGCAGATTGACCTTCGTCCTTGCCCGACCTGAATCCTATGGACCTCACCATTTTGGAGAGCAAGGTCAGCAATCATAAATACGAAAGCGTTGATACCTTGAAACGTACAATAGTCCGCTAATGGAACAAAATTCCGCGGAGTGTCATTCGAGACACATGCAATGCTTTCGCTGACAGATTGGACACTGTGATCCTATTTAAAGGTGGTCGTATTGAAAATTGAGTGAATAAAAATATTCAATATTTTCAGAGATAATTGCATTTTTCTATTTTACACTTCAATTGAAATAACCTGTATATAGTATGTATAAGCTGTGCTCAATGCTAAGTACCAGTGAACAAGAATTGCAAACCAAATCGATTATGTGGGGGTGAATGAATAGAATTCAAGGGCTTTCTCGAACACCCACGTCAATGAATGCGATGATGAAATTAAAAATCGAATATCAATTAGAAACCAAATCAGCTAACAATGTGGAAATGTTTATCTCTGTATACCTGTGTATCCGTAGTTGTCGGTACAAAGATGAAAGATGTGAAAAATAGCTTTATATTTAAAATACACCTAATAGTCTACAAATTACCCAAAATCTTGTCATTTTGGATTTAAATTTGTATATTTTTCGACTTCGGATAGATCTACTAAGGAATACATGAATACGTTATGCTTGTTACCATAGTGGGTGTTGTTGCTGTCGTAGTACCGACACTGATAAAGGGGAACATACGGCTTGGAAAGGCGTTTTAGAAGGCAGCAACTCTCAAAATATGTTAATTTTCGAAATACCGACTATGTAAATTATTTCTGCTTGTCGAACGCCAAGTGCTGACATCTGGGAGTTTCTTCGATTGATAGATGGCTAGAAAAATTGAATTATGGCTTTACGAGTGAATTTTAGCAATTCTCGTCGAAAGAAAAGACACATTTTGCAGGTTTAGTATAATTTAAACAACTAAGGTAGGTAGATAGAGAATTATTTGAGGTTTATCTACCTCTCTGCGAGTTGTGTGTCTGGAGAGTAGTACGTAGCGAGTCGCTAAGCAACCCTAGAGCCACGTTTCTATCACAGACAGTCACGCAACGCCAGCCGCACTGCTTCTTCCAATCTATCAAGACACGCCAACGAGTTGCCAGGCGTATAGCATAGCAGTCAGATTTGTTTGACAATTTCAGATACCCTGAATGCATGAAAAGAGAGAAGATGTGAAAAGAGATGGGAAATAACACACCAAATCCTAGAGGGAACCTACTATTCAATTGGTGGGGTCGGCACAGTGTCGATTTGAAAGCTACAGATAGTCCGTCGTTTCCTAGAAGCGGCTCCTATCTAGATCTTATGTTGTTCGACTTACGGTTACAACTGACCAACATGGACCGACAAACTATAAACTGCCTGCACACATTTGTGTATGACAGTGACCATTGCGGACTTAGTGCCGTAATAACGATTCCCAACGAAATTGCGGAGTTGGAGGAGTTTGTCCAAACGTACTCCTACAATTATAGTAGGACGCGTTGGACTCGCTTCTCCAGAACTTTGACAAGAGCACTCTCCTCGAATTCGCTCTACCCACCGTCCAATAGGAATCTGTCAAACGAGGAGATTGACTGGTACCTAAAACAAATGGACGAGACAATTAAACGAACTATGGACAATACGATACCTCGGTATCAACATACTGACAACGCAGACATATTCCGTAATGCAACAATTGACGCACTACACCAACACAAAAGTAGACTGCTGTCGAGACTAAAAACCTTGTACAGACAGTTTACTGACAGACAAAACTCGGAGGTTATGACACTGAAGTCGTTGATTAAAAACCTCCAGAAATTAATTAGAGAAAATTACAGACTTTCTGTAAATTTGCATTGGAACAGCAAAATTCAGGCTGTAAAATCCAATAACCCGAGTATGTTCCCGCAAATAAATAAAATATTTCGGAGGAATAATCAAAACGACCTTCCGTGTCTTAAGATCCCCCGAACGACGAACAATGGACAAATACTAATAACAGCAGGTATAGATCCAGATAATGCAGTAGAGGATGACAACTTCTTTGTGATCGAAGATCCGCAGGAGAAGGTAGAGGTTATAGGAGCTACTTTCCAGGAAGTGTACAAGGTGAATGATACCATTTACCCGAACCGCGACCTGGAAAATCGCGTCCTTGTGCACAACTTCTACCTTCGAAATGATATAGAGCACTGGCGATCCGAGAACATTGGTTTTACCGAGTTCAATGACGATAACATGGCAAATAATGTCATCGCCGATGAAAGGATACATCCCCCGTACATATCGAAGGTGGAGCTCCAAGCGATCTTCGACTCATTGAGGAGGAAAAAGTCTGTAGGAATCGACGGAGTGTCGAACATTGTGCTTCGACATCTCCCTCTAGAAGCGGTGGACATTTACACCACTCTGTTTAACAATGCGCTGAATAATGCACATTATCCAGCGCATTGGAAAACAGCAGTGATACAACCCATCCCCAAAAGGGGTAAGGACACTTCCAATCCGGCAAATCTCCGGTCGATAAGTCTCCTTCCGAACATCAGCAAGGTATTCGAAAAAGTGATCAATAGAGCCCTGCTTAAGTGGACTGAGAACAATAATATAATTCCGTATAACCAATTCGGTTTTAAGGCGGGGCATGATACAATACATGCCGCGTCTAAACTGGTATCGGATATCCAATGGAACAAAAGCAAGAAACAGTGCACGGGTGCCTGCCTGATTGACTTGGAGAAGGCCTTCGACACCGTATGGTTAGAGGGACTCTTCTACAAGCTAAGCAGGCTGGGCATAAGCAAACCACTGCTGTACTAGACAGTTCATTGTCAAAAATGGCAAGGTGACTTCTGCTGGAACATTTCTAATTAAAAACGGTCTGCAACAAGGTGCGGTTAATTCACCGATCCTTTTCAACATTTACACGAGCGATCTCATAGGATCACTTCACCGTGCCATAGCGTACGCAGACGACTTGATCGCGTACAGATCAGGACCAAAAATCGAGGTCATTGCAATTCTCTTGCAACGTGACTTCGATAAGATTCAGCGATATTGCGATGACTGGAAGTTGAAGATCAACTTCCAGAAATCGGAAACTATTCTTTTTAGGACGCCGTTGTCTGGGGCCTCTAGGGATACCAGAAAGAATTGGCGAAAGTTCTCAATCGTGGGACCGCACGGACAGCCACTTGCGAGTCGAAGTGTAGTCAGATACCTGGGGCTCTGGTTAGACCAATATCTATATTTTAACAAACATATAGATGCTGCTCTGGCCAGAGCCAAAGGTGCTTTTGCCCTTACAAAGAGACTTTTTTATAGCAAGCAACTCGATGCAAGGGTAAAGGTAATCTGCTACATGGCCCTCATTAGGCCCATGCTCGTATATGGATGCCCCGTGTGGTTTAACGTGGGAGCAAGCTTGTTGGAAAAGATTCGGGTGTTTGAGAGGGCTTGCCTTCGGGCTTGCCTTCGGGCTTGCCTTCATTTGTACAGAACACCAGAGCCCCAGTACATAAAATTCTATCCCAATGAGGTCCTATACAACAGGGCTAACCTAATAAGAGTGGATAATTTCGTTATCAAGCTGATTCGAAGGCACATTGCAAGAGCAATGAGCTCGACGAACAACCTGATCTCCGGGGCTTATTACCCCAATTACGAGTATCACGAGAGAGTGCGCCTTAACGGCTTTGTTCCCCCAGAGGCGTTCCTCTATTTTGATAAGAAAGGTCTGATCCAGGACAGATTGGCGGTACCGCTAATCTTCCACTTTGCTCGGACAGCTGTGGATAGGCGACTCAACTACGACAGAGACGTTGCACACGCCAGTGTGGAGCGTCTCCGGTTTAGTAGGGCGGTATCGGGTCGCGATATTTATGACGTACAACGTCAGTACGGTCATTTCTGGTGGCTAGCCGAAAGAGAGGAAACTCCTTCGTCGTTTCCTCCTAATCCAGAGTAGCCTGTTGGATGTTTGAGGTTGGCTGTTCTATTCCATGGCCTATGTAAGTCGGCCATGGAATAGAACAGCCAACCTCAAACATCCAAGGTTTAGGTAGTTTAGCTTGTAGGTAATAATAAGAAAAAAAAAAAATAATATCCACAGCACTTGGATGAAAAAATTAAAAAAAAAGCACAAAAAACACAAAAAATACAAAAAAAAAATAAAAATAAAAAAAAAACAGCACTCGATAAAAAAACCAAAAAAAACATTTAAAAACAAAAAAAAAAAAATTTACGTAGAAAATACGTAAGGTAGAATAAGATAGGCTAATTTAGAATAAGATAGTTTTAAGATTTATTTTAAGGTAGTTTATAAGTTTTATTTATAAGAATACAAAAAAGTTCAGTCACTAAGTTTTTGTATAATTTTCTTAGTTACAGTTAAAATTAAATAAATGAAATAAATAAAAAAATGTTCAAGTACGGTACGTCGAAAGACATAGTTTTAAGTGTTAGGTTTAACTTAGAGAGCCCGCTTAGGGCCAGTAAGTTAGAATAAGATAGTTAAGTTAGTTAAGCTAGTTTTAAGCGTTTTTGTCTAGCAATTACAATGAATTTAAAAAATAAAAAATGTATTAAAAATGAAAAAAAAAAAAAATGAGAAGATGTCATACTACTGCCTACTGTCCCTTACAAATATGATCATAACTTTTTCTTTTTCTGCAGACTATGTTAGGTTAGGTTAGGTTCAAGTGGCTGCCTGTACACAGACACACCTAGACCAGAGTAGGTCGATTGTGATACTACAGGATCAGGGGATTTCTCCCGTCCTACCTTAGAACTAATTGGAGATTCGAATGAAACGATGGAGGTTCATATCATTCGAGTTAGCCAGTTCAAAGAGGCTGTCGTAGAAGTAAGCTCTCAAGTGAAGCTTTCTTCTGACTGAGAGAGCCGGACAAATGCAGAGGAGATGAAGAGTTGTCTCCTTCTCCTACTCGTCCATACAGCTTCTACAAAAGTCATTACAGAAAAGACCAAGCCGTTTGGCGTGCCTTCCAATGAGACAGTGTCCCGTAATGATACCAATTGTTGCCAACCAATTGTTGACCAACCTCTTCGACCGTTTCTGATTTACCTGTGTCCAAATTTCTCTAGTGACATGATACTTAATGCCAGTCTCCCACCTGAAGTTGGTCTCTTTAATAGCATTTAGCTTGAGCAATTGCTTGCATGTAGCGAGAAGCATGCCGAATTTCTTCTTTTCCGGTAGAATCTGCAAATTTGTGCCCCGCCTGGCAAAATCGTCAGCCCTACAGTTCCCTGGAATATTCCTATGCCCTGGCACCCAGCACAGGTGAATGTTGAATTACTCTGCCATCTCGTTAAAAGACGAGCGGCAATCTAGAGCGAAATTTGATGTGGAAGAGATCGATTCCAGAGATTCTATAGCCGCTTGACTGTCAGTGAAGGTGCTTATATCCACAGCAGATATTACATTCCATTTCAGCCAAGATAGAGTTTCTTTGATCGCCACTATCTCCGCCTGGAAAACGCTACAGTGATCTGGGAGGTAGGAGAAGATGCTAACGTTTAGCCTGTCGGAGAAAACACCGCCACCCACCCCATCGATTTTCTTCGAACCATCCGTGTAGAAGTGTAATGATTCATTGTCCGGATTGGATATTAGCTCGGAAAATTTCATTGAAAATGAACCGGGGGAGGATGTAGTCGGTGTTATCTGGAATGAATTCTAAATTCTGCAGAATTGTTGAGTGTCCTGTAGATATGCTGAATCACTGTGAGGTGGCATTGAGTCAAATGGATACTCTACCTGCCATTTGCTTGCCAAAGAGGTCTAGTGGTATCAGATAGAACAGAATTACAAGTGCATCCGTAGGAGTGATTCTAAGTACAGCACCAATGCACAAAGGAGCTGGTCTCTGTATTTTTACTATGGTTATGGTGTATAATTTTGGAGAGAACTGGCCACTAAACTATCACGTCGTACACAAGTATTAGCCTGATAACAGATACATAGAGTCAGTAAGTTATGCAAGGTTGCATTCCCCACTCTTTCTTGCACGACTCCAAAAATAATGTAGCATTCCTACTCGTAGATGTTGTACTGCCAGCTAAGTTTCATATCGTCTATCGCATCTCCCGAGTTTCACAATACTCTATGAGTTCGGCAATGACCTTCGGTGGGGGAGGCATTACCGAATCATAGAGAAAGTAAGCTGACGCAACGACGAAAGTTTTCCAAATGCCGTTCGTATCGTACCTTATACTCGTAGTTGCAGAAACCAAATCCTGTCAACTAAGTTGTTCAAGTTTGGTCACTGATAGGAAGTTCGGCACAATTACACAAGCTCTAGATCTTGCAGACCGTTCGTCACAGAGCACAGTTATACCACGAATACCCCCGAAACCAAAGATGCGCTTGTTCCGCACCCCCGTCTCCTCTCGTTTTCTAAAAAAGAAAAACAGAGGTATTCATACACTTATTGATTTGTTTTTGAAAATTCGTTCATTCTCGTCCATTGTGCTGACCACTGTGTATGCAGTGGCAACGTCTTGTTGAAACCACATGTGCTTCAATCCCATCATCATCCATTTTGGGTATCAAAAAGTAACGGAACATGGTCCTGTAGCATTCGCCAGTGACAGTTATCGCGTTGCCAGGGCACTGAAAACTGTTGACATATCCGGAGAGTTGGAAATGTGCTTCGTCACTCATTATTAACTTGGTTGGGGTTTATGATACACCGGCTGTAATCCAGACGGGCTTGGTGCTCTGCGGGCATCTGCTGATGTATTATCTGAGTTTTATATGGAAACATCTTCAAGTCTTTCACCAAAATACGCTGCAGACACCGCCTGGAAATGCCCACTTGTGTGGCCTGTCATCTCTTTGTTATTTCTAGGCACTTTTCCACATCCTCGCGCACAGCATTAATATTTTCGAACGAACGGACTGCTCTTGATCTGCCAGGCTTTGCCTTATCTCCTTCGAGGCGTATCTTGACAATGACCTACCGATTTCGCTAGGTCCTTGTAAATAAATCCTTGGGTGGGGTGCTAAAAATATGGAGGTGAGCAGTAGAAACTTCGAGTAGAAGATCTCCAACAAAATTTCTTCAAACAGAAGTTGTTAGATGGACGTGGAATAAAGTATCTACCCAGTAAAATCAATTATGAAAAATCGAGAACCTTGGTTTAAAAAGCCAAATTGTTTACCTTGCCTTACCCTAAAGTGTTTGAAATCATATTCAGTAAGACATGGAGAGGGATCTGAAGTATATTTGAAACATTTTTCTCATAGACAGAGTGTGAATGCCTTTGATCGAACATCATAAGAATCAGATGGAGACGAGGTATCAAATGTTAGGGTGACTTATCAACCCAAATATTCTAATTTTATTTCTATTTTTTAACTGTTTGTGCCAGGAAATTTTCTATAGTTTTTCCATTGCCTTAACATAATCTGGGGAGAATTGCTTTTGCCATGATTTTTTGAGCTTTTTTGCTCAACAAACTAAAAACTTTTTTCTTAAATATTTGGGATCTAAGTTAACGCAGTTAACTCACTGAGTCAGTTAACTCACTGAGTCATCAGGAATATACAAACATATTTCCACAGTACCAGTGCAACGAAGTTTGGTTACATTCACGCGCAATGCACCGGATGCATGTGCCAGCGCTAGACTGCTGCATCATCAATATGGATCGTGAGACCAATGGCTTCCTAACAGAAGCTCCCTAGTTTGTTTCAGAATCGACTTCAAGCTGTCACATGGTATTCAAATTGGCCGGTTTTAGAATAAAGATATAAAAAAGTTGGAATGGTTTTTCATTAACTGCGAATAGTTCGCGGGATTAAGTTTGCTTTTTTTATCCGAAGTGACTGTGGTTATTACAGTGATCGGGATATAACCGTAGCGTTGATAGAAACATGCAAGTGCTCCTACTTTCTAGCATCGGCTTCTTTCGCCCATATTGGGTCCAGGAAGAGGGTCATACAAATCCGCTGGACCAGATGGCATAACACATGTCGAACTACAAATGTAATCTGACATTATCCTGCCAGTTCCAACTCTATTCGCTAGCCCAAAGATCTTAGACCTATAAGAATCCCCACAAAACCGAACTAGTCCTCTTCTCAAGGAAATATAAAATCCCACCTATTGACCATCCATCCCTTAATAGAACAAGCTAAACATTTTCCAATGAAGCAAAATATCTGGGTCTTATTTTGGAAATGAGACTGAGCTGGAAACCTAATATACAAGAAAGAGTAAAGAAAGCCACTGTCGCATTCTTCTCTTGCAAAGTAGCCATTGGGAACAAATGGGGCTTACAACCTAGATTAACTCACTGACTCTATATCTCGGTCATCAGAATGATCTTTATGTACAGAGTAGTTGTCTGGTGGATTGCCTTAGATAAGGCGATAAACCAGAAGTTATTAAGCAAAGTCCAACGTTCAGCTTGTCTGTGCATTAGCGGAGAACTGCGAACGACACCTTCCACAGCTATGGACTGGACAGTCTCTTTCATTTAATACCCCTCGACATTTATGGCAAGCAAATGGCAGCTAACTCAGCTCTTCGCCTTAAAGCTACTTTACAGTGGACCAACAAGGTATTTGACTACGCCTCCATATTAAACATGTTTAATTTCTTCCATGAAGACATTGACTACACCATACCCAAGTTAAATTTTGCCAAAAACTTCCAAGTCACCGTGCCTTCCAGAGCATTCTGGAAATAAGGTGGTTTTACGAAAGATAAGTTGGTACATTTCTATACCGACGGTTGAAAAACTAACGACGGGGGGGTGGGTGGTGGTGTCTTCTTTGACAGGCCTAATTCAAACCTCTCTTTTCTTCTCCTAAATCACTGTAGTGTATTCCAGGCGGAGATAATGTAAGGAAAGTCTGGTCTTGGCTAAAGAGAAACATGACCGTTGATATCCGAATCTTTTCAGACAGTCAAGCAGCAATCAAATCCTTGGAATCATCCTCAATAAATTCTATAAAAGCTCTAAACTCCCAATCGTCTCTTATAGAGATGGCGGAGCAGTTTAATATTAACCTAAATTGGGTGCCGGGGCATAGGGATATTCCACTTGCCAGACATGGAACAAAAATACCATCCTTCCAGGCAAAAGTTCACTGGATATTCCTATTTCTACATGCAAACTTAATTTAAAGCTGGATGCTATTGAACAGACAAATTCTAGGTGGACAAGTGGTACAACTTGTCTAGCGACAAAACATATTTGGCCTATGCTGGATCTGAAACGGTCTAAGAAATTGATTTCTCTCAATAGAATGCATATCAACGATCTTATAAGTGTCATTACTGGACACTGCCTAGTAGGCAAACATGCAACAAGGCTTGGCGTCTTCGCAAATGATTTCTGCAGAAGCTGTATGGACGAGGAGGAGTAGGAGACTATTCTTCACCTTCTTTGCACCTGCCCAGCTCCCTCTGCTTAGGAGCCTTCTGTTCCAACTACCTAAATGATTTGAATATAATAGACGTTAGGGACTTTCTACACTTTATCAAAAGCTCCAAATGGTTCAGTGAGTAGGCTAGAGGCCGCTTCTCAAACCCATGTGGTATTACAATGGACCTATTACTAGTCTAAGTGTTTTGGCTTTTAGCTGACAGCCATCTCAACCTAACCTAACCTAACCTGTGGTCACTTTAACTTCTCTTTCAACTTTTATTTACTCCCTTGCATGATATTCTTTTTTTTTGTCATTATGCACCCAAAAGGGCCAACAAAGAATATTGTCCCCAATTTTTTTTGCTGATTCTTTTCGGTTCACCACATGGGACTTTTGTGCTAAATTTCAGCTTTCTAACAGAAAATCCTACAAAAGTTCCCAATCTGTGACAGACACCAAAGACACACAGACACCGTGTTAAATCCCAGAAGTGTTTCATTTTACAATTGTGGTACCGAAGACTTAAAAGTCGAAAAATTGCGAATAACTTAAAAAACTTACATTCTGTAAGGCTAAGGTTCCGATCTAATTGCACAATTTTTTTTTTTTTTTTTTTGATTCATTAGAAGCTTAGACTTCTTTTGGAATTTATTTCAATCAAGTTTTGTGGCGGCAGCTTCACTCTGTTCTATGCGATCTCCTACACAGCACTTATTTGGACACCTGCTGGGGACTCTATCTGCTATTCTAATATCACCAATATTTCATTTCAGACCGCGACCTATTTACCACTCTCCACTCCATCTTCCCCCAACAACAGTTTCAGCATTAAGCACAGAAAAGGATTTAGGGTCAACAACACGTCCTCTAACTGCACCTTAGGATTTGTTTGGGTAACGCAAATACCTCGTCTTTATTGAATTTTCTACACACTTTGCATCCAAATCTTAAAGTGATTCTAAATCAAAGCCCCGCACGGGTTCTCAAGATCAATATGCTACAATGTGCATTTATTAACCTGTCCCACGTCGGTCCTTATCGCGCGGTCTCCTTTTGTTGTTCCTGTTGTATCTTTTGTTGTGTTTTTGAGCGCTTTCTTCGTTTATTCCACATTTCGTTTCGGGAAATAAATTTCCCATCTGGATGTGGTAGTCGAGTTCGATTGCTACTCTTTGCGATACATTCTGTTTTCTATTCAAGATTCTATATTTCTGTTGTCCTATAAATTAGTTCCTATAAATTTTCTTTGATCTAAGTTTTGAGTTCGTTGCCTGCAACCTTGCCTTCCTGGCGGTCAATGGTTTTATTGGCATTATAAGGGATTAACAAAGTTGTCTCGATATGTTTTGCCAACATACGAATTACTCGTATCCTGTATCTATTGTACTTTCGTTAGATGTTCGCACTTGTAGTAAGGTCGATGTGCTAAATAGTTGTGTTTTTTTTTTAACAGGTACTCGATGAATCAAGCTGAAAAGAAAAGAAGAAAAAAATTACATTAGCATACGTAACAAAGTTATCAAATTCATAATTAATATTTTTTTCTCTGATAACTGGTGAAAAATTGGGCATCATTAGCTCACAGCAAGAAAAGCAGGAAAACAAAGAACTTGTTACCTCTTTGGGAATCCAAGAAAGCTACGCTTTTAGAGGTAACATAGATTAATTGGTTGAATTAATTGATGTGGATAGAGAATGCATAAGAGGCGGAACTTTGAATACATGCGTTGTTTTTAGATTTCTTAGAGAAATCAAGGTTAGATATAGTAGTAGATACTTATGTATCTGTAGATGTGTTTTACTTTAACATTCTGTTTATTAAAAACACCATAGTATCGAGTAGCAATCTTTTTGATGGCCTTATGGTTAGTTCGAAACTACCCCTTACGTACCAAATAATTTGAAATCAGCTACCCCTAAATGAGGTAGCTGAGAGCATTAAACTGGGAGCTGCTTCAGTAGATCTGGCAGAGAATCCCTTCAGAGCAGATGGCAAACATACAAAATAAACGTACACCTTGATCAGGCCCAACGACGGAGCGGTAACGCCACAGTTCCTTGGCTCCCATTTAAACACAGAATAGCTCTTCGTGTATTCCAATAACTCCACTGCTGACTGCTTAGTGTATGAGAAATAGATTCGCGAAAATTATTGAAAAATGTGGTCGGAAAGTGGTTTTAGTGGAGGAGTGAACTTTTCCGAAACTACATATCATGTCCGGGTTTTTTCCACAAAGTATCGCCCTAAAGAGTGAGAAGATTTTGGTGTTTTTGAACGCTCAAAAGTTCGAGCTACTCGTAAAAACCAAAATATGGGGAGATTCAGAGAACGAAAGAAAGTGTACTCATTCATCTAGTTTGTGCCATAGATGATCGGGTTGCGGTGCACTGAAATGTAAAGTTGTCTACCTGTTTGGTCCGCTGAAGCCACGACAAAACATTAGCGACTGACGATGATGAAGGTCACTCTGCTGACAAAAAAAAACGAAAATCATCAGGAAAATGGGTCGACTGGTCCCAGTAGTAAGGTGGTATCATCTTAGCCCCCTAAGTCGAGTGGAGGAGAGATGTTTGCTCTCTAGGAATACCACAAATAATGCATCTCCGGCCTCAAAAAATAATGCAAATGTGTCTACTCTCCGAGAGAATGCTGTCGCTAAGATATTCACTTTTAAACTAAGTAAAGTGTCAAGATCCTCTCTTTAAGGGAGGTCAACAAGAAGGTAGTACCCGCCAAGGGAGACAGGCCAGTGGTATTATTTCGCAAAGATTGAGAATCATACAAGCATCCCGGTACAGCTGGATAATGTCGTGTCTATCCCTTCTTCTTCTTCTTCTTCTTACGGCGAAGTTATGATCCGGAGTAGAAGGATCACAACCCTCCCACTTTACTGCATCCCTACTGGTCCACCTGTGGGGTTTGCCGGTTTGACCTCAGAAAGTACCGGCAGGCTTCCCGGTTTCGGATCACTTCGTCACTGAGGCCAATCGAATGCTGGTGTTTTTGCATTTGTGTGATCCAGTTGTTTTTTGGTCTGCCTTTTTTGCGATACGAGTATTGTGTAGGAACATTGATTGCTATTGCCTTTTGACGGGGTTCGAAGGATCTCTCCTTTGAACATGGCAATACCAACTGAGCTGGTCGTGCTCTATCTTGCTTGTGATGGGTTCTTTTATCATTTCTTCAAGCTCGTAGCTGCGGCCTTTCATACTTCCAATGTTCCAACTCGCGACTCTTAGGTTACGCCTAAGCCGTTGCATTATTTTGCTATCCCCCGGAAACCGAATAGCTTTGACCTGAGCATTTCTGCTCGTCCCAGGATCACAACCATGCGTAGCATTGGTAGTGCCTGGCGGTGTAGTGCTTTTCTTTTTACCGTACTTTTTCATAATGCTAGGGTTTAAGCGTTTTTTTTGGTTTTGACACGTGCATGCTCCTGATTTTTTGATTTATGTTTGATCTTACTTTTACAACACCGGTGATCTCCAGTCGTGTCAACCCACGGATTCGCATGCACACTTGCGGGACAGTTTTAAGATGATATATGTGTCGCTAGGCTCACCTGGATATTTTAAAAATTGCCTAGATGTGATTTCCCCCTTAGTCGCCTTCTACGACAAGCGCTATGTATTTGTGGGGGGCGCTGCAGTGATATTCTTAACCGGTCCCTGCATGGGGAGTCGTGTCTATCCCTAAGCTAGGAAATAAGCCAAACGATCTTCCCAAATCCTACCGTCCAATTAGTTTAACATGTTTCTTCCTAAAATCGATGGAAAGGCTGCTGAACTTACATATTGAGTTACCTTAGAGAATACAATAGCTCTGCACGATAGCCAATATGTTTTTAGAAAATTCAGATCCACAGAACTCTTCACCCTCTGTTAACATAGATCGAAGGAGCTTGTCGCTCTATGGAAGTAGTAATATAACTAGGACTTTCAAATTTCCATCCAGTTCTGGAGATGTACATATCTGTGGCGGTACTGCGTTAAAAGGCTGCTCTTGAGTCAATCGTCATAGATAACCTACTAGTAAAACTGAGAGATATAGGTTAAGATACGATTGGGTACGCAGACGACCTAGTAATTATAATCAAGGGCAAATATGATACTAAAGCTTGTGAACGTGCTCTTCGATTTGTTTCAGATTGCACCATTAAAGCGACAAAATGCCCACATGCCTTGTAGGTACATGTATGGTAGAACGTGGGGCTTACCCCTAAAGATGATCTATTAGTTATAAACCTCTGTGATAACACCGATTGTGATCATATGCTGGACGAGGGTCAAAAAAAGACCAGAATCACAAAGCTCGACTACAAAGTATCATAGGAGCCATGGAAACAATCTTAGGGATTACTCCCTTACATCTCCTTATCGAGAAAGCAGCACTGCGTAGGGCTGTTAATCTGCAACGAATGGCGAAACTTAGAACAACAAATTCCGGAAATCATTTGGCTATAGCTAAAGAACTTCCACAGATAGAAATTCTCTGCCCAAGTCTCTCTGTTGTCACAGAAGATATATACTGCACAAGCAGAGGTCCGTAAAATCGATCCTAAAGGAATTGTTTCGTGTAATCGTAGGTAGGTAGGTGCTGGCGTCTTTGGATTCAACCATAAAGTCTTGAATCCATTAAAAATGTATCCCAGCAGTTTTCAGACTGAAATAAATAAATAAATATTTTGGCGCTAACAGCCCAATGCAGGACCTGGCCTAGTTTCACGCAGTCACTCGTGCTCTTCGCCTCACAAATGGTTGGTTTTTTCCAATTGAGAAAAGCTCCTTATGACAGTTTTTCTCTCGGATGATTGTCAGATGATCACGAGAGGTGGAACCGTGAGAAAAATTTGTTTTTTCTATTTTTTGTGCTTTCTTGGATTCGAACATTGAACCTCTCGCTCAGTGATCGCACACTTAACCACTGAGCCACCACTAAAGAGATGTGTCCACATCAACCTGACTATTTATTCTCATAGTCAAGCAGCGTTTATGTTATGATGCCCTGGAAATGCCTTTGTACATATGTATTTCTTTGATTAAGCTTACTACAAATATACTAAGGTCTGAAGTCCTTTGAAGTGGTATGAAGCTCTTACCGGCTTTACAATCAAAAAAATAAAAAAAACATATACGTATGCATATGTTGTGAGCTAGGCTTGGCCACGGAGGCGTCTTCGGTGCGAGTAAGGAGGACGGCGGCACGGGAGAGAAAATGGGAAGGACAATTGACGCAGTAGGGAGTAGAGTGAGGTTAGGTTAAGATAGTTAGGGTTAGTTTTAGGATTTAGCTTAAGTCACTAGGTTAGTATAGGTTTAGTTTAGGATAGTTAGGGTAAGTTCGCGGAGTCCTTCCCAATCTTTCTCCTGGCCATGGGCACAAGCCCTTGGATTTTCCTTTTACTTTCTTTTCTAAATTTTTTTATTCCGTCCGATGTCTAAAGTAGAGTAGCTTTCTTCTTTCTTTTGTTTTTTTTTAAAATGGCACGAGATTTTGTGTGCTGAGCAGGTGGTGTTAAGTAAGGTGGACAAGAACCACCCCGTCCGACGAGCTGAGCCGAGCAACCGCGAGCGTGCCGCCGTCCTCCTTACTCGCACCGAAGACGCCTCCGTGGCCAAGCCTAGCTCACAACACATATGCCAGAATAATGGGCTATTTATGTGTGAAGTTTATAATTTGTGTGCTTTATGCGTTAACCAGATGATAGCACTTAAAAATATCTTGACGTCAACATGACACGCACAGCACAAGTGACTGCTAGAAGCTAGGTCATACTCTTTATGGATTATTAGGGCCAAAATACTTATTTATTTTTTATTCACTTTCAATTACATGGGTAATTTAATCACGTGTTGTACCTACCACAATCCACTCTTCCACTATATCTATTTGTGCACGTCTGAAGCAATATTAATTTAAGTAACTGATAAACAATTTCCAATAAGATACTTCAGTAGAGACATTTTCATTTTCTTATACGAGTACATTATTTGTCAAAAATGTAAATACGTATGACATGCAGGTCACTGCTTGAATCGGTAAGTAGCCGGCATTATATAACCAGTCAGGAAAATCCACCTACCTCAACGGAAAACTATTGTATTGGAAATGTGTCTGTGCTGTTGGGATTCCCCATTGTGTTGCGCAAAACATGTTCCAGTTGGGATGTTTGCCAACAAAATCAAATAATGAATCTTGTGCAAATATTCACTGAGAAACTTCAGACGTTGCCGCCAATATATAGTCGGATGCTGGAGAACTTACGTTTCCCTCTGAGCCACTGAACTGCTTCTTACGAACGGAAGTCAGATATTCAATACTTGGTTAGCTGATAGATCAATATGTGCCTAAGTACGTTTGTTGACTTAAATGTAAGCCAATTCGATAATAAGGTAAACAAAATTTTGCGTGTTTTATTTATCTGGAATTTTTAAGCATGCAGTTATCAAAACCTAGATAGGATTATTTTTTAACCACATTTATTAATAATGACTTTAAGAGTTGCTTTTAGTATTTCTATTACTAAGCGCTTATGTCTTACGATTCGTCCGTTCACGACCCTACATATGAAAGAAAGAACCAGGTACCAGAAAAAAACAGAATAATATTGCTTAACACAGCAGGCGATGCGACCGCTTTCAAAAGGCAACAAAGAATGACAGACAATGGAGTGGTGGTTGTAAAACTCAATCGAAACCTTAAACATGGTTGTAAAACAGTTACCACTTGACATTGCTAGTCAATAAGGGTAAGGCGAGGGTATCTTCACCATACTTCTGAACTTAACTTCATTAGCAACAGAAAGGAAACGTGTAAATCCCTTTTCATACCCAATCCCATAGGGTATATTAATTTCGATACATAGTTTGTAACATAGAGAAATAATAACGGTAGACCTCCAAAAGTATATATATATATGATTAGCACCAAAAGTTGTGTCGATCTAGCCATGTCCATCCGTCCGCCCATTTGTCAAAGCTTTCTATAATCCGAAGCAGTACAATTGTAAAAATTTTAGTATCCACGCCTACTTTTTGCTAAGAAATAGTTGTAACAAGAGTTTTGTGATACAATTTCTTAAAAATCGCGGGCATATCTTCTGTATAAAAAGATATCATTGCATCTTTTTTTAAAAAATGGGCAACGCAACGCTGACTTTATTAGGGGTGAGTTAAAAGATGGGGTATAGGGTAGCATACGATTCGTTCTGGACGGATTATAACTCATCGAGACCTGAAGGTAGAAACTGTATCTGCAGAAATTCTAAAACATGCAAAAAAAATACAAAGAAAAGCTAGAAGAGCATATAAACATAGATGCAAGAAAACTAATGCATAATGAAAATCAATTACAAAGGCTTAAAAGAACAAAACCTCTCGATTTAACTTAATATAAGAAAAATAAAAATGTATATACTTGCTTATAAATATATACACACTCGAAATAAAGGGTCACCAGGGGGTGTAACTCATACAAAGACTAAGATGTCAGAAAAAAATTGCTTATTAGTCCAAGTGACTAGATCGCAATTATGTGGGAGGTGGTTTTAGCTGATTACTCGGATCATCAGTATCTTTTGAAGATCTCCCCTTCCTCTAAAAAAAAAAAAAAAAAAGAAAAAAAAAAGTAAAGTATCGTTATACGGTTTGCTTACCACCAAGTTCAGATGTAAAATTTTAAAATAAAATCATGAGGGCCGTTTTCGAGATCGATTTCGCCTCGTATTGTGACCCCATACATTCCGGATATCAAGTTTGAAGAAAATCTGTCTAGCCGTTTAGGTTGCAGACAGACATACAGGCTGGCAGCCAGAATTGAGACATTCACTTTTTCGATTTTTTTTTTACCAAGATTGATCAAAATCTCAAGTTTGAAATATTCCGGTCATACGTGGCAGTATCGCCCGCATAAGCATTTCGAAATAGATTCTTTTGCTTGCCAATTTTTTTAACTGAAAGTAGTATTGCTAGATAAGAAAAAAGATCAACCATACTCGTAAAACTTCTTTATTTGCCCAGGGTTCCGGAGCAACTACTGCTGAATGCTGCGTTCTAATTTTTTGTTTTAGGTTTTATTGTTTTAACCAACTACGACCAAGCCAAAAGAATTTGTATGTGTTTATTAGAAAGAAACAAAGATGTCGGAAAAAAATCCTCTATGCGATCCGAGCGCCATCTTGCATCGAAGTCACTGACTTATCGAATAGCCCTCGTATGTATACATATTTTTATTTTTCTAGTGCCTAACCGGCTTGGTAGATTTTTACAAAATGAGATCAATCGTTTCGTGTTATTATTCCGGCTGCTTCAAAAAAACATGGGATATGTTTTAGGAATATCATATACGTATAAGAATGGAAGTAGTTTTCCTGCAATTTTTTACTATCAGAGATAATGGGTGATGAGATAACTTTTTGACAATTTTTTGGGTTTATTTCGGAGTAAAATAATGTTACCATACATTTTTGAAATCAGCGCATTGGGACCTTTCATTTGATACCCATATTGCATTTATAAAACAAAAATATATTTTTTAACTTTTACTCTAATCTCCAAAGCATTTTTGTTTTTCAAGTTTTTCAAAATGTTATTCTTGATCTCCCTGCTTTTGTTTTGTTAACAAAACTTAACTTTGTTCCAAATCTCAACCTTCTCCGTCTAACAGTTCAAAAGTTATAAGTTAGGTTGTGACAGATAGACAGATAGACGGACGGACAAACACCTGACTCTCACTTCAATTCTTACTTTTTGCTACAAACATACAAAAAAGTTCAATCCATCTGAAACGGATCGTATGATACACTATCCCCCATCTTCTAACCCATCCCTAATAAAGTGAGATACATATCTTTCTACTCAGCGGATAATTTGTGGCTAAGATTTTTTTTCTTAGAAGAAAATGAGCTTGACGATCGCCATTTATAGCCAAAAGTCATGGATTCAGGTGAAATATTCACAATAAGACTTTATCATCACCGTAAATAGCTTTGAGAAAGCAAAATATGTTTTTTTGAAGAAAACGCTTTCCAAATGTGGGTGTGGCGTTGAACGTCTATGTACTCGTATTTCGTTAAGGCGATATTTTTCAGTTTTCAGTAAAAATATTTGTAAAGGGTAATTTTTTTAAAAAGTGGGCATATCTGTGGGCGCTTTTATAAATGTTTACCCGTGTACTGTTTCGGATCCAAAGAAAGTTACATACTAAATTTCATCTTCTGATGTTTTCAGACATAATATTAAGTTTGTATTCGTTTACATTTGAGTACCCGAATAAAGCTTTAATTAAAGCCTGACTAGGAAATATTAGGACAACGAAATATAATAAATGGAACTCATTTCCACTGACAAAATCGTTTTGCTACGAATTCTCCGAACCAATTGTTGGCGGAATTGTAACAAAACCGCTTAATTGGCATTTTTGTAATTTTCCAGGATACACATCTTTCAGAAAAAACTCAAACCTGATTAAAATATAAAAAGTAAATGTCAGCTACCTACTTTCTAAACTGATGCTTTTTTATGATAAAACCAAAAAGTGAGTTTTCGAAAAAAAAAGTCTGTTGTATGATTTTGCAATGAATACTACGACATGTATGAAAGAACAAATGTTGCAATAGATGTTTCTTTAAACCTCTGAAGTTATAATTAAAATTTGTTTTATTTAAGAACTCAAACACTATTTCCTAATTTGTACTCCAATTAAAAGTTAATAAAATATTGTTCCCAAAAATTAATAAAGCATGCAATACAATTCTACCAATTAAGTACAATAAAAATTCAAAGTACGCATACGATTGCTGCTGACTAATCGAATGACACTTTAAAAGAATATACTCGCATGCGTGCAAGTGCTCGTTCACTAAAGACGAAATATCGAATTGCGTTCCTTGCTTTTCGACCATTTAGCGCATTCAAAGCACTCTGCTAGAATGTAGCAAAACGACTTTTTGTACCAGGATGACAGGACCGTCAAAACTACTACTATCGCTACCGGAGAAATGTGGAGGGTATATAGCAAAGCAATTCTCGCTACAACACTTAGCTAAATAAGTGCAAGAGAAAAACGTCATCTGTCAATACAATCCAATAGCGATTTCGTCTTCGAATGAAAGCCGAAAACAATCAATATTTTAAAAAAATATGGTTTACTATCGATAATTATGAATACATCCAATAAATGTTAAAAAAAATTGATTTCTCAATTAAAATCTTCTTTGATTAGTCTACTACTTGCTAAGCTTTCCATTATATATCAATAGAATGTTATTAAATTTCATTTCAGACTGCCCTTTGATATTCTAATATCTTCGATAGAATAAGAAATCTAAATCCGATGATCGGAATGTGTTATCGATAGAATCATTTCATAATTAAATTAACTAAAACAAGATCTTTTGAATTGTTGGTAACTAAAGTCGAATGGCATTGTACAAGTTTTTCTTAATAACATTTTACACAGCCTAAGACTCTTTTTCAATTAAAATAATCGAATGGTATCGAGAATTATCGAAAGTAATGACTACCGATAGTTACCCACCTCTAGTAAATCTTGCGCGAGTTTCTAGCTATCAGCTGCTGTAAGGCCAAAACGGCGTTCCATGTTTTTGCTAACAGCGGATAGTGGATAGCGCTATACGAAACCAAATACTCCCTTTAAGTGACAAGCTATTCGTTGTGAAGTGCAAGCAAAGTACGTTTGATCTAATACATACCTTGTTGGCTATCCTCACGTCACATTTTTTGCAAATTTTATTACCAGGTACTCGTAATACAATATACGAGTGCGTGTATGTAAGTTTGGCTACCTTAAATGTCTCCTTAAAAAATAAAATAAAAAAATATGAAATAAAATATTCTTGTTTCAACTCATTCTTGCCAAATAGAATCAAATTTCACCCTCAGCAAAGGCATTTTTGACAAAATGTCCTAGTTTAGGTGCATTTGTGTATTTGGCTGAGATTTACCGAAATATCAGAGGATAGATGGAACTCTTCGACAGTGTTGCAGAATTCTGGCGCTTATGAATAAAAATCCATTCTTATATCCTTTTTTTAAAAAAAAATTTGGCAGACACGTGAGAAATTCCGGGGCTTTTATCTGCAGCGAATAGCAGACTTCAGTGTAAATTTATGAATGATTTACTTGCCGGCAGTGAAATTCTACCGATTTGACACCAGCTGTTCTAAACAAATGTAGATATGCTTGCAAGCAAGTAGGTACAGATACAAGTACTAGACCAACTAAACATCTTTATTAGTATACTTACCTACAGTTCGACAACTTAAAGCATATTGCACTGCTTCTCTCTCAACTCGTCAATAGTCACAAATAAAAAAACCCATCTAGCCAACTTTTTGTCAAGCCAATAATACTGTTCGTATTTTGATGGAATACCAGTCATAAAGCTTTATGAGTCCATTCACAGCTGGATATTTTCATAACTCCGTCAAAAATCAATGAAGCGCACGAATTTTTATCAAGATCATCCAAACAGATTAGACTTGCAGTTCATGGTCATAAATGGGCCTTAAACACTAAACAAAAAAAAAAAAACAAAAAAAAAACTGTTAAGAGAAAGAAATCAAAATTCTTGCTTGTCCAGGGCATTCCAACTTCACGCTGGAATTGTTTCCTTTCAATTGTGACCGGTGTAAATATCATTCGCGTCGTGTGAACAAGGCATGCTGAGCTGACCTTTTGTGTATTCAAAGCGCACCCAGCAGGTTCACATTATAACAAACAAATTTCGACATTTCCCCCTCATCGCCTTCGTGATGAACTTTTTTCTCACCAATCCGTTTTTTTTTTTTTTTGGATTCCTCCTGCTGTCATTTCAAGATCATATTTATGCAGCATCGGTCCATTCGGAATGATTCATTTCGATTCACAGCACAGATATGGGAATGATTTATGTACGATCCAAAGGCGAGAGAGGTTTCTTTTTTGTCTCCTTTCGATGAAATCGATGTAATATGACATGTGTATCTATTAGATAAATTATATTAATTAATAGATACATTTGTGGTTTGTAAACAATTGAATTGCTTTGTGACACAAAATTAACCAATAGAAGGTACAATTAAGTTTATTCTTCAACAAGTTCTGGTTACTAGATTTCAATTTTAATTAATTCACATTATTTAATGGAATATTTAAATTGTTAAAAGCATACTCAATGATTGGAATAGTGACCAATTACTCAGAAATGCTAATGGGGAGGAATAATTTTGTAGCTGGTTATATGAGTTTAACGTTAGCACATAATTTATTAATTAATATTTCACCATTAAATTAACGTTCACCTTGATTTTGCATAATAAAGATATACCAATGGAAATTTATTGAACATTATTTTATATATTAACTTTATTAGTAGAAAATATTATTGGAGTTGTGTCGTACAATTAGTGACTAATGACCATTAATAGGATGATCTGATACTGACTTTACTGAGTCCTGTACTCGTAGACATGTTTGACGTAACATTATGAATATATTCACCAATAAATATTAATATAGTCTTAAAATGTTCACCCTCATGGAATGTTGAGGGAGAGGAGCTCCCCAAACATTGTATAGGTATAATTGCATCTCTTATACAGCTTAATCTGCAAATGAAGTTATCCGGTTACTCCGACTTCAGATGCTAATGTCTAAGGGATTATAAATTCTTCGTAAGATATCCGAACAACATGGTCGTGCTTTTATCATTTCAATGGACGGTATACTCTTTGATTGCTGGCATTGTCAAATGTTCTAGAACTTCGGTAAATTGGCAGGAGAAGGGGCTGGAAATAGGCAGGTGAGCTTGCTTAAAGGGATAGGTATACAATTAATAACTTTAAATAAATAAGCAGATACGCCAGAATTTGAACAAATCCTGGGCCAATCTGCCAACTAGGACAGATCAATAAATTCGCATCTCAAAAGTTCTGAGTTACAACAGAGCGCAGTTAACCTTGATGGTGGAAGTTATATCAGGGCACATCAGTCCGAAGAAAAACATCTTAAGCGTCCCTTACACAGTCAATCGATTGACATCAATCACTTACATGTGTTTGTGAAAATGTACCTGTATGCGTCGCACACATTAGGTGAAGTCTGATCGACGGAAATCAAAACATATTTGATTTTGCATGACCAGCGTCATGCTGATTAATGTGTATAAGGGTTGGATTGACATTCTGTATTCTCATTCATTCTGTATTGTGTCGCGGAAGAGGAAACATATATTTCGCTAGCGGAAAATTGAGGAACGCATTTGTATCAGAATTAAATGAAACTGAAATTTATGTGAAAAAAAAAGATTACAGCGACAAAAAAAAAGAATTGCAACAAGTTTTACTACAAAAATATAAAGAAAAGTATTCTGATACACAAAAAGCGGATGTCACTTTATGCAAAGTGCAAGAGCAATATATGCAATACAATCGTCCGTTTCACTCATCGTACATTCGTACACCACGAAAACTCACAAACACTAAAAAATTAAAAATTTACGTCAATCGATTGAATTGTTTAATACATACACCATGCTTGATGTCAATCGATTAACCGTGTAAGGGCCCCTTTAAACTCAATCTGATAGAAACAATAACATGTACCAAGCATAATTTGAACTTGAAGCTGTGACGAACCGTCCATAGAAGCACATAAGTACGTGAATTTCCAAAAAAAAATCCACGTAAAAATGTATTATCTAAATGCTACCATTTACCATCAGCAATAAAAAGTTTTTTGACCAGCAATATAACATTATTTGATTAGCAATTTAATAGCTTTTTGATCATCATGAAATAATTCTTTAATCTGCAGAAAATTAAAAACAAAATCAGCAAAAAAAAAAATTATTATTTGATTAGCAGAATATAAATTTTTGATGAGCAGAAAAATTAGAAAATCAGCAAAGCTTGCAGCGAAAATAAAGTAATTGATCAGCAGGGCATTTTTTTGTTTTTATTTTTGACTTTTTGACAAAATGTGTGCTAATTTGTTTGTATTATTATTTTGTCGTTTCTTTATTTTGATCAAATAATTAATTTTTTACTAATCATTTGCTTTGATTCTGGTTTTGTTTTCTACTTTCGGAAGAATGAATTTTTTGCTGGTGATTTATTTTTCTGCTGATGATTTATTTTTTTGCTAGAATATTTTGCTGATTACTTATAATATTAGCGATTTCTAAACACTGAATATTTTTAGATGACTTTATTACAAAGCATAATATTGAAAACAAAGATTTTAGTTAACATTGTTGCAGAATATGTATTGTAAGGAAATAGAACGATATCACGAACATCCTTTCATTAACTTCTCTGGAATGAATAGAATGGCTCATGCTCATTTCAGCTTATATTTAGTTCGTGTGTGCCTTCTATCATATATAGCTACGTTGCTTTTATATGGGAAGGAATTGTGCACAAGAAATTTGCTGAAGTAATGAGAAATTTCTGCAGTACACGTTTCTTTCGCTGTAAATATTTCAAATATTTATCTTCAGATTGCAGTTAATGCAAATCGGTTTTAATTACAAATATCTCAAAAATATTCTGTCCTACAAAAAAAAAAAATATATAATTTGGCTTTGCAATTCTCCACAAGATGGATGTCGAATTTTTCAAAATTTTCGAAAACGGCACGCAGTCTTTCTAAATATCTCACATTACCCGGAATTTAATGAAAAAATCATTTTGAAGTGCGAATATCTCGAAAATAGTGCGCCGTATGAAAAATATTATTTGGATTGGAATAATAGATTCCGGATACCCTGGACAGTCTTATGAAAAGCAAACCAACCTATGACATTTGAGGATAGATTTATAAATGGAATATTCCCCAAATTGTGTTTACCTAGGACACCTTACTTCGACACAGATGTTACCGTACTGTTTATACATTGCCCCATACAAACAGTTGCGTGCACATAATTAGAAATGCTTTCGATGGCGATTTCTTACTTTCAAAGCTCCTGCGTTTTCACCCTAACCTTTTTTTTTTTTAATATTTGTTTTTAGTGCTCATGACTGCCAACCTTATGGCAACATATATGCTATTGACATGTAGTACTGCTATATTCTTACCTTAATTGAGTGATCTAAACGGGTTGTGCACATAATAAATAAATAAATTCTCTTTTATTTCAAGTTTTTAAATAATTCAAAAGGTTTTAATCACTTGTAAGGAAGAGTTTTTGCATTTTCTCCTTCAAAATATTCAATTGTTAGTTTGAGACGTTAGTTTTGCAGAAAAGGAAATCTTGCGATGAAAAAACTCTCAACCTTGTTGTCGGCCATCATAATAAAAAGTAGTATGTCGAAATAGCAAAAATATTAAAGCATTCAACAAAAATATGGAACAAATGGAACAATTGAAGAGAGGTCAAACGCAAATCTAGAGGAAGGTCAACATCTGCGCGGGAATATACTTTGAATGTGCGCCAAACTAAACAAATCGTCAAGAACGAGTCGGACCTAGCGTGTTTAGTGTTCCGTACCTTTATTTTAACTGAGTACTAGTATATCCTGATACGTAGGGAGTTTCATCTAAGATCTGTCAAATTCGGTGCAAGTGTGAGTAGAATGTGGCGGGCAGGGTTTCAAAAATCTTTAAATCATATCTACGAATATTAGCCGACTAACTCAAGAGCTCCTAAATAAACTGATACCTTAGCAGTTTCTACAATCAAAGGGGGGGGGGGGGGGGGGGGGGGGGGGATATTAGCAATGCCCTGATTTTCAAGTTTATTTGTTCAAGAAACTCTATCCAATAAAATTTGGTGTAAATTATTTTTTATTGGGTCCTATTAGGCCCCCAAAAGTCACCCCACAAAAATATTTCTTACAGATTCTTGTTTGATTATTTTCCGATAAAATTTCAACACACTATTTCAACCGGTTCAAAAGTTACAAGCATGTGACAGAAACTCAAACAGACGCACTGACAGGCACCGTGTTGAATCCATTAGTGTTCCGTTTACACCCTTCTGGTACGGAACATTAAAAGCACCCGCACTCAGAAAGAAGATAAATTCGAGCGGCAGTTTTCGACGAAACAGGAGGGAGCTATCTGTTGGCTCAACTAAATGTAGATTTTGTGAAGTAAGACTGTTTAGCCGCATAGCCAGGAAGAAGTTATTGTTGAATGAGCGAAACCGGAAAAAGCGTTTGGAATTCACCCATAGATATAAACGTTAGACTGTCGCTCAGGGGAAAAATTTGCTCTAAAACTATGATAAGATAAACATGTATTCGCCGCTCGAGATCTATCCAAGGTACCCTCGCCCCACCATCAAACGCGGTGGTGATAGTATAGGGTCATCCAACAAGAGGTGTCATTTTAAATTCATTTGAAATCGTGGAAACGTTTTGTAAAGTTCGCACTGCTTTTGGTCATCATCAAGTGCCTACTCGCACAGCTATAGTGAATTTAATCGATAAATTTGAACGTCTCGGACAGGTTAGTGATGTGAAAACTCCAACTCATGTTCTCCGACAAGCTCAGCTGAAAATATTGCTGCCGTAGCTGAGAGTGTGACTGCAACCACTTTGCACCGCATTTTGCACAAAGAGCTTGGCTTACATGCTTATAAGGTCTAGTTGACACAAGAATTGAAGCCAGCAGACTACGCATAACGCTGATTGGGTGCTGGAAATGTATAACAAGATCATGATTTTTACACAAAATTAATCTGAGTGATGAGGCTCATTTCTATTTGTCGCATCTGAGAGAAATAGTGGAACAACCTATCCATCCACAACAAGTGACAGTTTGGTGCGGTTTTTGGGCTGGCGGTGTCATTGGGCCATATTTTCTCGAAAATGATGCTGGTGCGACCGTTTCAGTGAATGGATTGCATTATAGAACGATGTTGACTGACTTTTTTTTGCTTGAAATTAATTGATTGATGCTATGGACGACGTTTATCTTCAGCAGGACGGCGCCACATGCCACGCAGATGGTAAAACAATGACTCTATTGCGGGACAAATTTCCTGGACGTGTGATTTTTCGAAATGGAGACTTCAATTGGCCTCCGAGATCATGCGATTTAATACCATTAGACTTTTTCCTTTGAGCCTATGTTAAAGATAAAGTCCACACCAATGCTCCACCAACGATTCATGCACTAAAAGAAAATATCACAGCTATTATTCGCGAAATACAGCCGGAACTATGCGAAAACGTGATGAAAAATTTTAATCAAAAGAATGACTATTTGTAGACAGAGCCGAGGCAGACATATGGCAGATATTGTATTCCATTACTAACGTCAGAGTTTGTACTTTAGATTAAAATAAAAATATCACCACTTTTCTTAAAAATGTTGCGTTTTTCTATTGATTTAAAATGACACCTCTTGTTGGATATATCTATATATACAGGGTGGCGCACGAATCGTGCTACAAAAAAAAAAAAAATTAAATAACTTTTTTTCTGTGTGAGTAATCGGCTTATTTTTTTTTCATTTTACAGGTTACTATTTAGATTTATTAAAATGAATACTTGGGATACCGAAAAGAGGAGTTGGTCCTTCATTTCCGTCCAAAGGAAATTTAGGAGGGAGTTTGGCGGCACTTACCCGAGTAGATGGACCATTATGAGGCTGGTAAACATGTTTGCCGAATCTGGAAGCATCGCACGAAGACCGTACCATCGAGATTCCTATGTTCAGGTTCAAGACACAATCGCGGCTGTAGCATCGTCAATTCTGGTAAATCCAATCGTTTGGTCTCGAAACTTATCGGCGCAAATTTAAGTTAGCAGACGGTCATTACAACGGATAATTCATGATGACTTAAACTTGTTTCCGTACAAAGTCCAAATTACAAGCAAGTTAAACCCTCTGGATTTGCCTATTCGCCTGGAATTTTACCAAAAAATTATTGAAATGGCCGAAGAAGACAGCAGCTTGATAAATTGATTGTTTATGTCTGATGAGGCTCATTTTGATCTAAACGGCAATGTAAACAAGCAAAATTGTATATGTAGTGAATCTAATCCAGAAATACTCCATGAGACGGAACTGCACCCAGAACGAGTCACTATGTGGTGCGCAGTTTCATCAAGATGCATTATGGGGCCATACTTCTTTAAAAAAAAAAAACGGTGTAACAGTAACTGTCAATGGGAACCGTTATTTAAAGATGTTGAAGGAGTTTTTTTTAGCCAGAACTGCACCGAAGAAGTATCCGTTTCAACAGCATTTGGTTCCAGAAAGATGTTGCAACTGCACACATAGCCAGACCGGTTATGGCGGGGCTCCAACGAAAATTCTAAAAACAAATTAATATCCAGACTTTTTTTATGGAGTTATGTCAAGCAAGAGGTGTACAAAACGAAATCAAGGAATTTGACTGAATTGAAGCAGTCCATTAAAACAATAATTGAGGCGATCCCGACTTCAACACTTCAGGCCGCACGAATAATTTTCTGATCAGGTGTCGCATATGCGTGGATGAGCGTGGAGGTCATTTACGGTCTATCATCTTCAAAAACAGTTAGTTATATAAAATAAAATTTAATTTTCTATGCAATCAAAAAAAAAAATTAAATACATTGATTAAAAAAAAAGTTATTTGAATTTCTTATTGTAGAACAATTGGTGCGCCACCCTGTATCTTGGCGCGTTACCAGCTGTATACCTGCCAGTAATTTTGAAGTCTCGACAGGATAACGATCCGAAGCACACGGCATCTTACAAAAAAAAAAATGGTTTGAAGATAGTATTACTTTATTGGATTGACCGTCGTGTAGCGCGGATCTAAATCCTACTGAGAACCTGTGGTAGTATTGCAAAAAACAATATGAGATGCAGGAAAATCGGACATTTTCACAGAATTTATAAAGAGATCAAAGGAGTTTAGGATCCCATTGCAAAGTCATTGTATGGAAAATTAATGCCACATGAATTTCGAACTGTAACTGATTATTCCACTAAATATTAGCGAAAACTGAAAAAAATATCACACTAATCAAAATATTGCTGGTGTTTCTAATTACATGCACGACCTGCTTTATATTTTTTGTTTTCCCCAATTTAAGCTGTGATATGAAAGTATCGAAATAATTTCACGATTGAATAACATTTTCCAAAAAATTTAATACGCAAATAATGCGATTTTCGCAATTTAAGTAAGCATCAGCAGCGTTTCTAATTATATGCACGCGACTGTAGTTTGTAACATAGAGAAACAATTACGGCACACCCTCATTAGTATATAGGTATACTCGTATACCTATTTGTGATCAATATCTTTGTATTTCATAGCACAAATTTAATTCTTCTAATCCTTTAGTAGAAACCGTGTCTCAGTGTATTTCCAAACAACGACTAGAAACCCGAAAATAATGAAAACAATTTTACACAACAAAACATTACAGAAAGTAATGCGACGGATTAGTATCGAAGACGTACTGAACATCGGCACAAACTCCCCTCAAATGACAGAGGGAAACTGCCGCGTTGACTGCCAAACGAACAGCAGATGCTGCGCCACGAAGAAACCGGTGAACCCTGAAGCAGGTGCGCCGACCGGTTTTCCAGAATTCGGTACAATGATTGGTTAATGTATTGTTGGGTAGAGGGTCAGATACTACCCGTGCTTTTGAGTTGAAAGGCGTGGCCAAGGGTATGCTATGAATTTTTTTTAGCAATGGAGTCGATAGGTGGAGAAATGATAATCTATCTTGCTCTAACGAAATATTTTCTCTATCTGATTCTAACTCAAAAGAAACTGTACAATTAAGGTACTTGTATCTGCCTGCCTATTTCGTTTAATCTGTATCTTTTTGCGGAAGTTCATTGAATCGGTGATTTTTTTTTCTTTTTATTCGTAGCTAGAATTTATTAAATGTTTTAGAGTCAGTGAAGGAGACAAGTTAAAGCTGGCTTTAAATTTTTTTTCGACTGAAACTAAAGATTGCCAACTTTATTCTGAGAATAAAGTTGAAAACTGCAACAATATTTTGTAACATCTTTCGTAGGTAAAATTGCACTTTCCTCCCACAGTCGACTATTGATGTCGGGCTTTTGCCTTTAAATTATTGGATACGACAAATTTATAATTAAAAGTATTGCCGCTGAAAGTTGGCAGCACTGCACAATGCGACAAATAATGTAAGGTTTGTTGGTTTACACCCATACCTCGCTTTACGGCCGCTCTTTATACGGCCTTTCGCTATAACGGCCTTTCGCTATAACGGCCTTTTTTTTATTACTTTGTTTCCGTTTTACGGCCAATATTTTTCGTTACAACAACAAAAAAAATGACTCGTTATACGGCATTTCGCTTTACGGCCTAATTTTGTGGAACGTATCTAGGCCGCTAACCGAGGTATGGGTGTATTTCTTTTAATTTGGTTTGTTGGAAAATATCAACAACTTTAAAACCACTGAACAGATTTTAATGAAATTTGGTTCCCAAGTTTATCCTGGGTCGTCTTATAGTAAAATATTTTGAAAGAATATCTTTCGTAAATAAATTACACTTCCTCTCATATTCGATTATTGACGTCGAGCTTTTGCTTTTAAATTATTGAATATGTGATTCAAAAATACTGCCTATAACTGACGCAGATAGTTGGCATCACTATACCACACGACAAATTGTGCAGTGTGTTGAGACATATCAAAAATTCTTCGTAGATGTAGACACTTTATTATACTCCTAATTGAAGAACCACTGAACAGATTTTAATGAAATTTGGTTTCCAAGTTTATCCTGGTTCAACTTGTAGTAGTATTGAGGCTATTCTTTTTTAGAGCAGTAAATATTTCCAAAGTTTAGCACAACTAAGCGTTTTGCAAGGCAGATGATTTTCAAAAGCTGCTCTACCGATTTTTTTTAGTAATATTTATTTATTTATTTAAATCTTAATACAAGGACAACAACTTAAAGTTAAACTTAATATATGATAACAATGGGTGAACTAAAGCTAAACTAATGAGATGAGAGACAGGTTGAGACGAAAGTGGAGGCCTTGTCAAGGGGAAGTATTGTAAAGGGCATATGTGAGTGGAAATCTGCTAACGTGAAAATGGACAGTATTTTGCATTCCGTTAGCCATGCGTAGCATTCTGGATAGTGGGCCCTTACAACCATAATCGGTGCGGTGAAAATTAAGACGAAAAAGGGGTACAGACGTAAGGTTACGTGGGTTTAGTTAAATCATTGAAGTTTATGAACGTTCATCAGTTTCAAACGATCCACATAGGGCATTAAGTTAAAGCGGAAAGCGTCGTAAGTCAAAATGGATGAACCTGTGTTGGACGGCCTCAATTAGCAGGGAATGGGTATCGTAATAAGACGACCAAACTTGACTAGCTTATTCAAGGATAGGTCTGACAAAAGGTCGTGACATATGTTTCACGAAGCCGAGGGTAGAATTGGTTCTGCTAAAATGTTATCAATGTGGGAGCGAAAATGAAGTTCCCTGTCATAGATAGCACCCAAATCACGCAATGAAGTAGGTTCGTCACAAATGAAATAGGATCTGGGGGGTGTTGGAAGACGCTTTCGAGAAAATATGTGATAGCTTGACAATTATTGACATTGAGTTCAAGAAAATTATTTTTTCACCAGACTGAAAACAGGTTCAAATCACCTTGCAGTGGGCGAGAGTCATCAGAAGATGATTTTCATGTCATCTGCATAGACAGATACTCGCAGATAAGAGTCTTCTATGGTACAATTCATATCATTAACGAAATTGTGCCAAATGCACCAAATCCCTAACAACTGGCCTGTATTCATTATAACTACGCATACTCGTATATCGAATGTAACATTTCTTAAAGAATAACATTTTTCAGCAATTCAATTCTATTTGATTTATCTTAAGGCACTTTGTCGTGCGATCTGGCGCCCTAGGTATTACATGGGAGACAGCATGCATGACTACGTCGACTTTGTTGCCACGCAATCTGCTGAACGATAATTTTCGAGTCGGTGACTCTCGCTAGCCACGCTACAGAAAATTTACAACTCTTAAAGTATACGTTTTACTTCATCAGCTATCACCCAAGTTTAGCAATTCCATCGCTTGAAGGGGTTCATATATTTCTATCTACACCGCTTTCGCCAATTGGCAATATTTAGCAAGTTGACGGACGACAATTACTTCCTCGTGTCTTATACATTGACCTCTGATCGATGGAGACAAATTTTACGCGACAACAAATTGCTCGTGTAGGACCACAGTGCACTGAATTCAAAAAAAAAAAAAAATAATAATATTGGAAAATGGCAGATCCCCACGTTTTCTGACAGCTCATTTCACATCTGACAACTAATTTTCCAATATGGCCAAAAACCTCGCCATTCACTTGGTATGGTACCTATACACTGGCAAATGGTGAGGTTTTTCAGCTCGTCGGTCGAAAGAGAGTATACCCTCCGAAGTTGGCTACCTCTATGAGGATGACCAGATAAGAACGATAGGAAAAACAATTTAAATAAAACAACAACGGTGTGAGATATCAAATTGATTCTGACTTTATTTTGAAGCTACATGTTGTCGAGCTCTGGCTACAGAAAGTCGGCTAACATCGCTCTATACCGAGCACCATTGAGGTAACGGTGTCTTCTTCCTCATTTCGAAAGAAATATGGTCCGATGATGCCGCCGTGCCATAAACCGCACCAAACCGTCAATCTTTGTGGATGCCGCTGAGCCAAAAATGGGTCTCGTCCGAGAAGATGTTTTTCTTTTTTGCCAAAATCCGGATCTCCGGCCAACATTACCTGCACCCAATTAGCGAAATCACGGCCTTGTCTATGGTCATCCGGCTTCAATTCGAATTGCCTGCGCACTAAAGCCATGATGACGACCGACCTCACGACGAAGTTTACGTTGCGTATTTACAACTGAGACGGAAATTCGATAATATTTTTTAATAATTTTCACACGTTTGGGAAGCGTGATGAAATGGCAAACCTTACTGAATATTTTGACAGCTGGATGTTATTGGAAACTTTGACAGTTGCTGAAACATAACAATTGGAAAAACAATCATTGCAATCTGGTCACCCTTTAGTTCATCTCACGACGAAGTTTACGTTGCGTATTTACAACTGAGACGGAAATTCGATAATATTTTTTAATAATTTTCACACGTTTGGGAAGCGTGATGAAATGGCAAACCTTACTGAATATTTTGACAGCTGGATGTTATTGGAAACTTTGACAGTTGCTGAAACATAACAATTGGAAAAACAATCATTGCAATCTGGTCACCCTTTAGTTCATCTCTGGTTGGTACTGAACCTGTACGCATAAATAATGACGACTCAAAGTTACATTAACAAGGCATAACGGAAAGTTAATTTATTTTCTTCATACAACACAATTTGATCTATTTATTGCTAAGAACTGCTGAGTTCTTTGCCCATGTTCCAATGAGTGTGATAAAGTCATACTTTTTTGAAGTTTCACGCCCTCTCGTTTCCGATTCGTTGCTACTGCTAAATTACTTTTACAAACAATTTAAAGTCGTATTATTGTTGAATTTGTCTAGTAGCCACCAAATTTCATTCCAAAACTTCAAACTACGAGTAATAAGCAATGAAGATAGTAATGGTTGTTCGGGTGTATTCAGAGACGCAATGCAAAACTCAGCTCATGCGAAAAGCTCTTTCTCGAGTACAAAAATACCAATGTAAAGAGTGATTCAATTAGAGATTATAATTTAAATCTGGCACTACTGTGATTCTGTCGAAAAGAAACAGCTGATACTTGACATCTGTTGAAACTAAGCATTGACATTTGTAATTATGGAGCGGTACGCAAGAGAAAAGCGCATTTTAATCGCTAAAACTTATCGCTAAAACTAAATCGGGTTAATGTTGTATGTGTAAAGACCAGTGCGTCCTAGTAGTGGCCAGTCACGCAGAAATATCGCCAAAGTGACAGTGTTCGCCGTCGTTCCCAGCAATTGAACCTTTCCTACAGCTCCACCCAGCATATTTTAACAAAATATCTGCATCTCCACCCCTACAAGACCTAAATGACTCAGGAATTGAAGTCAGCAGACCATGAACAGCGTCGTGACTTCGTTGATTGGGTGTTAGAGAACAACCAAGTTGATGGCGGTTTTTAGAACAAAATCATCTTCAGCAATGAGGCTCACTTTCAACTGAATGGCTACGTAAAATAACAAAATTGAAGCTTTTGGGGTCATGGAAATCCATGAACAACCAATACATCCACAAAGTCACTGTTTGGTGCGGATTTTGGGCCTGCGGAGTGATCAGGCCGTACTTTTTCGAAAATTCTCGTGGTGCTCTTATGACTGTAAATGGGGAATATGAAAGCGTCGTGTATTCAAAAGGACAGTGCCACCTGCCACACAGCGCGAGCAATAATGCGGACGCGTCATCTCTGGTTTCGGCGACCAAAATTGGCCACCAAGATCGTGCGGCATCATTGGATTTATTTCTTTAAGGTTATGTGAAGCAACGCTTCCAGAGCTAAAGAACGATATTCGACGTGTTATTTATGAACTATCGCAGGATTTATGCCGAACAGTAATGGAAAATTTCATCAAAAGGAAGTCTGCAAAGCTCGTGTCGCCCATTTGGACGACAGCATTTTTCATGTTTAATTTTAATGTCACAGTATTATATTGACATAAAAATATCAGCAGTTTTTTCATAAACAGATGTGTTTTATTTTAGTAGCACGAGCAGTCGATTAAAAGAATATATTTCCATCAGTTAGATGAATTACACACTGTAATTAATCCATCTCATGGTGAGAGCATCAATCTCCGTCATCCAGTATCAATCTCCATCTCATAGTGGAAGCATCATTGCTCATGTACATACCTATACAATTGACTTCTTTTTACTCCAAAACCCTGCATTTACAAATTCATAATTGCATACATACGCTTCTCTTTTTGCACGGCGCTATCATAAGAAAAACTCTTGTCAAGCTATACAAGAGCTCGTGTATCCGTGGGATCTGATTTTCTGCTTTGTGTAGTTTCTAGCCGCAAGCGAATTATTGTGAACATCCCCCGATTATTATGATTGTCTCAGCAAGTAAACATAATAGGCACGTGGCGGTAATCGCAAATTACACCCTTTACGCTCTATGCTACCCTTATTGACACTCGAGGGTCCAGTAATTTTAATGGTATAGCTTTTGACTTTATTGACGCAATACAGAGAGTGTCTGATGTTCCACGGCTGTCTCAAAGGACAATTTTTCTAGATTATTCAAAGCCAATTACATGTAATAATAACATTGATGAGAGTAACAATTTTTTTTTTCACAACACGCACGTACGAGTATACAAGACCTTTGAACAATAGGAAAATTCAAATCACGATTAATTTCATATCCTCAGATAATTTCATATCATTGGTCCTGATCGCTATCGTAATCGGACTCATGATAGTTACAACCTCCGCCACATAGTATGACGGCACGAATCTTCAGTTTACCTTTGCTACCTTTTCACTTTTCTTTGCTACCTGTTTAAACTAAAGTTGAAATATATGACAAGATTTCGGTTGCATTAGCTGAATTCAATTTAACGTGCATTATTTTTTTTTTTTTTTTAAGGGAAAACCGATATATTGGCCCACCGACAGAGCAAAAACTCCTGATCTCGTAGAGTTCGCAATTACAAGAGATGTAGCTAAAGATTTTACAAACGTCGAGGAAAGTTTTGATCTCTCCTCAGATCATTCACCAGTAATCATGACAATAAGCGAGCGTCTAATGAAAAAAGAAGGGGCCCCTAGAGTAACTACCAACAAAACTAACTGGGACGGTTTTAGGAAATATTGTACAGAAAATATTGTTCTGAATGGCATGAAGGCTTGAAGTTTAAGTTAAGACAGGTTCTTCCTGCAAACAGACTATTCTGTGTCAAACACGGGTCGGAATACTGTCAATGTAAGGAAATCGTTGCCGGAGTACCGCAAGTAAGTGTTCTTGGTCCGGTATTGTTCTTACTATACACACGAGATATACCGCAAGAAGAAGGAACTGTTGTAGCTACGTTCGCGGACGATACGGCTATATTAACAACAGATAAATCAGTCGAGTCAGCAACTGTAACAACTGCTTTTATACAAGCAAGTGCTTAAACCCATTTGGACATATGGTATTCAACTTTGGGGTTATCTTACAATCTTTTCAAAATAAAGTGCTAAGAGTCATAGTAAATGCCTCATGGTATATTAGAAACAATGATATTTACAGAGATTAGGAGTAACTACCGTCGATGACGAAATGACGAACTTTGCTCGAAAACTCCGTATTCGTCTTCATGGTAATTGCAACAACGTTATACTCTAAATTCTCAATGAGACAAACCTTGACTACAAAGTGCTTTTGCTGGAAAGCTACCTGCCTAACGCGAATATTTTTGAAACTAAAACTACTTGATAAGAAAACTTAGTCGAAATGTTGTTTAGTGAGTAAAAATCTCACACTGCTATGAGCATCGGACTCATAGTGTCTATGTTCACCTACACACGAAAAAAAAAATGGCTAATTTCGGGAAACACACCACACAACCCTAGTTATAGAAACAGATTAAGGATCTACTTATTCCAATGCAGGGCACGAACTTTTAGACCTTTCGGCAAATCTAAAATTAAACAATCTCTTTTCTAGCCTTCAACCATGGGCAGCTCAAATATAGTCTTTTAATAAGTTTTAACCAAAATCTGAACTTTTTTGTCTGAGTTCTCATCGAAGCTTCAACATTGTACGCATTCGTTTTATAACGAATTATGTGAAGGAATTAATGAAGGAATCTTGTGACGTCATCTAGCCCTCAAACCTTTCAGCTTCTTCGCTAATTCTAGCTAGCATTTAGAGATACGAAGACTGAACCCTATCTGGCCGTCCGCAATACTGTGAGTGCGTTAAAATATTTTTCTTTTTTTTATACGGAAGTAGGGAAGACAACATGATCATATCTCTGGATATGTAAAGGATTTGCTTGGTATGGAGTTCCAAAATTATGTCTTTTTGTTCAAACTCAAGGAGAATAAAATGCCGGAGTACCTTTATCATAGATTTCAGTTCGCTACCTCTGAAAGAAGTCGAGCCTTAATTGTGCCAACCTTTCGATTTAACACGACCGAAAAACAATCTTTTTGTGTACGCCTTTGGAACTCTCTTCCAGCCAATATAAAAAGATGCCAAGGAATCGGTGACTTCACGAGAAGGTTCAGACAACATTTGACTACATGAGAGCTAATGGTTTATCTTTTTGTTTAATAGGGATGAAGCTATCTTTTTTTTTTTTTTTCCTTGTTGTTACTTAGGTGACGCTACAGTCCGGGGTGGACCTGGGCCTCAACCAACAAACCCCTCCAGCCAGCCCGGTTAATAGCCAGCTGCCTCCAGTTGCGCACGCCAAGTTGGTTGAGGTCCCCCTCCACTTGTTTGCGCCACCTTCCGCGAGGTCGTCCTCTACTGCGTCGTCCGTCCGAGGTGGATTCGAAGACTTTCTTGGCTGGAACGTGGGACTCCATCCGCTCTACATGACCCAGCCATCTTAGTCGTTGTATGTGAACTCTTCTGGCTAAGTTGATGTCATTATAAAAGCCGTATAATTCGGCATTGTATCTTCTCCTCCACTCGCAGTCTATGCATACGGGACCAAAGATCACTCGAAGAACTTTTCTCTAGAAGTAACCAAGCGCATCTTCATCCGATTTTGATATAGCCCATACCTCTGCGCCATACAGCAGGACTGGGATGATTAGTGTCTTATAAAGAGTTACCGTGGTAGTTCGGGATAGGGCTTTGCTACTCAATTGCCTTCTTAGCCCGTAGAAACATCGATTGGCAAGAGTAATTCTTCGTTTGATCTCCCCACTGGTGTCATTTGCGGAGTTCACCATAGAGCCTAGATAGACAAAGTCTTTTACTACCTCAAACTTATATCTGTCTATCGTGGCGTTCTATCCAAGAGGCCGATGTTGAGTGTCCTTTTTTGTAGACAGCATATATTTTGTTTTGCTTTCATTGACCGCTAAACCCATCTTTGCTGCCTCGATCTCAATACTCGAAAACGCCCCACTGATGGCGCGTTAAGTTCTTCCAACTATGACAATGTCATCGGCGTAGGCGAGTAGTTGTACAGACTTGTAAAAGATTGTACCTTCGGTGTTGATTTGTGAATTTCGTACAATTCTTTCAAGTACTATGTTAAAGAGATGGCTTGATAGCGCGTCACGTTGTCTAAGACCTTTCCTGTCATTCTGCACAACCGGACGAGCTTGGCAGGGATGCCAAGACTAGACATGGCTCTGTATAACTCGTCTCTATACACGCTATCATAGGCAACTTTAAAATCGATGAAAAGGTGATGCGTATCGATGTTATATTTGTGGGTTTTTTCCAAGATCTGCCGTAGTGTGAATATTTGGTCAATGGTGGACTTACCGGGCCTGAAAACGCACCGATAAGGACCAATCAGGTTGCTGACGATTGGTTTTAGGCGTTCACATAATACGGCAGACAGGATCTTATATGCGATGTTGAGTAGACTTATACCTCTGTAGTTGGCGCAGTTCAGAGGGTCTCCTTTCTTCAGGATCGGGCAAACGATGCTGAGGTTCCATTCATCGGGCATACTTTCGTCCGACCAGATTTTACAGATGAGCTGGTGCATGCTTCTTACCAACTCATCTCCTCCTGCCTTGAAAAGTTCGGCGGCAAGGCCGTTCGCCCCCAGCAGCTTTGTTAGATTTAAGTTTAGATATCGCTATCCTCACATCATTCTGATCGGGTTGACGGGAATCTTGACTATCATCGTCAGTATTGAATGGATCGTTCTGCCTGACACCGGTATGTTGGTCATAGCAGCCGTTTAACAGTCTGTTCCTTCCATATTCTCAGCACCGACTGCGATTCTACTACTATGTTACCATTTTCGCCCCTGCAGGCTTCTGTTCTGGCTTTGAAACCCTGGCATGTTCTTTTAATCTTTTGGTAAAATTTTCGAACATCATTTCTGCAATAAAGTCTCTCAATCTTCTCGATCGAGCGCTTTTCATGCTCCTTTTTCTATTTTTTCTGAAAAGATGATGTTCCCCTGTTCTCCTCCGCTCGTATAACTCACGAGCAGCTCTAGTCATTCTATTCAGCGCTGCCTTGTATGCCTCTTGTTTTGCTGCATGTGCTTCTCTTACGATTGTAGCCGTCCGACGTCAAACTTCCTCACAGTATTTCGTTGATTTCGCTCTGTTGTGGATATCCGCATCCGTACCTTGGCTACTACTAGGTAGTGATCGGAGTCCACATTAGCTCCCCGGAAAGTCCGAACACCCAGAATACTTGAAGAGTGTCTGGCGTCAATCGCGATGTGATCGATCTTGTTGTTAAGATACGTTTATTTATGTTTTAGTTTTAAACTTATCATTTAAATTGTTTCAAATTCCCACTGCTTAACTCTGCACAATTATGGATATTATATCTACGTGAATGATTAGTTGAAATAAATTGAAATTGAAATTGAAAATTCCGGTTTGTCCTTGAACTGTGAAGCCACAGACCTCAGATATAAAATTTGGAGAAATTCTGTCGAGTCATTCAGGCTACATGACATACAGACAGACAGAATTGCGGGACTCACTTTTTTGAGACTCTCCATTATAGTAATACAAAGCTGAAATATTACGCCCATATCTGGTCTGGTGCACCCAAGTTCGTTTTGCACATTCTAGACAGCGTACAGAACCGCGCGTTAAAACTTGTAGGTGATAGAGGCATTGTAAACTCCATACATTCACTTGAACATCGTCGAAATGTCCCGTGTCTCTCCCTATTTTATCGTTTTTTTTTGCATTCCTTCCCTTCAAAATTTCACCCGCAATACGTGTCATGCTTCGAAGGCACATCAGTTCACCCTTAAGCCCAACTTCGGTAGTACTGTCAAATATAAGGATTCGTTTATAAGCCGAACGACACGAATGTAAGAATGATCTACCAGGCTTTGTATTTTCCCATCACTACAACCTTCAAACATTTAAAGCCAACGTGCACAGGCTTCTCCTCTGTTCCTCTTCCCCCTTTTCCTATACGCCCGTGTTCTGAAACAGTTTAAAGGTATTCATATTCCCTTCCGCGCGCGCCAATTAATAAAAAAAAAAAAGAAAATTGATCAAAATCTGTAAGTCGAATTTTTTTCACGAAACCAATCAAGTATTACAGGTGCAATTAAAAAAACAAAAAAACATATAGAAAAGTTACAATCCGACTGCAGCAGATCGTGTGATACCCTTCTATCATTTTCTAACCCTTCCCTAATAAATAAGGCGTGGCAAATTGACTTGGGGGTTGTTTCCGCGACTTTTGGAAGATCTTATAAGTGAATCAGATTTTACTATTTTTTATTAGAAGAAAGTAGGCGTGGCTGTCAACATTTGTAACCGAAATTCATGAATTCTGAAGATTCTGCACATCGTATTCAAATTTTTGAAAGCAAAATTCCGTTTTTGCCGTCCTCAAAAAAATGAACGTGGCCTTCTTCTACCTATATACGAATATATGGGTCATATTTTCCAATTTCTAGTAAAAATATTGAGATAGTGAAATTTTTTCAAAATTGCTTACACTTGTACTGCTTCGTTTTTTAAAATGCTTACAGACTGACGGACAGACTAACGGAAACGCCTAGGTCGACATAACTTTCGATTCTGGCCACAAGTACATATACGAGTATATAAGTATATACTCTTTTGGTGTGCAAAAGATACACTATACAAATTAATACACCCCACGGGATAGGGTGTAAAATTGGACAGTTTATAGCACAATCCATTACGGCTATATTGTAACCGTCCTATCTACTTTTCATGGCTCTGTTACTTACAAGAAAAAAAAAAGTTAGAACGGAACTCTTATGAAAAGACGAAGCCTGTCTGCCACAGCCTCAGAACTTCTGGACCAGAATTCTTCTCTCTGGTCCTTGCCCTTGTGGGTCATAGGGCCTTTTTTTATAATTTGCGCGCGCCAAAGAGGATATAAATACCCTTATACTATTACAGGTCACGGGCGTTGTGAAGAAGAAGAGAGAGAGAGAAAGAAAGATTTAGTGTAGTGGTTTGAAACTCAGATGGTATTAAGTTTCTGTAAACTCCAAGGGTAGCGTCCAGATAACTGGGGAGCTTGTTTGTTTTGCTTTTGTCATTGCTCATGATTCACAGTATTTTTTTCCGTCCTCCTGATGTCATCATCATGATCAAGTTGCATTTTCAGTCATATGACCACTCTACTGTCAGTGTTATACATTCGCAGTAAAGTTGACTTAGCTTTCGCAATTGATCGACATTTTTATTTATTTCAGGCGAAATAAATAGATGATTCTTGACATCAGGACCGTAACCAACAGCGTGACAAGCGATGATGTTCACATAACCACCCTCATAAAATATTGAGATATTTTATTTTATTATTATTTTATTTTTCTACTACGTTTACGAGCAATCACTTATTGTTTCTGGCAATGTATCACAGCTCTCCCCAACTTTTTCGCAACTATCTTGCCTCCTTCTCGACTGTTTTGCGCCATGTTCTCCTCGGAGCTCCAGGTATTCTGCCATCTTGGTATGGTTAGCTATGGAACTGTCACCTTTTCGGAACGTGTGACCAATTCACTGCCAATACCGTAGTTGGTTGATTGTACCTTTTGGTTCCTGGCCCATTCTCTGGTAGGAGTATTCGTTAGAGATACAGTTGTGCCGGAAAATCATTAAGTTGTTACGCGGGCACCTGTTAACAAACGTTCCCAGCTTTCTTGTGATAGTAATGGTCACACTCCAAGTACTGCATCACTGGTACAGTCTTAGCTTTGTGTTCAAACTAATTGCATTGCTTCGCAATATTTTGGATAACATCCCGCACGCGGACTTTGGTTTAGTGATCCTATTGGCTATATCCAGTTCGGTCCCACTATCGGTCGAGACAATACTCCCAAGATACTGCAAATCCTCTACTCTCTCTCTGCCGATTGTCCAGCAATCCATATTTGAAATGATACGAGTTAGTATCCGACGACGCCTGCCTCCCTCTCTTCATCTGTTGTCATTTGGTGGAGGTCCATAATTCAGTGAGAGAGTAAGCAGTCGTCATCAGCGGAGTCAAGATGTTTCAGATGGGATATAAGAGTCCATCGAATCCCTCCGTTTCCCGTCGATAAAGCTGCATGAACCACATCGCTAATCACAAATAGGAATAGTATTGGTGAAAGAATGCAGCCTTGCCTTACCCCACTTTGGATCTCGAATTCCTCAGACAAAATTCCTTTGTACAGAACGTGACATTTGGAATCGTATGTAGCTTTGATAATAACAACTAATTTATGAGCCTCCGTAAGGCATTCAAAATAAACTCCCTGTTGACACTTAAACGCCTTCCAAAATCGATGAACAGCGGTGAAGTGACGAACTATATTCAACGCATTGCTCTATTATGATCCGCAGGGTGTTGATGTGGTCAACGCAGGAGTATCCGACATCCAGTGTGTCTTCTAGATGTTGTTTAATTCGCTCCAGGGTGAACTTACCTATTATCTTAGGTACAGTAGGCAGCACGAAGATACGCCTCCATTTTTGGCACTGTACTTAGGAAGCTTGACGATTACTTCCTTTTTCTCACCAGGAATGCTCTCAGCTTTCCACGCTCTACCTATAAGTGCGAGCAGTATCTCAGCCGATGTTGTAGGCACTGCTCGTAAGAGCTCAGCGGGAATACTGTCAAGTCCTACCACCTTGTTTCTTGAACCAGAGTTGAGTTTTACTAATTTGTACACAGTTCTAAAATAAAACTTGGGAAAAGTTTTGGGGGGTTAGAGTAACATTAAAAAGTAAGTAAGCTCATTTTAAAAAGGTATACCTCCGTTGTTTTTACTTCATCAGGTTTCGATGAAAAAGGATTCCGCACATCCCTGGAGGATTATAAAATTTTCGATTCTCGAAGTTAGATAGAATTTCGCTTAAAAATAAAGTAGTCGACATGGGCCAATGTAAAGAAGTTAAATCAATTCGAGTTTTATTTTATATTTGAAATCATGTACTAAGACAAACTTCAAAGCGTACATACGAGTATATCTATGTAAGCAAGTTCCTTAGGAATATTTCTAAAACTTTGCTTAACAACATTCTTTTTCATAAAGTCACAGCTTGTTTACATTGCTATACAATATTGGGAAAACTTTATTGTTGAATCAAAAACTAAAAGATTCTTCATTAACATACTTTAGCCTGGTCTGTTCATATTTTGAATTATTCAAGACCCAACCATTTCGCAAGTTTTCTTTCTAACAAACTCTGGAATATTCCACATTTTTCCAAATTTTTTTATTATTTACTTTCACCCTAAAACCAAACAAAAGATAAACAAGAATCTGAATTGTAAATAAGAAGTTTGTAGGTAGCGAAGTTTGAGCACATTTCACTGTTCACTTGATTCGGAGGATGAATCGAAGTTGTAGCTTTCCTTACACATAATGGGGTGAATATATTCGACTTCATTGAATGGCTTTATTTGTTCATAAATACATACACAAGTACACAATGTTTGGGTAAATTCAAGGGTGGATGTGAAAATTCAGAGATGTACAAACCAAGTCATGTCTCGTACGAGTATTTGTAATCCTTTTTTTGAGCAAACGTTTTACTTTTGTGTTTTGCGTTGTGGAAAATTGAATCATAAGAATATTGCACAAAAAATTGGGAATTTTTGAATATTATTGGCAGCGTGTGCTCAATTTAAACACTGTTTGTCATTTCGTGAGCTGTATAGCTTAAGGAGAATGGGGTAAGTTTAATGTTATTTGGTCAACGGGACGTAATTATGCCGGGGTTACTATTTGTTTTTTTCTTTTATTATTATTATTACATTACAATCTAGTCTTAGGACTAATGAGCAATTAGATAATCATAAGTTACAGTAAAATTAAAATTTGAAAAAGGATATTTCTCTTTGTGTAATGATTAAGTAATAATTAATATAATAATTACTTATAAGAATTTGCAGTAAATATGAATATAATAACAATGAGTTAATAACATTAATAACACTCAAGGCATAAGTGGGGTGCGACTTTTTACTTTTCTGACCGAGTAATTCTGGTTTACAAATAGAAGGGCCTCAGGGTTTACGTGGCGCCTCTCGTATCTTCTTGCTGCGTTTTTAATATCATTTTGGACCAACTCCACATTAATATCCCTGTGGAAGTCGCTGTTTCTTATATACCAGGGAGCGCCTACAATGTTACTGAGTACTTTGTTTTGGAAACGTTGTATGATGTCGATGTTACTTTGTTTGGTGCAACCCCAGAGTTGCATCCCATAGGTCCATATTGGTTTTATCATTTGCTTGTAAAGCAGGAGCTTGTTGTATATTGATAGTTGGGAATGTCGCCCCATAAGCCAATTACTCACTTACTTACTTAACGGGCTCCCGACCCGTGAAGGGTCTCTGCCTGAGATACTGTAGCCTTCCATCCTCTGCGATGTCGGGCACGTTGCTTCCAGTTATCAAGACCACGCGCTCTGGCATCCGCGATGGCTTGGTCTTTGAAACGGAGGTTCGGTCTTCCTTGTCGTCTCGAACCTGGCGGCTGGGATTCGAAGATTCTCTTAGCTGGAGCATTATTGTCCATTCACTCGATGTGGCCGAGCCAATGTAGTCGACGTATTCTGGCCTTTTGGACTACATCCACATCTTGGTACAGCTAATAGAGTTCGCGGTTTATCTTCTCCTCCATTCACCCTCCTCGCACACAGGACCAAAAATCCGCCGAAAAATTTTTCTTTCAAAGGAGCCCAGTATCAGCTCTCCCTTCCTGCTTATCGTCCAGTACTCGGCGCCATAAAGCAGAACTGGCAGGATAAGGGTTCTGTAGAGCATACATTTTGTCCTTCGAGTTAGGAGTTTTGAACCTAATTGTTTTGCCAAATCGAAGTAGCTGCGGTTTCCTAGGGTAATTCTTCGCCGGATCTCCACTAGGATGTCATTTGTGGAGTTCATGTTTACTCCGAGGTAGATAAACTCCTTAACTACCTCACTGGTAAACCATCAGAGCCTTGTTGTTCTTAAGCTTTTTTATTGCTAAGCCAACTACTTCTATACTGGGTGCTGGAACTGATTCTTCATTGACTGGACGTGGGTTCTTTTCTTGCCCTATCACTCTCTCTACATGATGCTCATTTAGCAGCTGCTGGAAGTGTTGCTTAAACACATCTACTATTCCCTGCGCTTCGGTGACTAGATTTCCTTCGCTGTTTCGAAGAGCCTGTGTTCCGGCCTTGAAGCCAGCAGCCAGTTGCTTGGCTTTCTTGTAGAACTTCCGGATGTTGCTCCGATCATGAGATTCTCACTCGGGCGCTCTCTGTAGACTCTGGCTACTCCAGGTGTGCTAAGGCGTCCAACGTCGAATTTCTTCTTCTGGGCGGTTCGCAGCTTCTTCTCGTTGGATAGTCGAGCTCTGAACTTAGCCGCAACAAGAATATAATCAGAGTCGACGTTTGCCCCTCGGATTGTGTGCACGTTGAGGATGTTGAATGCGTGCCTCGCATGGATTAGCACATGGTCGATTTGGTTAGCGGTTCGACCGTGTGGAGAGCGCCAGGTTGCTGTGTGGATCCTTAGCCTTGGAAACCTAGTGCTACTTATCACAGTATTACGAGCTGCCGCAAAGTCAGTTAGTCGGTATCCGTTGTCTGTGGTCGATTCGTGGATTCTGTGTTTACCAACTAACCCGCCAAAGATGTTTTCCTTTCCGACTTTGGCATTGAAGTCCCCGAGCACAATTTTGACATCATACTCCGGACAGGCTCTGTAAGCTCCAACCAGGAGGTCATAAAACTCCTTCTTGATAGGGTCTTTAGCCTCGTCGGTAGGGGCGTGTGCACATATTAGGCTTATGTTTTGGAAAGTAGCTTTGATGCGGATCACAGCTAGGTGATCACTTATCGGCTTAAAGTCAATAACTTTTGTCCTAAGCCGGTTTCCCACGACGAATCCGCATCCTAATACATGCAATCTTTTATGGCAGCTGTAATAAATATCGCAATTTTTCCTTTTCATCATACCTGATCCTATCCATCGTATCTCCTGGATCGCGGTAATATCTGCCTTGTACCGCGTGAGGACAGACTCAAGTTTTTGAGTAGCACCTGTGGTGTAGAGCGTCCGCACGTTCCAGGTACATAAGCCAATACATTTTTTTATGTCGAGTGTCTAGTTCTTCTCTTTTCTTTTTAACGTGGGTTTTCCATCTGAGCTTGGCGTCTAATGTTATGCCAAGGTACTTCGTCATATTTCCATAAGGAACTTCTCTACCATTAATATATACTGGCATATGATTTATATTTTTGTTTGTAAAGTCGACGTGGACTGACTTTAATTCATTTAATTTGATTCTCCAGGTTGTCGTACATTCGTTTATTTTTGAGATAGCAGTTTGCAGTTTAGCGATTGAATCTGCATTCGTGTTTGCAACTGCCATTACGTCTGTATCGTCGGTGAATGTTGCCATAATGTTGCTGACTGAATGTGGGATGTCTGAAGTATACAATAGGTATAAAACTGGTCCTAATACGCTGCCTTGAGGAACGCCATCTTGTATTTCTTTCAGTTCAGAATACGCGTTTTCATGTTTAATTCTGTAGTATCTATTAGAGATATAAGAATCCAAAATTGTAGAATATTGATTTGGCAGGCTTTTTTTAAGTCCGAATATCAGTCCATCATGCCAAACTTTATCAAATGCTTGAGCCACATCAAAAAAGACAGTGGAACAAATTTTCTTTTCTTCTAGAGAGTTTTCTATAGTGTTGACTACCCTCTGAACCTGGTCAATTGTTGAATGTTTCTTCCGAAAACCAAATTGGTGTACCGGAATTAGATTTTTTCTTTCAATAGTACTATTTAGTCTTTTCACCTGTATTTTTTTCAAAAACTGTTGATATAATAGGCAGCAAGGATATCGGTCTATAAAAGGATTTCGTGTGGTGATTTCCCTGGTTTTGCTATCGTTATAACTTCTGCAATTTTCCAGAGCTGTGGAACGTACTTCAATCTAAAAGAAGCGTTAATTATGTTTCTTAGTTTAATGTAGGCTTTTTGAGGAAGTTGTTTAAGAATTTATCCAGTTATTAGATCGAACCCAGGAGCTTTTTTCGGTTTAATATTTTTTATTATGGTTTTTACCTAGGCTGCTGTAGTTGGCTCTATATCTTCATCTTCTTCTTCTATGTCCATGTCCAATACGTTATCATTTTCAATGGAGTTCAAGATATTCAGCAAATGTATTTGCCTTTTCATTTTGATATGGGAGATTTGTGAAGTTGACTTTTCTATGTCCTTAGCTGCTTTCCAGAAGGAATAGTTAGAACTTTTGTCATTCATTTGTTAGGCGGACGTTTTTCCATCTTTAAACTCATTTTTCGTCCTTGTAGGCCATCTTTTCCTTTTTTCAGCAATCAGTTTCTCGGAGTACAAATTTTTTTTCTGAATTAGTTGTATTAAGTCCCCAGATGACTTAGAAAATTCAGATCCTGCAGACGTATAACAGCAATTGCAGAGAAGAGCAAAATAGATCTAAATTTGAGATTCTAAATAGATTAGAGCAGAGTATTTTTTCTGAGAATATTCTTGTGTGCCGGTGACATTTCGCACGCTTCCCGAAATTATCAGATGACTAAAAAAAAATATAACTTAACAAGAGCGGATTACGCATTAGAGCATGACGCTTACAATTTGTTTAAGTTTCGCAATAAAGGATGTTGAAAAGGACATGTTCCTCTGATTTGTATGCAATGTACCCACTCATCCATGAATTCTCGGATGAATTAGAAACTTGAAACTAAGCATGCGTAATTTTTCCGTATATGCGCATTCGTCCAAAAGCTCCCTAAGAACGTCAAACAATTCTCTTTCTAACTTATTTACAATATTCTTATGTAGGTAAGTATGAATGAGGAAGTACTCTAATAAAAAACATAAATTCACCAAAATCGGTTCAGTAATTCAGCAATAAATTGTACAAGAAAACGGGCATCAAACATGTCTATTTTTTGTATGAAATAATTTTAAACATCTTTAAAAAGAAACTCTCTATGTGCGAACGGAGTAGTTATTTGCTATTTTGTTTACTTTTCCTCCATTGCAGGGATGCAAGGTGTTTTTCTCCTTTTTCATATAACAAGTTTGGTTCGCTTATTATAAAAGTAGACATACTTTCAAATTTCAGTAAATTTAAATTAAAAAAGGGAGTTTCGCTGTTTTGGGAAATCATTTCATCGTAGTACACCTAACCTGCCACGTTAATTATACGAATTTCGTTCGATCCGACATTCTCAATTCTGATCTATCTTCTTCGACAGCCTCGCTCAGAACCTCTAAAGCACTCACCAGACCTTCTCATAACACTTCTGCTGATGCATCACACGCTTCTAAACTTTCACTCTAATGTAATGCCTCACTCCCCGAGCCCTAATAGAACCCTTCGACAAAGTCAAAAGTCAAAGCTCTTGGCTTCCAACCAGGGTTTATTACATGGATCAAATCTTACTGGGAAAAACGGCAACAGAAAGTGCTTCTTAGATCTTTTGTATTTCACCTCATTAAAGCTACGTCTGGAGTCCCTCAAGGTGGCCATTTATGTCCTCTGATATTCATTTTGACAATTAATGGCGCTGATTGTACCATCGAAGACTCTTATCTATATATCGAAGCTGATGACATGAACATCTTTAAACACATATCAGCCCCTCTGACTCCTGTCCATTTCAAGATAACCTGAACAGGTTTTCAACTTGCTGCCAACAAAAAAATTTTGGAGCTCAATGTCAATGAATGAAGCTATCACATATTCCCGAAAACGCCTTCCTTCTTTGACGAGCCCCGTCCCCTCTGCCACCACATTGCGTGATTTACTCGTATGTAGTTGTTTCTTGCAACATGGTAGTCAATTTTTGTTATTTATTAGCAGAGTCAACTCTGCAGACGGTTTCGTGAAACGCTGGTCCAAAGAATTTTCGAAACCTTTTGTTACAAAACCCCTTTACTTTGCCTTTGCTAACCATGCCCTGTCACCTTATTACGATACCCACTTGCTACATCGTATGTGTATCCGTTTACCTTACGCGGTTTTCTTTGGCCCGATAACCCTCCAACTCTTTACAATTGCCCGGGACAGCTGGAAGCATCGGTTGTCCCGGGCAGCTCCAAATAATCTCTCTCAATACAAACCGACGTAACCTTAGGTATTGTATCCCTTTTTTATCTTAATTGTCACCGCATCGACAGCCCATACAGTTCCTGACTGAGCTCTCACAGCCATTCGTATTATAGGGACCTTCAAGTTTTATGCCGTTTCCGAAGGGCAAGCTTTTTTTATAATTTGCGAGCGCCAAATGGGATATGAATACCATTAAATTATTTCAGAGCACGGGCGTTTGTATAAATTAAGAGAGAGAGAAAGATAGATCGGTGTAATGGGTTTGAAACTTAGGTGGTATTAAGTTTCAGTAAACTCCAAGGGTGGCGTCCAGATAACTGGGGAGCTTGTTTGTTTTGCTTTTTTTTGTCGTTGCTCTTGATTTATAGTATTTTTTTCCCTCCACCTGATGTCATCATCACGATCAAGTTACATTTAAGCCATATGACCACCCTACTGCCAGTGTTATGCCTTCGCAGTAGAGTTGACTAAGCTTTCGCAATTGATCGACTTTTTTATTTATTTCAGACGAAATAAATAGATGACTGTTGAGTTCAGGATTTGAACCGTGAACCAAGAGCGTGACAAGCGTTGATGTTACCACTACACCACCGCCACCCTAAGCTCCTCCTGGACTCGAACCTTGAGTCTCCCACTCAGTTGATCGCGCACTTAACCACTGAGCCACGGCGCCCAATAAAGAAGATTTACGGACTGAAAAACGTACAACGAATACTACTCCATTTGTTGAATTTCGAGGACACAATATCAGGAACCATTTCCAAAATGGCATAGCCTTAAGCTCTTTTTAAATTTAGACTCATGCCTGTGGTGAGACTACAAGATAGGTACCGTTTCGCGGGAATCCAATTCGATTGTTTCCATGATTGATGGTTGTCTTACTGCCTTTTATGTTATCTTCCATGTATGGTCAGTTCTCAACAGGTTCACCCGATGAGGTTCGAAACACAAGTGATGATTTATTCAGTAGAATAAATTTCATCGGTATACAGATCCAACAAATTGATTTACTACCGGAGTCTGTGAAATTTATTGTAGTTCCTTTCTTCGTCACCATGGACACAGCTCAAATTTAGTTGGGTCATTCAAGAACGGTAGTGAGACATTCTTGAGAATATAATCAAAAAATCAAAATTAATGAACAAAATTAGAAAACTAATCTTTCAAAACGTTTTCTAGTTTCACAGCCAAAATACTGAAAATTATAATTTTCCCATAATTTATCAAATCGAATACTATTTTAGGGAGAGTTATGTCACTTTATTTGTTGACAATAAATCAAAATTAATATTGTTGAAGCGGATTAAAACGTAAACTATTAGCAAGTCTTTTAGAATCTGATTAGAAACAAATTGGTTAGGTTGAATATTAAATCGTGTTTGCTTTTCTAAAAATAAATTCCGGTAAACTTGATTTAAATAATAATAAAAGAAATGTAAACTTAATTTACATTACAAAAGATTGAATATATGCAAAGTTTGTTTTTGGAATTGTGCGGTAAGTATGTATATACTATAGCTTGTAGGAATTAATTTTTACAAGCATAGTTTCCGAATGGCTTGACACGGACTCGTTTAATGAACCATTTGCCAGCTAGGTTTTTAAAAAAAGGCAAGTTTCAGTATTTAATTTTGACTATGAGTATTAGAAAGTTTTCCTCTAATACTCGAATCGAAGCCTTTACTTAGTAGCTTTCTGGCAGAGGTGTGGGAAAGGGGCAATTTCAAGGAGATTGGACAATTCCCATAAATGAAACATACCTAAAGGGTGTCCCAAAATTCACACAAGATTTGAATTTTGCGCCATTTGTATGGTAAAGTGTTGCCAACGATAAGCAAAAAAAAGAGAGCGTGACAGCTGACAGTTCAGGGTTATTTAAAATGGATTGTTACATGAAAGAACAACGCGTTATCATTGTTGAGCAATACTTTAAAAATTTTCTTACAAAATATGGTCGGAATAGTGATTTAACTTCATCAACTGTGAAGAGATTGAAACAAAAATTCAGGGAGACTGGATCAATTAGTGACCTTAGACACACTGGCCGACCTTCAACAAGTCGTTCAACATAAAACATCGAAGCAGTTGGTAAGATTGTTGTTGAGGGTCCAGGAACATCAATTCGGCACCGTAGTCAAGAATTGGACATTTCGAGAAGCTCTTTACAGCGTATTCTTACGAAAGATTTGTATCTTCATATATACAAAGTGCAATTGACTCAAGAACTGAAGCCTACTGATCACGTACAGCGAAGAGAGTTCGTTGAATGGATTATGGAACAACAAAAAGTGGATGCTGATTTTTCAAATAAAATCATCATCAGCGATGAGGCTCATTTTCATCTTGATGGTTTTGTTAATCGTCAAAATTGTCGAATTTGGGGTTCAGAAAATACACGGGTGATTGTTGAGAAACAAATGCATCCACAACGTGTCACTGTTTGGTGCAGATTTTGGGCTGTAGGCATCACTGGACCATTCTTCTTTGAAAATACGGCTGGTCTGGCAATGACAGTTAATGGTGCTCGCTATCGCGACATGATAATTTAGTTTTTTGTACTTAAATTGCAAGATATGGATGTGGACGACATGCGGTGTCAATAAGGTGATGCCACATGCCATACAGCCTGAGAAATAATTCAATTACTGCATGAGTCATTTCCTGGTCGTATAATTTCCTGTTTTGGTGATCGGAATTGGCCGCCCAGATCAAGTGATTTAACGCCGTTGGACTTTTTTCTTTGGAGTTTTTTGAAGTCTAGGGTTTATGCCAACAAGCCCACGACTACCCACGCCTTAAAGGAGCAAATTGAGTGCTGTATCAACGAAATTCAGCCACATTTATTCAAAACGATCATGGGAAATTTCGACAGAAGATACGCAAGCAAAGCCGTGAAAGCCGATATGCGATTCCTTACATAACCGTATACTGTATACTTTATGAATCAATAAAACATTTACAATTTGTAATTAAAAACCTGTGATTTCTATCAAAATTACTTCTTGTGTGAATTTTGGTATACCCTTTAGAAAAGCGAAGCAAGAGCCAAGAATTAAATTGCTCTTTAAATTCATTCAATTCATTGTATGTGAAAACAGCGTACGATATACTTTTAGAGTTCCAAAAGATCTACAAAAAAGTCCGAGACAGCATATACCTAAGGTTGCTAGATAGCTGACAGTAAGCTCTTCTTATGTTTTCAGTGTTTTAACGTTCAGTTTGCTTTCATGCCGTATAACTTGAGAACAGGTGAGCCGATTTTAATGTAGTTTTATTTTGCCTATTGGACAATTTTCTAGGAAGGATTAAAGCTACATTTGGTTATTTTCAGACATCGGGAAGTTGAACACTCAAGAAATGTTTTTCACAAGTCGCGAGAAAACTATATGCCTGCCCCATTTTTAAAAAAGAATTCACACATTTAGCTTCAAAATAGCTGAACTCATTTAAGTGTAATTAAAAAATATTTTAAGATGTGGATAATTATTGCACGCCATCTGGGAACTGCACAGCGAGCAGTGCATTTGTGTTTCGTTTCTAATATCTGTAAGTAACTCTAGGTATTCTCTATTAATGAACGGAAATGATGCACAATATTTCTTACCTTAACCTTAGGAAATGGTATGCCATGATCTATGAATTTCTAAAACAGGCTATAGTCTCTTAACAGAAAGGCCACGGGAGTGTGCTTGGTGGCTTTTTGGCAAGGGAGAAGCCGGGTGGGTCTGCTAGTAAATCAATAAAAATACTTGCCTGACAGCTTAGCTTGTCAACGTGTTTACATGTTGTTAAGGTACTTCATGGAGCAAATGGATATCAGAAGAGATAATTGTAACGCGTAGATACAAATTTTTGAAAATTTTTCTTGTAGCGTCATTTACGAACTCAAATGATGATAAAAGAAAACTTCCCAAAAATTTGTATCTATCTAACAACGTCACAACTCAAAATGCTATACTTTGGAGTAGTCGTGGAACTTTGAAAGATGAGTATTAACAGAATCACTGAATGCATTTTTAAAGGGAATTATAAATTGTATTATACTCAAATATCGCAATTCTACTTGCAGTAGCTACTTCACAATTCTTACGATTCAATTAAAATCTTCTTTTCTTTTTTTCCCCCGAAAATTGTGACATTGTCCTTCTAGGGCTCCATAGGTTACACAACCAGCTTTTGCCTCCTACTAGACTTACATTTGTAAATTTGTCACATATAACTCAATACAACAATGCAATATAATTTTCAATTATTTAATAGATTTTATCACTTCAAGCTGTTGTGGTTGACAGAAATAAAAGAAAACTGGTTGCCGAAATTAACGAGCAATCTAAACTATTAAAACCCATCACAGGGCGCATTGTAAAAACCAATTAAGCAACAAATGAGATACTATCGCTTGGGCATAGTCATTTGTATCAACTTGTTAAGAATTTGATTTATAACTTTATTCCGGTGAATCTCCTCCGCCTTTATTTCATCATTCAAAAAGTATCTATGCATCTACCTACATATCCTCTTCTATCCTCGTAACATCCTATTTCAAATGCAGTTGCCTTAAATAAATGAATTCCTACCTGACACGTTGTACAAACATGTTGCCATTATGATGACCATCAAACCGCCAGTCAGCCTTGTTTAACGTCTTCATTGCACGCAACCCGCGGGTGCAGCAAGGAACAATAACACAGTAAATTACTTGGAAAACCAATTGAACCACAACACAACCAATGGCGACGAGCACGACGCACTTCAATAGATGATCTACAACACCTGTAAGCTAATCATATAAATCTTCGCTGGCCGGTCGATTAGGACACCTTCCGCACTTCTATATAGAGAGCTGTGTATCGTCGTCTGGCTCAGGAACTCTCAAGTGTCGAGGCTATGTAATGGGCGGAGGAAAGTCAATCTAAAGGAGAGGCCTTTAAGGTATTTGATCAGCATGAGGAATGGGTTGCAATTTATCTCGCACATGAGTTGTAGTATTGATCTTAAATCGAATCCGGGAGTCGAAGTTGAATGGCAACCCAGAGGCGGAATGGCATAATGCAGAAATAATTTCCAATTTGAATTTAATTTGCTGAGTGCATGTGTTTTAGGAGTTCTTCAGGTAGGAATTTATCTCTTTCGATCTATCTTTTTGGATAGGAAATCGGAGATGCGTTTAGTCGTTGTAATTGTGTGCAAAATTGTTTAAATGAGTTACCTACGAGTAGTTTATGCATGCAATGAAACTTGTACGATTAAAAGGTCATAAAGCTTAGTCCTTTTTCTTTTCCAAGGATCAAACAACAAGTTACATTTCCGCAACATTTCCGAAAGTTGTATTATTTAATTTTAAGCGATATCCTATCTAATAGTAACCGTTTAAGAACGTTTTGATTTAAAGATACTCACAGGTCAAGCTGTCAATGTGACAGTATATCGTTGCATACATCCATATATAGTGACTGCAACTGAATTTACATGATAATGCCACGCAAGTTAACATTAACTTATTTATGCAATGTCCTCACATAACACTGGTAATAAGCCCATTGTTGCAACAAAGCCACAACATCAGCGAATATGCTGGATGTCGCAATTTGAAATCGAAATGTTTGGCTTACAAACAAATTGATTACATGAAAGGTTTCAATTTGAATTGTTGAATTCAGAGGCAATCATTTGATTAATGGCAGACATTCCAGACGTCCGACAGGACACACGCTTTTGTAATGGAACTATGGATTGACTCTGCAGAGTGTATGTAAATGTTAAATTATTAAATTTTGTGTAAATTATTAAACTTTATTATAGCCTATCGCTTTTTAAAGGGTGCCTATAGGTATGTTAAGATAGTGCCCTACCTACGAGTACATTAGTGATCAGTATTACAAGGAATAGTTTTCCAGTAACACAAACTATTTGTTCTTCAAAGTATCTGCTATATACATATATAGTACCTTTTTTTTAAATATCTTGAACAGTTTTCTTAAACATTTGTTTAAGCTATTTTTAAAGGAGAGTTTGCTATGAAAAATAGCCATTACTGCTATTTTTATTGTATGAGCTATTTGTTCCGTTAATTATTAGACAAAAAAAACCAATACCTCGCGAGGAGTCGAACTTATGAATATCGAATATCGTGATTCGACGCCTTAACCATCTCGGCTATTACAGCGATACGTTTGATTATCTGAAAAGTTGTATTCGGAAGAGTTATACATTCCGTATGTCCGTTTCCGAGCTGCATGATTGAGAAGCTTATTAATAACAATTTTACTCTCGGAGACTTGTCAGATATTTGTGAGAGATAAAAAACCGTTAAAAACTTACTTTTTAATGTTTCTGAGGTTTGGAAACTAAACCTCCTCCAAAACACTACACACTGAACTGCATGGCCACTACACTTCTGCTGACATTTTTTTAAAACAGCAGCTGTAATGTGAATAAGTGAATCAGCTATGAAAAATACCCTTTATTGCTATTAATATGACATGAAGTTATGAAAATTAGCTATGAAAAATAGCCATTATTGTTATCATCAAATTATTATTTTACCCATTTGTATCGGGGAATGCTATGTAGTTAGCTGAAATAAAATGCTAGAATGACTTCTACCGAAGTTTTCTAAAACAGCTGAGGAGTAATGTAAATAATAGAACTGGCAATGAATGTAACTATTATTCATATCTTTTGTATGATATACTGCTATGTAAAATTAATCAATGCTATTTGCAGTTTTTAGTTCTTGTTTTTTCGTACTGTTTTTGTTATACAAAGTTGCGCAACACCAAATTTTTTGTGTGATCCTCAGCTATTTGATGGTTAATACTTGCATACTAGAAATACCACATTAAACTGCATGAACATGTAAATATCTACGCCCTTTATTAACATTCACCGATGCAGCTGTATTCTTAGTTTTATGTTAGATAGCAATGTCGGTGGAATTTTGTTATAGTCAAGCCCGTACACCCTATCGTATGCCTATATTGTCGGCATGCTATAAAAAGCGTCCAAGTCAAAAATTAATGTTTCGAAATATTGAATATATAAACCTCGGGGCTCTTGGAAAAATAAAGAAATTAAAAAATTGTATAAAGAGTTTGTATTTTTAAAAAGTTAACCTCGTTTTATTTAGAAGAGGTTAGAGGTAGGAGAAACACTTTAACTGCATGGAATATCCATGATTTCGAGGAATGGAATGGGTACTTTTGAGATAGACAATCAAAGAACATGTCAATCTGATTTCTTTCGCATTGAAAAATTTGTTCGTAAACCTAAATGGTTAGGAGATACACAAGGGAGAAAGTTTAAGTTTTTTTTTTTAAAAGTTCACCTCATTTCTCATTTACCTCGGAAACGGTTGGAAATAAGAGAAACATATTTTTAAGCAGATTTGGAGAAAGTTCAAGGAACAATTAGATGGTGACCATAAATGTTCTTATACGTCATTGATTTTAAGGATATGGACCAAACTTGTACTTTTTTATATAGAAAGGGGCATGTACTTTTGAAATCACCAGTTTGTAGACCTTGCAAAAACTATAATCTCGAATGGTGGGCACCGAACCTGCTATAATCTAATTTCTAACGACCAATGCTCTACTAATTCAGCAATCTATATACGTCTTCTTCTATGGTCAATTCTTCAGCAGCCGATCAAGAAATGTGTTCGAGTCGGTGGTCCCCTAGCCATCTAGGCCATAGAGGTGTTATCATTGGGGAGGTCAAAAGCAATACTTGTTCTTCGCATGCAATAATTTATCATGCAAAACATCAATCTTTGACATGAATGCATTTTTTCGAAAACCTAACTATTTTCAGCCAACAGCTGAAGTGTCATTTTGAAAAGTCAGATAATTACTTCTGGAGAAGTGTCAGTGTCTATAGCCGTGGTCAAAGGCTGTTATCTCTTCTTTGTTATGGTCTTTAGATTTTTTAGATTGGATAATAGATTTATTTCAATTCATTATACATATGAGTATACATGTACAAAATTTTACAAATCTTATATAGCATGGCAAGAGCCGTTTGCCAGAATGACAAATTTTTATAATTATTTTAGTTGCATATAAATATTTTATTACATAATAATTTTAAATGTTAAGCATTTTAACATCTTGTATAATTTAACAGGGCTTTCCAGTCGTTGCCATTCAGGAACTGATGAACCTCATCTTGAGAAAGGTGGTTTTGTCCTAAGTGCATTCTCCTTAGTTCCTTTAGTATAGGACAGATTCCTGTGAAATGCACTATAATTTCTCGAGCTGCCAGGTTGCAAATATTGCATTGCATAGGTAGGTCCGTTCTATGGGGCACAAAGTTGGTTATAGCATCCAGTCCTTGGTGATCTTCGAAATAACTAATCCCGCTGAGGTCATTTTTAAGTTGGCAATAGAATTCCCTGTAGATTGATGCCCTTGCCTCCTCTATAAAGCCGTTGTGTAATTCAACGCTAAGGTTGCTCAAGATGTTGTAAAGCTCAACTTTCATATTTTCTGCGTTGCTTAAACTTATATTAAGGGGACAATTTGATCTATCCGCTAGCTCCTTCCACTTTTCAAAACAAAACAATTTTTGGTAGGCGAGTGACTTCCATATTTAGGACCTTTACCATATAGTCGAAGTGTATCCTAAGCGTTGTTAGATACAATGGTGGGAGGCCCGTCTCTATGTACAGCATGCAGTTTGGCGTGGTCATCGGCAGGCGCGGCATTTGTTTAAAAAAGAAGCGTAGAAGTTGCTCAACTAGTTCGTGTCGCATGTAACCCCAGACTTGTGATGCATAGAACATAACCGATTTTGCAGTAGCTTCGAAGGTGTGGTATTCTGCAGCGAGGCTGATGTTTTTTTTTTAGCATACACTCTTTCCATGTTGAGTTTATAGCTTGTTTTGCTTCTTTTAGTTTTTCCTTTAGATGCAAGCTAAAGTTATTTCGAGGTGTTACGATCACTCCAAGGTATTTATACTGTTTCACCACCACCACAATCTCCATCTTTCTCTCCGTGTATGCCTCTCCCTTCCATGTCCAAACACCATGACTTGTGATTTACTCCTGTTCACGATAAGGTTCCACATTTTGCAGTATTCTTCCAGTTTTGTCATCATTCTTTGCAGCTACTTTGGTGTATCAGCAAAGAGGACGATATCATCCGCAAACATTAGAATCTTGATAGTGACATTGTTAACAAGAACACCGCCTTTCAAAGTATGGACAATATCGTCTATGAATAATACAAATAAGAGCGTACTAAATGTACATTCCTACTGCACTCCCGTGGTAACTGGAAAGCCCTCGGACATCTTAACCCCATACCACACACACATCGGTGGCGCAATGACGATAGATAGCCTTTAAACTTGTCAACATTTTAGTAGAAATGCTAACGGTTGACAATTTGTAGAACAGTAGATCCCTCTTTATACTATCAAATGCTGATTTAAAATCGACAAAATAAGTACAGGTGTTTTTGCCTTCTGCCCTGCGGATATCAACAATACGAGTAGTGTTGAGTGTAAAAATATGGTCGACGGTTGAGTACCCACTAGGATGTCATTTGTGGTGATTCAGTCCGTAAGGCGGTTAAACAAAATGCTCTATGGAGTTAAGAAAAGATATGCCTCTATAATTTCCTGGACTGTTTCTGTCCCCCTTTTTATATATTCGAAAAATCACAACTGTTTCGAAGAATGTAGGCAAGGTTTCCAATCCATATAAGCCTCTAAGCAGTTGGAATAAGGTGTTCGCGAATTCACGGCTGCAGTATTTATAAAATTCGTGTGGGATTCAATCGTTTCCAGCTGCTTTTCTTTTCTTCATGTTCTGTAGAACTGTTTGTAAATCAAGCTGTGTAAAAGGTCTGCTGAAAGGGCAATTCTATCCTTTCAACATTCAGAAGCGATTCAAAATGGTTTTTGAGGTCATTTATTTGCACATTTATTGGAATTCTGGGGCTAGAGCCATTTATATATCGGATTGCATTCCAGAACTCCTTTACATTTCTCCTGGCTGTGATAATTTGAAATTTGGCTTCTTAAAAAAGTTTCTTCTTTATTAAACATAGAATCTTATGGTCTTTAATCATCGACAATCTGATGACTTAGAGATTGTTATTAGCGGCAAACACGACGCAAACATGCTTTACAATGGTGCAATAGAGAAGGACTCTATATCAATTCCTGTAAGTCAGTTCTAGTACCTTTCACCTAGAATAACCACTCAATTGGAATTCACACATAAAGGTAATGGCAAAAGTACTCGAATAGATTACGGCAGAGATGCTTGAAAACTCCAAAACATTGCCTGTATAATAACACAGGTGCTATACGTACCTACAGCATTAGAATCTGTTGTTGGGCTTTCACCCTTTTCAGTCTTCAAAAAGAAGACGCCTGTAGGATGTGCTATTAAACTGCAGTGAAAACATAAGTATAAACCGGGCAACCTTATACGATAACTAAAAATATTTAACTCAATTCTCTCTTTCTCTTTTCATAGGGCATTAAGTGTTGACTCCAAGTTGCTCAAGTGTTGCTTTGATGCCTTGTTCTCTCTTGCCAGATACAATAAAGTCAAACTTGGTTGAGTAACTGGTCACCAATTCATAAGGAGCAAGAGAACTGCGAACGAACTAGCTAGGGCTGACTTATCTTGATCATTCTTAAGCCCAGGGCCTCTTTGTGAGGTCAAAACTTTGATCAACAATTAGGAGCACCATCTTCTCCTACCCTATCGGATAAATTCAGGCAATCCTTGCATTATTTATGGGTATGGGGATGACTACTGTCACAGGGAACCATCAACATACCTACATACCTAACGTAGCTGGTATGTTTCCTCACAACCCACACATCTTTGTTGTTTGGGACACTATCTCAACAAGCTAAACTTTGTTATATCTTCGGAGATATGGTACCTCTGCCTGAAAGAAGGGGTATTGGGGGAACCTAGTACATTCTTTATGAATGTCCGGTATTTATCTGGTTAAAACGGTGTATTTTCCACAGAATGACATTCAATTTCTCGGAATTCAGAAACTTCACAATTAAAAACATAATCAAACTTATTAGAGAGATGGTTTGTATCCTTAACTGACAGGACCCTGGGACGCAATAGATCAGGCAATGTCAGCCACCCTGCAGTGTTTAAACAAAAAAACAGTTTTAGGTATTACATGTAACCCATTGGAAGTGGTACTAATTGTAAATAAAATTTTGAGTGAACATTAGTGTGATGAAGAGTTATGAGATCCCTCAGCTCTGTATGAAACCATTGAGCTACATAAGACCTGAATAAAAAAATTTGTAATGTCACTCCCGATTTATTGGTGTCAGATGAGCGTTTGGGTATAACACTCTCCGTTCTTCCTATACTTATTTCCTATCCTTTACAGGTTGTATGTAATAACCCAACACCACAAATAACTCAACGACAAAATAGCCCACACTTTACAACCCCAGTTTTTGGGTGAGTCTGTTGGGCTAGTAAACGATTGGCTTGCTTCACTCGCGGTGTGTTTTAAGTTGTAATTTTAAACTACCAGTAATTAATTTTCAGACGATCGATTTGTTTATTTGTTTTTGTAAAATATATTATACTTACTTACTTAGGTCCTTTAACCCCTCGGGGCTACTGCAAGGGCGTCAACCACGTCCGCGCGTCATCTTGTTCGTACTTCTGCAACGCTTTTGAGCTGCCTCCAACTCATTCATAGAGAGCTCGATTCCTCCTCAACTGTCCCGCTATTCTGCCTGCTTGGGTTAGCGGAATCCACTGCATGGCGTATTTCGCAATGGAGTTGTCTTCGCGCCGTAGGGTGTGTCCAATCCACTACCACTTTCTCCTTCGTATAGTAATGTTTATAGGTTCTTGGCCCGTTCTCATATAAAGCTGTTCGTTGGAGATCCCGTTCGGCCAAAAATCCTCAAGAAGAATCTTAAACATTTATTTACGAAGGCTTGCAGCCTGCTTGTGTTAATGGTGTCCACCTTCCAGGTACTGCACCCATACAGCAGCACCGATTCTACGTTAGAGCGGAACAGTCGCAGCTTGGTTACTGATAACATTACTTTTCCAGATTGTGGATAGCATACCGAACGCAGCTTTAGCCTTCCCAATTCTACTGCATACGTCCAGTTGGGTGCCACCGCGGTTAGCCGAGACCACGCTTCCTAAATATAGAAAGTTGTCAACTTTTTCGACTTCCTGTCCGGCAATGTTAAGTTGAGCGTTAGCGTTGGAAGTGCGGAGGGCTTTTGTTTTGGCGGTGTTTATTTTGAGCCCCACTTTATTTGCCTCATTTTTTAGATTATGGGCCATTAGATGAAGGTCCATTATCCGATGTGAAAGCGTAGTCTAGGTATTTAAGGTAAGATGTCATAGTACAACGAATTCCATTGTTTCCTTTCGTCAATGCTGCATGGAGTACAACGCTGATAACCACCAAGAACAATAGTGGTGACAGAATGCATCCTTGACGAACTCCACTTTGGACACCAAATTCCTCTGTTGTGTAAGATGTGACACTTACCGCCCTCGTATGTAGCCTTGATAATACCAATAAGTTTTCCGGGATGCCTCTCCTGCGCAAGGGCAGCCAAATAGCATCTCGATTCAAGCTGTAGAAAGCCTTCTCGAAGTCGATAAATAACAGATGTAGCGGAGACCTGTACTCAACGCATTGTTCGATTATGATCCGTAAGGTGTTTATGTGGTCGATGCAGGAGGATCCAGCGCGAAAGCCTGCCTGTTCGACGTCGAGAGTAGAATCTAAATGCTCTTTAATTCGGTCCAGAATTATTTTTGCTATTATTTTGACTACAGCTGGAAGAACACATATACCTCTCCAAATATCCGCATTCCATCAAGTTTCCCTTTTTCGGAAGCTTAATGATCATCCCCCTTTTCCACTCCTGTGGAAATTGTTCGCTATCCCAAGCTCTCTGTATTAGCGGTTGCAGCAGATCTGCTGATGTGTTTGGCGCCGCTTGAAACAATTCGGCACGGATGCCATCAGTACCCACCGCTTTGTTTTTCTTGAGGGCCTTGATTGCTGCCACAATTTCTGCTTTGCTGGGAGGTGCCGTGCGTATTCGGGAATTTGTTGCTTCGGAATACTCATTCGAATTTGAGATCATACTCGTATCGCCATCGTATAAGTGATTTAGCACTGAAGCAAAATGTTCTCTCCATCTATTGAGCTGATCCTCATCCGAAATCAGGAGGTTACCGTCCAGACTCTTCATCGGGTGTTGTTTGGAGTTTCGACCACCAATGAGCTCCTTGGTAATGCTGTAAACAGTCCTACTCTATCGCAATTGCTCGCTGCTTCTTAAGCCCTAGAAGCCAGTGTATCGATATATCTACGTTTGTCACGTCTCACACTACGCTGTACTTCTTTCTTCTTCGTACGGTACTGGATTTCTAACTCGGTTCTCTCTACTGCTGAGGGCGCTGCAATCCGAGCCATTATTGTTGTATGCTCATCGATCCGTCTCCAGGTGTCTGCCGAAAGCCATGTGCGATGGTGTCCTGACTTTTGCCGACATAGGTGTGTACTCCGCTCGCAAAAGCATTTTTCACAACACTCCAGTGATCATCCATGCTCACCTGCATTGAGCTGCTGATTGCTTCCGCTTCTAAGGCAAGGTGGTCCCTAAATTGTTGGCGCACTTGGGGTACCTTAAGCCTATCGGTATTGAACCTGATTATCAACAAGTTTGATCGGTTGTTGTTGACGGATGCAGTACGAACGCGTATATGAGCGAGCATAAGATGGTGATCTCGTTCTTGTCCGATATCAGCTCCACATCTGTTACGGACGTCCAGGAGACAATTTCTAAAGCGGCGACTGGTCGCAATGTGATCGATCTGGTTGGATGTTCTTTGCCTATCAGTAGAGACCCAACTGATCTTATGGCAGGTGTTATGCTTAAACAGCGTACTTGCAATGACTAGGCGGTTGGTATTGCAGAAGTCCAGAAACCGCTCACCGTTGTCGTTTCTGTCTCCAAGGCCGTGAACTCCCATCACGTGTTTAAGCATGTTGTTGTCGCTACCTACCTTGGCATTGAGATCCCCCATCACCATTACTATGTTATGGCAGGTGTTTCATTGAAGACGGCGCCTACAAATTGTCCTTTTCATCCTCAGTCTCGTCATCAGTCGGAGCATAGCACTGTATGATGGTGACCTTCCTTACTCTACTCTGGAATCTGACCATCAATATCCGGTCACTGTGAGGTTTCCAAGATATGAGGCTTTTACGCGCTGCTGGAGTTAGCACCAGTCCTACTCCAGACCTCCATGCGCTTCCAGCTGGTTTACCAGAGTAGAGCATGACAGTACTTTTTGTTGGCTAGACATATTCCCTAGCATCGAACCAACTTATCTCACTCAGCCCTAAGATGTCTATTTTATTCCGTACGAATTCGCGCTCCATTTGGAAGAATCTGGCGTTGTAAAGCCCTTCTTGGAGTGAGTCCAGGAGGGTCTTAACGTTCCAGAATCCGATCGTTGTCCGTGTTTGATAGCCAATGTCGTCATCATATTATCCGTCCGTATCCGAGGCGTATGTTTCCGTTTCGAGCAATTTTACTTTTTCCGGCTGCGGCTCGCTGGGCCCCAGACCAACCGACACTTATCCTGTTATATGGCGCAGGAGACTCGCCATTCGTCCTCTCCCGTTCGCAATTTTGCGAAAAAATTCCCAGATGGCACCACGAGGAGGTGGGAGTAGGGCTTACTAACAGAGCTGCTAGGTTTTCGGCGGCAGTGGTTCTTTCTCGTTACTTAGCGAACCAACACCTATCGGGAGATGCTGCTCCTACGAGGCCTTTGTTAGTCGTTTACCATCCATATAAAATATATTATAGTTTGTGAAGAACTAAGCTATTCTTTCGGGTGTTATTTTGTCGTTGGGTTATTATTACGTGTCACCAATTTACAACGATAATCTACTTCAGCTGTATTATTCTTACATTATTGAAACGACAAAACGCCATGTTGACTTGTTTAACTTTGCTTTGTAGAACTCCAAGTTGCAGTTACTGTGTCAATCTCTTTGTTTCATTAGTACTTCAATTAACTACCCAGAAATCGATCTGATAAAAGAAAGGGCGGAAAGGTAATAAAGTAGTTTATCCTCTTGTTTTTATTGTGCTGTATTTATTTCTATTATATGACATTCAGTTCTATTTTGTCATAGAAATATTGATTTACGGCCTTTTAATTGAGGTAAGTACTAAAAGTGGAATTATTACCTTTTATTGCTCGTAAAGTACATAGTTGACAGTTAATTTTTTACGCAGTTAAAGACTTTTCCAACCTTTTACCTCAAATTCAAAGAAAGGTATATGCTTTTGAAAAAATCATGTTTAAATATGGAATTTAGTATGGAACGATACACAACAAAACAATGAATTTTGTTTTGAAAACCAACGGTCAATTGTTTTGACGCAGCGTGCATGTCGTCGATATTTTGATATGCGTATCGCACCAACAGTGCCAACAATAAATCGTCTGGTTACACGTTTTCGGCAGAAGGGTCAGTAAGGAACTTCCCTGGCCCCGGAAGACCACGTACGGCGGACACGGATGAAAATATTCAACATGTACTGGAGAGTTTGAAGCATGGTCCATAAACATCAACAAAAAGACGTTCGGCTCAACTCGGGCTATCGCGGAAGTCCGTTCAGAGGATTTGGCCACATTGCAAATCCAGCTTCAGTAAGAATTGAAGTCTACCAAAAACGGATTGATTATGTCATTTCTTTGCGGTAAAAAGCAGAGCAAAGTCCCATTTACAATTAAATTGCTTCGTTAACAAGTGAACTGCAGGATATGGATATAAATATTTCGTGTTTGGTGCGGTGTATCTTCTGAAAGAATCATTGGCCCACAAATCTTTCAAAATGCAGCCAGTGCCGCAGTTACCATCAATGCTGCTCAATACGGACGATGTTGAAAAAAAAATGTGTTGAGACCAGATATGCAAAACCATCCACAGCTATGGTTCCAAGAGATGGACCCACAGCGCATACTGCAGGGGTACGCAATGGCTTTGTTAAGGGACATCTTCACGGGACATAATAGCGACTTCAATTGTCAGCAGCGTTCACCACATTCACCGTATTTAACCTTTCCCGACTATTTTCTTTGGGCCTATTTAAAAGGACGAGTATACGTCAATAAGCCAATGACCATCCCCCAAAAATCAATTTTCGCAATGAAATTTTGCGAAAGATGATGGAAAATGTTTTGAAAAGAGCACAAATGTGCGAAGCAGAAAATGACCACCATTTTCGTGACGTAATCTTTCACGTCATCCAACATTTTACAAAATATTTGTTTTAGAAAATTTGTGCAGGCATTTGTCTTCTTATTAGTTTGTCTGTAAATAAAAAGAAAAATTAAAAAAAAAAAAAAGAAAATAACACTCCATAGTAGCAAAACGTTTACATACACTTTAGGTCATGCAAGAACTCAAAGCACCCTCGTGCATTCACTTGTAAAAAAGGAGCATGGAATGACAAATGAGGGTTACACAGGGATAATTAAATTATTCAGACAACGGAGGCAAGTTCATTACAAGTTCATACCCTTGTATTAACAAGGGAAATATTTGTACAACGATTTGCTACGTACAAAATGTTTCGTATTTCTTGTGGTGGCTTTCCGGCCCAACCAACTTGCCCTGGGCGTTTAACACCAATACTATAGGGATTAACACCTCTTCTGGCCGGGTGCGTGCTTACATATCGTTTCTACATTCATGCATCAAGGAAAAAATAAAAATAATGTAAATTGTTAATGTATGCTAAAAAGATTATCGCCCTTAGATTATGAACCATTGGGATTGTACAACTGCTACAAATAGTAACGAATTCTAGAGATACAATTGGATAGCTCATTTTTTGAGTAAAAAATATTTACATTTTGTTCTTAATAATAGATACAAATTCAACACCAACGAAGAAGACTGTTGTAGAACGTAATGCATAGGGTACCTTATCCTATCCAACCTAGAGTACGTAGAGAAATAATGAATCGCGAGATCTCTTTTTAGTATATTCAAGGTATAGGCTTAAATATAGAATGACTTACCTGAATATAGTATGACTTATATGGAAGAGGGAAGTTTTGAGCAACAGTCTAAATTTTGGTGTAACGTCAATGTAATACGATCTTGTTAAAACAATACTAGTTTCCCGGTGAATGCAAATACGTCACATCGTCAAAGATGCTATCTAATCAACTCATTAAATGAAGACCTGCAGAAAATCCGGGGAAAAGCAAACTTAGTAGACTTCAATGCTAAGAAAACCCAGTTCACTACCTTTTCCAAAAAAAACACGTCAACTGACCCAAGAAAACTATGTATCTTCTTGGTGTCACAGTCAACTCTGTTGTAACGTGCCACGATCACATAACCAACATCGGAAAATTGGAGTCCACGAAGTTGAGCTATTTGTTTAGAACAAAGGGATACCTTGAAGCGAAAAAACTTTTTGCTTGAGTATTGCTCTCATGTATTGTATAAAACTCGGAATTTGAAAGCGTACAGAGACGAGCAGTTCGTTTAAATGATTCGTTAACATCCAATGTAATCGAAAGCTGGTAGCAAACCTATGCCTGTTCTATAGATACTACGATGTTCTGAAAACCTCAATGAAATGATCACTACGAGTTTTCAGCTCCAGTTCTTTAATAACAAAATCAACAAGCACGTACTATAGGCATCTCAAGCCGCTATCCCAGCTTTATAGGTTAGTCTTTCCTGAGAAATTATATACTATACATGAATAACCTATCCAGGGTATATTAAGTTTGATAGATAGTTTGCAACACAGAGAAATAATAACGATAGACCCCCAAAAGTACAATATACTCGTATGTATACTTATATATTTGTGATCAGCATCAAAAGTTATGCCAAGCTAGCCATGTCTATCCATCCGTTCGTATGTCACCACTTGTTGGGCCTTAAGTGTAAACATTTCTAAAATCCGCCTACATTTGCTAGAAATTTTAAAATATCGTCTCTACAAAATATGTAGAATTTGACTTTCTCTACATTACGTCCATACATTACGTAGAGCCATGCCTACTTTTTGGAGGTGTTTTATTCGTAAGCTTTTGCAAAGTTATCTATGGTGAAGGTTAAGTCTTATTGTCAATAATTCGTCAGAAACCGTGAACTTTGGTTACAAATTTTGGTAGCCACGCCTACTTTCTGCTAAGAAAAAGTTGTAAAAAGGGTTTTGTAATGAATTTCTGAAAAATTGCGATCATATCCTCTGTAAAGGAAGATATCACTTTATTTGGGTGAGTTAAAAGATGAGGGATATGATAATTTTTCTGTACGTTGTAAAACAAGATTTGATCTCATTGGCCACTGACATTGTTATAAGAATGGACGTAGATACCCAATAAATGCATATGTCATAAATTTGGAGAACAATGTTTCAAAATTGTGTATATTTTTAAAACCCACCATTCAATTGCAGGAAACTGTGCATGCGTTTGGACCTCTTTATGATCTACAATCTATTCATTCTGAAGAAAGTAATCGTAACGCGAGGCATTATTAGATAAATACATTATTCCAAAACCAATAATCTGATTACCACCAGACACAACATGTCTTAAGTTGTGGTTCAGCTTAATAATTTACAAAAAGAATCATTCAAATCAAAAAAAAATTTCAAGTAAAAGATTATTCATTCCGAGGTTGGAATTTCACATCCCTGTCATATGACATCTGTCAAATCTATCTATCATCCATAGTGACAGGTAGCTTAGCTAGTTCTTGCCTTGCCATATTACAGTAAGGATCGTTCAACAAACGCTCAACGCATTCAAATTGTTGCATCTTACTAAAAAAATAACAGTCTGTAATATCTGTGTATGACGATGTAAGGACAGATTATGGTCGTTATGATTGCCAGCTATGAAAGTCAATTACCTAAAAAGACCAAAATTTGTAAAAGACCATTTCAAATGTAATTCAGCTTTTTGGAATACCGTCATTTTTACAGACGAGAGGAGAGCAAGTTTATCATCCATGGCTCAGATGGACGTTGCAAAATTTGAAAAAAGGCAAACAAGAAGCTGGATCCGACAAATATGGCTGGTACTATCAAACATGGAGGTGGATCAGTTATGGTCTGGGGTTGCATGGCGGCTTCTGGTGTGGGCAATTTAGTCTTTATTGACGAAACAATGGATCGGTATGTTTATTTGAACATTCTAAAGAGCAATCTGCACCATAGCTTTGGAAAACTAGGCTTAGAGGGATCTTCCAGCAAGATAACGACCCTAAGCTCACTTCACCCTTGGTTAAGGAATGGTTGTTTAACAACTTCGAAAACAACTACGAACGCCCCCCTAGTCACCTGATTTCAATGATATTTAGCATCTACGGGAATATCTGTAGGAAAAATTAGGAAGCATGACATTAAGTCAAAGGATGACCTGAAAGGTATCTTGCAGGAAGAGTGGTCAAAAATTGGCCCAGATGTTACCTTAATTCAATGCCTTCCAGGATGGCTGCCATTATTAAGGGTACCCTACAAAGTACTAATTCCTAAATAACATTTAATTTTCCTTTATTTGGCTAACTTTTTCTTGGACACAAAAAGATTATGAATTAGTGAAATAAAAAACATTTAATTTCTTTATCGAAATTCAGTCCGAATTGTTTTATCGTTCATTGCACAGCAAAGTATAGGCTGTGTACTTACTTTTGTGACCAACTGTATCTTACCACCACTTTGCCTAATTTGAAGAAATATGGCATATTACATCAGGCCTGGAAACAAAATTTCATTAAAATCTGTTCGATGATTCTTGAATAAAGAAAGTGCGATGGACCAAAAGGACGAAACAAAAAGATATTGTTTTTTTATTGACCTGAAATTGGGGAGGTCAAGTAATGATGTTGAAATCGGAGACCAAATAAAATAAAGGTTGTATACAATGCGTATACGAAATATATTCAAAGAACTATATAACAATCTATTCAATATTATTCAATACACATATAAAATGAATCGCATAGAGACCTCTTAATACATTTAACAAATTTCTTAAAGTTGATATATTTAAGACTTCATAATTGTGGGCAAAATTAATGGCTGAATATGCTTTAAAAGGGCTGGAAGTACCCTTGCGGGCAAATTCAGATTTTTGGGGACAAAATCGAAATCTAAAACTAGTCTCAAAAGGCTAAATTGGCATCCCTGACCTAGATATGTAAAATAAAAACCTTAAAACAACTTTGCTGTTCATGTCTCTATGGTTGATGGTATATACAGGGTGTTTCAAATCCTACCGATCAAAATGATGAATGAGACAAGAAGAAAATTGTTTGGAATGGGGGTGGGGTCTATCTTCCCGTATGAGGTATTGGAAGTTAAGTAAATTATTGGCTTTAAATGGTTAATTTACTATAATAACACACTCGTATAAACAGTTTAGGGAACAATCATAATTTGTGTGTTATTTGAAATCTAGACAAGCCTTTTAAATAAAATCAACCTGTTATGTCTAACAGGCTTGGAGTTTATAAAAAATAAAGCTTTGAATGCAATTTTTTCGTAAAGAAGACTCTACATTTATAAATAGTATTAAACACACATAAATTTGTGGGATCATCTCAACCACCATCGGAAGAATTTGAAATACCCTGTATAAAACAAAACTTAAGGCAAAGCGTGAAATTAAGTTAAAATGTTATAATCCCGCAAACGTGTTCAAGGAACTATTTGAAATATGCCTCAACTCTTGGAAAGCAATGTTTTGGAAATTCAAATATGCAAGCACAGTACAAATTTAACTCAATTTACATTCCACTAAACCGTAAAAATTGCGTGTGGTTTTCCTTCCAACCTCTACATCACTTATGATTTGATTATACTCTATTCAAGTGCTGCATACCATAAACAGCCCTCTTCGGCAGCGGTTTCAAATGGAATTCGTCGCAGGGTGAAAACTATAGTTGTGACGACTATCCCAGAAACATGACGCTCATTTAATTGTGTTAAGTACTCACGAATGATGTAGTATGTGCTTTGTACAAGTGGTTAGGGTGTTCTTGACATACTAGTGCATATAACTCTGAAAACATTAATCATTTTTAATTTGTTGAGACACATTTGGTAATATTTTGATTGACCCAATTGTGAATAAACTCCGTAACTTAGAAATTTAAAAATGATACATGATTACGAACAGCTTTTAAGTAGAATTGTTTTTTTTTTTTTTTTTTATAATTTGCGCGCGCCAAATGGGATATGAATACCATTAAATTATTTCAGGGCACGGGCGTTTGCAGAAATTGAGAGAGAGAGAAAGGAAGATTGTTGTAGTGGGTTTGAAACTTAGGTGGTATTAAGTTTCAGTAAACTCCAAGGGTGGCATCCAGATAACTGGGGAGCTTGTTTGTTTTGCTTTTTGTTATTGCTCATGATTCACAGTATTTTTTTCCCTCCACCTGATGTCATCATCACGATCAAGTTGCATTTAAGCCATATGACCACTCTACTGCCAGTGTTATGCCTTCGCAGTAGAGTTGACTAAGCTTTCGCAATTGATCGACTTTTTTATTTATTTCAAACGAAATAAATAGATGATTGTTGAGATCAGGATTTGAACCGTGAACCAAGAGCGTGACAAGCGTTGATGTAACCACTACACCACGGCCACCCTCTGTTAACTAAGAAGAACTCTGTTGTAAACAAAGCTCTAATGTAAGTGATTCAGTAACTAAATACTAAAAAAAACGTTAAAAGATTGCAAAATCTTAAGAAAAAGAGGCAAATTTGGCCAATTTTTGAAAATTGGTCTCATAGAGGCAAGACAGTGAAAAAGGGTCAAATTGCGACTTTAGTCGCACAACATAACCCTAGTCGGGACGTACAGTTTTATGCCGTTGTTCGATTGAGATAATCTTCTTATAACAAATTTACTCTCTGATGCTTCTCGGACGTTCGTCAAAGATGCTACCGTGAAATAACTTCGGAGCTCGAACCTTGAGTCTCCTGCTCAAAAAACGCATACTTAACTACTAAAGGCCCCGACCTATAAAATCCGTCGACGTCATTGCGTTCAAGGCTGACTACCACGTATTGCCGGAAAGAATAGTCCATACAATCTGTCGCATACCTTCTTTGACAGATTGAAATGTCAACTCATTGTCAACGGCGATGACAGTTTCTCTTCCCTCTCAATGCTTCCACCAAAGAAAGTGCTCTCAATTTGCCGAATGCCAACGGATCAACGGACTAAAAAAGTAGAAAGTCGAAGTTCATACATGTGTCGGTTATAGGCCCACCTTCTTTAAGAATACGTGTATCAATGTGTCAGTTAAAAACGACGCAGCAACGGATCAACGGATTCTATGAGTCGGGGCCTTAAGCCACGACGCCAACATTAACCTGTATTCAAGGGAATACAAAAAAAAAACTGGTACCTAGGTTAGGTACAAGAGGAATCTAGTTTCAGTCTATTCATCTCAAAGTAAGTCTGTCAACATTAGTGTCAAAACAGAACTGTCTTCCAGTAAATATTGAATAATCTCATTCCTCTTAACATCGTCTAGATATGTACATATATACTCGTACAAGTATGTTGATACTATTGTTGGGCAACCCTAATTATCTATGTTATAAACTTGCTTGTTTCTTTTAGCATACAAATCAGTGAAAATAATAACATTACAAATTGGAAAAGCGTGTACAATCTTGAAAAAACTGCACGCCCAAAATTAAACCAATGAACTCCTACTGTGGAACATCTATAGAAAGCAAATCATTCAATACTCGTAATTCAATTTTTCTCAACAACCACCCCCACAAAGATTTTTCTATCTTGCATGAAACAAGTAATCAAAACATATTCATGACACTCCCCATATGCACTTGGTGGGTTGTTGAAAGAATAAAGAAACTTCACTCTTTAATATAATTTATACAGTAGCATTCAAACATGGATATGTATAAACATTTATTTTGATTATGTGCGCATATCGAACTACATTTACATATGTACGAGTATATGCAAACGTTCTTCGAATATTAAAGGATTCCCAAACCAACTCCACTGATCACACATGATGAGTTTAAAATTTCTTTCGCAATCATTACGAGAGATTTGATTTTTATACATCCTTGTTTCATAGTGGAGAGTGGAGATCAATCGATTCTATGTGACATTTTTTTTTTATCTTAATGTCAATCGCCAAACTATAATTTTACAGTGCGGTTTAGCGGGTGGGTTATTTTGACACTGACAGCTCTTTCGCGCTCAAAAAATTAACAGGAACACAGTATCACATATCGGCGGTACGAAATGAATCGAATCGAATTTACGCTTGAACAACGTTAGGAAATATTGAAAACTTATTTCCAAAGTGAGTGCAAATTTTGAAAAGAAATTTTCTGTCGAAATAATGCATCAACAGTGCCTACTCTACACAAGTTTGTGAAGAAATTTATAATTGATGACACTAGTTATCCTCATATTCGTCCCGAATATTGCCGCTGTTACCGAAATGTGGAATTGTAGAATGGTGGCGTTATTGGACCACCTTTCTTCGAAGATGAAGATGACAACAGCGTTACGGTCAACGGAGAGCGCTTCAGAAGCATGATAACAGATGTTTTTAGACGCAAATTGAGGAAATGAACTTGGACGATCTCTGGTTCTAGCAAGATAGCGCTACGTGCCATACAAGCAGTCCCACAATCTAGCTTTTGCGCACTAAGTTCAATAATAGTATAATCAGCGGTTTTGGTGATGTTGCCTGGTTTCCACTGAGCTGCGATTTAATTCCTTTTTTTGTGGAGCGCTGTTAAAGATCGATGTTATGCTGACAATTCAGGAACGATTCAGGGACTTATGCACAATATTGATCGAATTATGCGTGAAATAAAGCCCCGATCCCTCGAAAATATACTGCACAATCGGGTTGACAGTATAGGCTACTACCAAGCTAGCCACGCCAGCCATTTAAATAAAATTATTTTCCATAAATAATCGGAAAGCGTACTCTGTTCAGTCAACCAAAAAACTTTGGAAAATATTAAATGGACTTTTTTATATAAATTTTAAATAGAAACCAACAGATGGCCCACCCTTTATATATTATATATATTAGGGTGGCCGTGGTGTAGTGGTAACATCATCGCTTGTCACGCTGATGATTCACGGTTCGAATCCTAATGTCAAGAATCACCTATTTATTTCGCATGAAATAAATAAAAAAGTCGATCACTTGCGAGAGCTAAGTTAACTCTACTGTGAAGGCATAACACTGGCAGTATGGTGGTCATATAGCTAAAATGCAACTTGATCGTGATGATGACATCAGGAGGACGGAAAAAAAATACTGTGAATCATAAGCAACGACAATAATAGCGAAAACAAACAAAATACTCCCCAGTTATCTGGACAGCCACCCTTGGAGTTTACTGAAACTTAATACCACCTGAGTTTCAAACTACACCACTCTGTCTTTCCCTCTGTCTCTTCCCATTTCCACAAAACGCACGTGTTCTAAAAATTAGTATAAGGGTATTCATATCCCCTTTAACACGTGCAGATTATAAAAAAAAAAAAAAAAAAAAAACTGTCTTTTATCAGTTATACAGTATAAACATAGCTAATACTCACTGTAATCCCCAAAAAATTCATAAAAGAAGTCACTTGAGAAAGAAAAATTGTGCGGTTTCTTAAAGTTCTGCTACATGCTCGCTTTCTTGGCAGTAGTAGGTCATTACATTCGATAATATAAGTTTTTGAGGTACTCTGTAAGCTAGATGTTTACAATATACTTAAATCGTTTTTGAGTACGAATATCTCTAAAGCACAGTTTTCCTACGAAAAAAATGTTGTGTTAGGTTCTGAAGTTCTCTACAAAGTGAACCAAATTTTTCAAATTTTCGAAAATTATAGAAACGTATCTTAAATCACCGACCTTAACCGGAAAATAATGAAAATCGTTTTTGAAATTTCGAAAACGGTGTGTCCTTCAAAATGTCTACAAAATGTGTACCAAGTTTTTCAAAATATTTGAAAATTGTTATTACCTCGGAATGAATAACCCTTTATTTATAGAATAACTCAAAGGAGGGGTTTGAAAAAGATTAAGGTCAGGTCAAAATCAGTATTCCGAGTCGATTGCAATAATGATTTGTGCTTGAGTGCTGAATCTAAATATGATTTTTGAGAAAATGTATGTTGCAAAGTATAAGCTTTGTGTAAAAATTCTTTAAAAAAATCTTTAACTTACACGGAAACTGCTTAAAAGTACAATTGTTGGATTTGGTATAGATTTGGTTAAGGTAGAGCGTTTTAAGAAGAATGAAAACAAAATTTAAAAAGCCCTTAAAACTGCATGCTTATGTCGTATCTTTTACTTGAAATTTATTAGCCTGCACCCTGTATTTATGCGTGTACATACATATATATATATTCCACTAAAATCGGTGAGTTTGTTTATTGTTACTTTCTGCCAATTAAAAATGTGCAATTTTATTAAAATTTGTTTTTTTTTTATTTTTTGCTACATGTTTTGAGATTATAGCTGAGATTACCGTTCTAAAGTCAATACATGGAAGTGTGACTTCATGTAACCTTTAAAAGTTCTCAACTCGTTGCTTATGAATTATTGAATTAAAATTTGTTTGTAAAACTTCTTAATCCCAATCTTCTATTGAGATAAGTTGAGTTAAATTTAGATCGATTTATGCAGCACCAAGCATATTAAACTTTCATTTCACCAGTCAAGCTTCAACGCAAGTCTGTAAATTATTGTGACATGCGAACATAAGTTAAAATACACCCAAAAGATTAATATGCATAAAGTCGTTACCTCTACTCGTGTTTATATGGCCAGCATTCAAATGTAAAGTAGCCTATTGTATTGTACTCATCTCATAATCCATGAAATACGAGCTAATTCCCCCAAAATGATGGGATTAACAAAAAACATTTGCCTAATATTTCAGTCTTTAAGATATAATTTTATTTTTACATTGAAGCGCGTAAAGAATTGGGAATTTGTTTCAAGTTTGTATGGTTAAGGTATGAATTCGTTGGTTTTTATATATTTCTTTGCGGTAAATAAATTTATTCTTTTGTTGAGCGTATTAGTGTATGCATATATGGAGAAGAAAATATCTTAATTGGTACAATTTGCACCTTCCTTTCTAATTATCTTGGTTCATATATTGTATATAGGGTATTCGCGTTAAGGTGTGTCATAATACTTGTATCAGTGGTGATGCTATGCACAATTCTAAGGTGAAACTATAGTAATAGTGTTTTTCGAGTTGGGGTTTAGTTTCGTAGATATGACTATATGGATTTTGAAGTAATCTGAGTCGGTACTTTAGTTTATCTTAGAAAATCTGCATTGGATTTGAAAGATAATTAACACAAATACACTTTTGCCATCTTAGCTTTTATACTTGCGGAATTATTTGGCTTCTAAGTCGACCACTTTTCACTGACTTTTAACTGTTTTGAGGATGTCGACCAATTAATGCAAACAAAATATCATTACTAACTCTAAAGACTTTGAGTTCGAAATGCATAGGGATCTTCATATACAAAACTATGAGACACTGAAAACTTACGTAACAGACAGATTTTTTCGAATGCGGTGAAGAATATTCAGAATTGAAGAAATAACGGCAGGTGTCCCACAAGGCAGTGTTCTCGTACCATCTCTGTATTAATTATACACAAGGGATATACCATAAAACAATAACGTCATGGTAGCTACTTTTGCAAATGACACCGCAATAGTTGCAGTCCACAAATGCGCAGGCAAAGCTACAGTCAAGCTAAATACAGACGCAATAATGGCACATTAAACTTAATAAGACAAAGTCTACCCAAGTTAACTTTACAAACGAGAGAATACGAGTAAGCTCTCTGTCCATTCTTATCAATAACCAAATAGTTCCATTATGCTAATACAAGCAAAGTAACTGCTGCAAAATTTAAATTGGAAGGAACACGTTAAAAATAAAATATGGAAAGCTATACTGGCTAATAAGGCGTAATTTGGAGCTATCTATTCAGAACAAAATTATGCTATATCAGCACATAATGAAGCCAGTTTGAACGTATGGCATTCATTTATAGGGCCGTATAAAGAAAACAAATATTAAAATAATGTAAATATTTTAAAATAAAGTCGTAAGAAACAAAGACTTGCATATTGACCCTGTGACAGATGTCATTAAAAAGAATGCAATACGACACAATCAAAGTGTGCAGATACACATCAACCCTGTGATAGAAGTCGACCTAGATGTACGTAGATTTCTATTTAACTGTTAAGAGAATTTATTCAAAAAAATAACAATCTCTTAAGCGATTACATTTGTCACGATCGAAGATGTTTTTAGTGCGGTTAGAATCCCACAATAATATAGTTTAAGATGCCTATAGTGTCTTTCTGGATTTATACTTCCGACCTTCATTTTTGGTGAACCCAATTAATTTCTTTGAATGTATTGTATGTGAATAAGACACATTGTATTTAATTATGAGACTTATTGCGAAAAAAGTAAAAATGGTGTCTTCACTGCTACATTCTTTGTATCCCTCGATTTCTCTTCGTATTTAAATAAATCTTGTGCTTACGAGGGTGGGTCAATAAGTCCCTGAAAATTAACACAAATTGTGTCGTCACCTTAAATATAATTTTTTTTTTCAAGAATCATCTTTCAAGAGAACGCATCCAAATAGTTTTGTTGTGGCAGCCATTTTATATAGACGCCTATTAGCATTTTCGTTTAAATGGAAAAAAAAGTGAATTTCGAGTGCTCATTAAACACTATTTTTTTGGAGAAAAAACTATCACGCAAACCAAACAAAAGCTCGACAAATATTATGGGGACTCTTCACCATCGATTGGAACCATTCACCACTGGTTTACTCAATTTCGGTGCGGTCGTTCAAGCACAAGTGACGCCGAACGTTCTGGTCACCCAATTGAGTTCACCACACCAGAAATGGTCGACAAAATCCATGGTTTGATAATGGACGATCGGCGAGTGAAAGTGCGCGAGCTTGAAGAGGCCACAGGCTTATCACATGGCTCTGTGATTTCGATTTTACATAAATATTTGGACATGAAAAAACTTTCCGCAAGATGGGTGCCGCGTTTGTTCACGATCGACAACAAACGCATTCGTTTGACAACTTCAAAGGTGTGTTTGGCGATGTTCCAGAAAAATTCGGCTGAGTTTTGCGCCGTTTCGTAACCGTGGATGAAACCTGGATTCACCACAACACACCAGAAACCAAGGAACAGTCAAAACAATGGACTTTTTCTGTTGAATCGAAGCCGAAGAAGGCCAAGGCGGGTTTGTCAGCAAACAAGGTCATGGCGACAGTTTTTTGGGATGCGCGCGGTGTTATTCACATCGATTACCTTGAAAAGGGTAAAACGATCACCGGCGCATATTGCGCAGAGCTGCTGTTGGATGAAGTGTATAGAGCTAAAAGGAGACTATGTTGAAAAATAAAATGTTTTTATACCGAAAAGAGTGTTCTTTATTTAATTTTTCAGGGACTTATTGACCCACCTCTTCAGTCTTTCAAAAATGTAATAGAAACGCTCCTTTATTAAAGATTTTTTTCCGTAAGATTGTTGAAATTCCCAAGAAAGTATGCGGTCAGCTAAGAAAGGTCGAATTGAATATTAAATATTTCTACGAATATAAAAATTCGTATTGCATTCTGTATACCGACTTAAATTAATTGCCTTTTATTCGTTTGCCCACAAATTTAAACCCAATGCCGACCTTCAAAGATAAACTAAGAAAACCGACTGAGATTTCTTCAAAACACATGTGTTTCGATTTCGCCAAATCTCGAAAGTTAACGCCCGGGGAACTTTTGGTGTATTAGACCGAAACTTGGGGTGGCCGTGGTGTAGTGGTAACATCATCGCTTGTCACGCTGTTGATTCACGGTTCGAATCCTGATGTCAAGAATCATCTATTTATTTCGCATGAAATAAATAAAAAAACCGATCACTTGCGAAAGCTAAGACAACTCTACTGTGAAGGCATAACACTGGCAGTAGGGTGGTCATATGGCTAAAATGCAACTTGATCGTGATGATGACATCAAGAGGACGGGAAAAAATACTGTAAATCATAAGCAACGACAATAATAGCGAAAACAAACAAAATACTCGACAGTTATCTGGACAGCCACCCTTGGAGTTTACAGAAACTTAATAGCACCTGAGTTTCAAACTACACCACTCTGTCTTTCTCTCTCTCTTCCCCTTTCCACAAAACGCACGTGTTCTAAAAAAAATAGTATAAGGGTATTCATATCCCCTTTAACAAGTGCAAATTATAAATAAAAAAAAAAATTGCCTGTGTTGTGTGGCGCGTAGCCCCGTCCTGTTGGAACTACATGTCGCTCACATAAATGTCTTCAATTTCAGGCCAACAAAAGTTGATTATCACTTGATCATAGCTGCCTTTTGATCGAGTTGCCTTTTGCCTGCCGTCGAGCTCACACGCCGTCGAGCGCACACGAGATCATACTCGCATCGTCGTGTCAAAAAAAAAAAAAAAAAATAATAAATTTAAAGAAAAAAAAAAAAAAAAAAATTCCATCTACTTAAAAAAAAAATCGATCGCGCGCGCCTAATCAAATCCCGTGAAGTGCAGTGGAAAAAAAAAAAAAAAAAATAAATAAATAATAATAAAAAAAAAAAAAAAAAAATATATATATATAAACACAATTCAGTGCGGTGCATTCCATCTTACCACCCCCACTCACTCGCTGTTGCGCTTCTTCGTTATCGCAATTGGAGCATGTGCTATATATGTACATACTTCCAGTTGCGATGACTGAGAGAGTGTAACATTTGATGCATAGCGGACTGTGAATGTTTATCCGAATAGCGGACCTCAGCTGATTGTCGTTTGGGCATAGCACCTGCGACAGTTTGTTTTGGAAAACTATTCTTTGGATCTACACTTCACAGTTTTGCTTAGTTACGTCAGAGTTATGTCTTTTTGTGTTTCTATGTTGTAGTGATGAGGGAATTTAGGGTTGATCTTACCAACATTCGTGGGCTTCGAACGAATTTCTTCGATATGTACGCCCACGCCCATTCCCATAAACCAGCTGTTCTGGCACTAAGCGAAACACAGGTAGTGGAAGAATCTTCTGATTTGAAACTGCCTGGATATAACTTAGTGTCATTATTCTTTCCCCACCGTGGCCTCGCCATTTATGTCCGTAGTGATATTGCTTACCAAGTTCCACCACAGTATGGCCACTGTTCCAACCCGGAATTTAATTTCAAATGGCTAAAATTCACCGTCCGTAAGCAAATAATTCACTACTGCTTTATTTACAGAAGCCCTAGTGCGGACAGCAACTCAACTTTTGATGAATTTGATGCGCTGTCCGATTCCATCACTCGAATTGTCTCCTTGTATCCTCATACTGAAATTGTCATTGCGGGCGATTTCAATATACACAATTCGGATTGGCTTCAACATTCTGGCCAGACAACACCCGAAGGAAGGTATGTTGAACTTTTTGCTGAGATTAACAATTTGACTCAGCTTGTAAATGAGCCTACACGTATACCGGACATTGAAAGTCATTCCGCCAACACCTTAGACTTGTTTCTTACTTCTCACCCTGATAAATACACCATTGATGTTCTAGCGCCTCTAGGTCGGTCCGACCACAATATCGTATCAGCTAAATTCTCGTACTCTGACCACACAGTTAAAGAAAAAACTCCTAAAAGAAAAGTATGGCAATACGAGAAAGCCAACTGGAGCGGCCTCAATAGCTTCTTTAGGAGTTTTAACTGGTCGCTATGCTTCCTCGATAGCGACGTGGATGCCGCTGCTGATATGATCACTAACACTATCCTCTTAGGTATGAATGACTTTATTCCTAACAGAATAAAGAGCATTAAACCTAAGGAAAACTCGTGGTTTGACCAGAGCTGTAAAGAGGCCATCAGGTTAAAAGAAGTAAGTTTTCGGTCTTATAAAGCCAACAAATCTGAGGAAAACCGAATGAAGTTTAAACAAGCCAGAAAAGACTGCAATGCCCACATTCGACGCGTAAAATTCTTACATGACCAAAAATTGAGGCAAAAAATCCTACAATGTCCCAAAGGTAGTATAAATTTTTGGTCATTCGTCAAAAATATTAAAAATTCTGCCACGTCTGCCATCCCCACGCTCATTTACAATGACATTCCAGCTGTCAGCTCCTTAGACAAAGCTAATCTGCTTGCTGCTCATTTTGCAGCGAACTCCACGCTGCTAGATAACGCTTCGTCTCCACCTGTATTTGAGAGCGTCAAATTATCCATGGGACAAGTCCACTTTCGCACTCGTACAGTTGCAGGAGTACTCAAAGGTCTTAACATACACAAATCCGCTGGTCCAGATGGTATCTCCCCCATAGTTCTGAAGAGGTGTTCTTCTACGCTGGCAAAACCTCTGCGTAAGCTTTTCTGTCTATCCTACTTTTCAGGGCTCTTTCCGAGTAGATGGAAAACAGCATTTGTCCAGCCCGTCCCCAAAAAAGGCGAATCTTCCTCCCCGTCCAATTACCGACCCATTGCACTTACGTCCCTTCTTTCCAAGGTCATGGAAACGCTGATAAATCGTCAGCTTATGAAATATCTCGATTCACGAAAACTCCTTAATGACCGGCAGTATGGTTTTCGTAGCAACAGGTCCACTGGTGATTTGATGGCATATCTCACCGAGAAGTGGAACCAATCTCTCCATCACTTCGGCGAAACCAAGATGGTTGCGCTTGATATTTCAAAGGCATTTGACAGAGTTTGGCATCAGGCTCTTTTGTCGAAAATGCGTGCATATGGCATCGATGAGTCTCTTCTTCAATGGATTAGAAATTACCTTTCGGGGCGTTCAATACTAGTTGTTTTGGACGGCTTCAAGTCTGTAATTCACCAAATAAATGCTGGTGTTCCCCAAGGCTCTGTTTTGTCTCCGACTCTCTTTCTCATTTTTATAAATGATCTCTTGTCTGCAACTTCTAATCCAATCCATTCCTTCGCTGATGACAGTACCCTCAGTTTTTCATATTCGTTCCCTAACTCACGTCCTTGCTCTTCGGCCTTAGAAGGGGAACGGAAACGTATGTTAAACACATTAAATTCCGACCTGGACAGCATAATTAAATGGGGTTCAACCAACCGCGTGGAATTTAATGCTTCCAAAACACAATGCTGTCTTCTGTCTCTCAAGCGAAACCAAAACCCTCAACCATTATCCATGGATGGTACTTGCATCATTGAAACCGAAAGACTTGCCATTCTCGGTATGTGTATTAATAACCATCTTCGATGGAATGATCACATATTCGAGGTCGCCAAAAATGCTGCAAAATGTCTCGGATTCCTTAAACGGTGCAAGAAATATTTTACCCCGTCTGATCTGGCCTCAATTTATAAGGCATTCATCCGCCCTAAGCTGGAATATAACGCCCATATCTGGTCTGGTGCACCCAAGACCGTTCTGCACATTCTTGATAGGGTACAAAATCGCGCGTTAAAACTCATAGGTGATAGAGACATTGTGAATTCCATTCATTCATTAGAACATCGGAGAAATGTCTCCTGTCTCTCCCTGTTTTATCGTTTTTTCTACAAAAAATGCTCCAGCGAAATAGCCAGTTGCATTCCTCCCCTTCAAAATTTCACCCGCAATACGCGACATGCTTCGAATGCACATCAGTTTTCCCTAAAGCCTAACTTCGGTCGTACTGTTAAATATAGGGATTCGTTTATAAGCCGAACGACACGAATGTGGAATGATCTACCAAGCTCTGTATTTCCCCATCACTACAACCTTCAAACATTTAAAGCCAACGTGCATAGGCTTCTCCTCTGTTCCTCTTCCCCTTGTCCTTAAAAGCCCGTGCCCTGTAACAGTATAAAGGTATTCATAATCCTTTTGGCGCGCGCGAATTATAAAAAAAAAAAAAAAAAAAATAGCGCAGAGAATTTACAGTAAAAGTAGCGCGTACGTTGTTTTCAAAAAAAATATGGCCCGATTAAGCCGCGCGCAGGTCCACAGCGCGCACCACACCAGTCACAATTTTGTTTGATTTTTTTTTTTGTAAATGCGTTGGGCTAACATTAAACGAACCATATTGTAAAATGGCGAGGCAAGAACTAACTACCTGTCACTATGGATGACAATTATATTTGACAGATGCCATATTGCAGGAATGTTAAATTCCAACCTCGAAATGAATAACCCTTTAACAACACAGAACCGAAAGCAATAAAAAGAAATATTCATAATAATTTCCCTTGCCCGTCTCAGTAAAGTGAATTGAAAATTCTACACATCAACGGATTCTACGAGATCCCTTTGTTATTCAATTTCTGAGTATCACACTTTACAATCTCATCAATCAATGAAAACTTTTGCACGTCATCGATGCACATTTTATCTGAAATTGCTTTGTTAGTGTGCAAACATTTGCGGTGCAAAAGTTTCAATTACATTTAAATGACATAATGGCCCATGACATCGGATTATTCGAATGCAGATACATATGTACATACATGGGTATACTTGCTCCGACACTTGTCGGCACAAGTCGTGAGCTGTGGAGTATGCTTAATATATTTCAACACTGCATTCGTAAATTGTGACAATCAATGTGATGAACTTAATTTACATCTTGACCAATCAATCGAAGGGGTATTATTAAAGACGCTGATATTGAGATAACTTTACGACAGTTTTATTTTCAAGGAAACGATCAATTTACACGTCAGTCATCTTTCAGAAGAAGAAAATCCAAAAGTGGTCTTTTTTTATCGAAAAAGTTGTGTATTCCAAGCGCAAAACTGCTGCTCTTTTGAATGAGTTGTGGAAAGATTTGTTCCTTTTTTTTAGTGTGCTGCATCTTGAAATCATCAGTGGACATTATTTTGATACGACGCCTATACTGCAGATATTTCATCATCAACTGACGGTTTATCTTGTCAGTGCTTTCATGTATTTGGAAAGAAGGGACGTCAGTCTAGTCTGGTCGGTAGTTGAACGAAGGAGAAGAACCATCCTTTTCAGGTACAAGTTGGATGAATTCTGTTTTCCATCTTTTGGGCAAGATTGGGACTTAAGCAGTATTTATCAAGAAATAAATTTTGTGGTTTTTCTGACGTAGAAAAATTCGTCTTCAGAGCTAGGATTGGTGAGACGTGAGACCTTGCAACTGTACTAAGACGAAATTAAATTTGTTCCATAGAAAATCCGACATAAAGTTCAATTTAAAAATCTGGAAAAGTAGCAAACTATGTCATTGTTAATGGTCCAAACCATTGGGCTTAAACACGAGATCGAATTGTCTACATTTTTGACGAATAACCAGAAATTGTTGCTACCCCTGGGACAAAGTAAAATCATATAAGACCTGTTGAACATGAGCAATGTAATCATTCCTAGCTCTTTTCAATTTTCATCGGTGTTCCTCGGAAGAGTGTAAACTTAGCTCCCCCACCATAACTAACAGCTGATCTTAACTCAAAGATAAAAGAAAAACTTACAGAGTTCCTGCGGATGGAATGCTTGTATAGAGATTCATCGGCAGGGGTTAGAAATCTTCTAGACACAGAGAAGGGGAGAATACCCACACCAAGAGAAAACACTGGCATTGCCCAAGTTTATGACACTTGTTTCTGCATCTATTACATTTTTATTTAAGAACAATTGTATCTCCTTAATACAGGGAGATGCTTTATTTCACACCTTGAAACTCCCTGCTTTAAGTATTAAAATGGTTGCAGAGCAGCACTGCACTGTTTTGCCTAAAATTGATTCAGCTCCATGACCTACGGGTATATGCTTTGAACTTAAATTACTGCGACACGCTTTATTTGGATATGCGAAGTCGATAAAAATGTATTTCAGAAAATATGCAATTCATTCGTATAATTAATGTTCAAAACACAATATTTTACTTTTTCGAAACCATTTTCTTGATGCTTAGTCTTAAAAATATTATAAATGGTGACAGCCACGGCTAAGCCTACTGTTCGTTGAGGAAATTGTCGTGTCAATAGCTTTTCGGATAAAATCTCTTGAAAATGGTGAAAGTAACCTTTAAGTAGGTAGTAAGATATCAGTCAGCCGTATGATCAGTCAAAGATCTCAGATATGAAGTTTGAAAAAAATCTGTCCAGCCGTTTATGTTGCAGTCAGCCATGCGTACAGGCAGACAGATAGACATACAGAAACCACCCCGTTTATTAAGGCTAATGAGTAATATCGGAGGCCCAATACAAAGTAAAAGACTTCTACTTGCAGGAACTGTCACTTCTACGTGTTTTTTTAAAGCCCACTATATGAAACCGAGAGGATCGCCCTTCAAGACCAATATGGGAGGTGGACCACTCCCGAGAATGTTGTAAATTACTTGCTTTGGACTGACGAAAACTGGACCATCGTAAATAGCGTGGCGGTATGCATACTCAGCGACCTGAGGTGCCTAGAGCGCCAACGTAACGCGAATAATTTGAACAGTAAAGAGCCAATCGCCTAAAAATACAAACAACCCTTTTGCGAAGGGCGGCTGATAAGTTCGCGGCCTGAGGTACTCAACAACGAGTCATTTTCTCGTTAGTGTTACCATAAACTGGGCCACTCCATAGTTGTATAAATATCACCTTGTTTCAATCAAAATCTCATTTTGTTATTATCTGTGGTAGGATAAACATCATCAGTTAGCCGAAATCGAAAATTCTCAAAATCGCACTAAAAAAATTTTTGAAGACATGTCATTGACTCTTCAGAATTCTGAACCTTCGTATACCTTGGTCAAAAAATGGGCTCGCTTATTTCAACAAGGGCGAGAGACCTGTAAAATTGACCCCCGCCCAGGTCTTCCTGTGTCAGTGGTCACTGAGCAAAACGTCGGAAAAGTTGGAAAATTAGTTCTGGCCGACCGAAGAATAAAAATGTGGCAGATAGCGGACGAGTTGCACATTAGCAAAGAACGAATTGGAGAAAATTTGTGCGCGCTGTGTATCGAAAATTCTCACGCCGTTCGACAAGCAACGATGACTCTAGTGCTGCAAAGATTTCTTGGAGTTAGCTGGGGACAATCTCGACGAAATTTGCAATCGAATCGTAACTGTAGATGAGACTTGGGTTCGCCAATACGATCCGGAGTCCAAACAAGAGCCTATGCAGTGGATTGAACAAGGGAAGAGGCCGCCGAAGAAATTCAAGGTGGAAAAGTCGACTTCGAAGTTTATGGCGACTGGTTTTTGGGACAGGGAAACTGTTTTGCTGACTGATTACCTGCCAAAGGGGACTACGATGAATACTAAGCAAATTTATTAACTCAGGCACGTGAAGCGGTCGTACGGAAGTGACATGGGAAACTAAAGCACGGAGTGCTGTTCTTGCAGTATAACGCGCTTGTTCACACGGCGCGGGTTTCGAGACAGGCCTTAAAAGACACACCCACCCTACAGGCCCCGAGCATCTTTTTTTCTAATTTGAAAAAGGAGTTACGAAGCCGGAGATTTGCAGATGAGAACGGGATCAATACGGTCGTAAAAAGTCATTTTGAATGCAAAGAAAAAGAATATTTTTCGGTGGTATTAAGGCGCTGTATGCCCGATGTGAGACAAGCATTTCACTCGAGTGAGATTATATTGAGAAATCAAATTTTTTAATCAGATCCCTTCTTTCACTAGGTGCAAGTAAAATAAGAAGTGCTTTCCGAAATGAACATCTACTTCTGTTATTCCTTGCGCATCTACAACTAGGTTCTCTCACTATCTCAAACTTAAAGCCAGCTGCCAGTTGTTTATTCAAACTGTCTTGCGAGGCTTTTCAACCTTTTTGAAAGGCTGGGAGATTGGGTTGGCCGTCTTCTTTCCATGCGTCGATACTCGTCCTTCACTGTTCTTGTTCGTGACTCATCTCATCCGTCATCCTTGTCCGATATAGCTCTCATAGTCCATCGTAGTCCTTTCCGTTTGACAAAGATGAAATATCCTGTATGCCTAAAATCAAGAGCAATCAAACTTTTCACGCTTACCTCTATGTTTAGTCACATATCCTTTGAAATGTCCCGTGACGCACTCTTATTTGGGCTAGGGATTAGCGTAGTTTTATAAGGGTTTATGTTCAGTTAATCAAGTTAATTTCTCGAGTTAAATTCATATTTAGTAAACAATTACACACCAAGGATACGCTTTTATAATTAACGCACTCCTTCACAGGTAGAAGTTGTTCGTGCTGAAAATATTAATTTCCAAGAACAGTTGAAATTTTATATTATGCAGGTAATTATTAATAACTTTTTGTCTGTTATAAACTAAATTATGTAAATTATTTCAACCCTGTCTGCCTAACATAAAAGCGACTTAACGCTTAATTCAGATGCAATTCAGCATCTTTTACGTGCTCGCCATCATGACGACACAATTTATTCTGAACTAGGTTTAGGAAATAAAGGAACAATTGGGTAAGCAGACATATGAATTATAAAAATGCTACCCGAACAGACTGGTAGGCATTACTTAAATTTTATAGCATTCTCATTCCTCGAAATCAACTTGTCAGATGTACGGGTATGTATCTGGTGCATAATTACCATCAAATGAACATCCTCGTACCTGTACCTTCTTGAAAAGACACAACAAGTAATACACACAACAAATCCGACCGTTGATTGGTTTTTTCCAGACATTACTCGTACCTATCTCATATTACTTGCACTGGTTCGCGGGCATAATCTTCAACAATAAGAATGCATTATCCTCTCCCAGCACAGAAGCTGTAAAACGAATAATCAATATTGGATGGCTATGGGCAATTGAACGTAAAACTAACAAATCGCATTCTCTTTTTGTTCGCTGGAAGCATTATTCTTTCGATACCAACGATGAATGTATTCCTTAGCATGCAGGTGAAGGAGTACTGTGCGTACTTGAAATGACTGTCGATAATATTCTTGATTGCAATGCGGACTACATAAAGCTTTTATTTTTGTTTTCCCTAAAATATGATTTAATATACCAACGTTATGCGGAGCATTGTCAACGATATATGTAGGTAACCATCATCCTAGAATTACAAGACGCAAATTATAATAATTATATTCCTACCGGCTTTATTGGCCATATGGGATCTGTCAAATCCATCTATCATCCATACTGACAAGTGGGTAGTTCTTGCCTTGTCTTACAATTTAATGACAGATTATGGTCGTCATAATCGTCAAAATCTTCTTCACCGATCAGGCCCATTTCTTAATGAATGGTGAATTCTCTGCGCTGGGGTCCAATGTTAACCAATTTGTTTTGACCTGAGATTGAAGACATGTGGTTGCAACAGCCATTTAATTTCGAGATTTGGCGACATAAATTGGCCACCAATATCGTGAGATCCAACCCCGTTGGATTTCTTTTTGTGGAACTATGCTAAAGATCGTGTCTATGTAGACAATCCTCAAATTGTGGCACTTTAAAATACCAGTGGCAACATCCGCGAAGTTATGGCCGTAATACAGCCAGAAATGTACCGAAAAGTCATCGATGGCGGCCATTTTACCGATGCTGTATTCAACATAAATATATTATGGCATAGTCCTTCTTCAATACTCTTATTTAAATTTAAAACCCTAAAACACAAAATGAATAATCATGTACATTACTTACAGACCAGTTAAATGAAACAGTTTATAAAGATGAACCGATTATCATGAAATTATCACACAATTTACCGTTATCTCGCGGGTGACACTGGCTATATTATATTTGAGGAGAAAAAAAAACAAGCAATAGTGCTGATACAATAAGCGGTTTTTAGAAATTTAATTAACGAAAGGAAGTTCAACAATCTCAAAATGTGTCCGATTGGAAGAGTCAAAGATGTGTTACTAACGATTTTCCTGGATTCCGCTATTAAAAGTTACATTTTTGAAACATTTAAGACTTTATAATTTGCCGAAAGAAAAAACTAGAGAGGTAACAAAAATGTTTTTTTTTTAGAGGGACTTTTGGGACAAGAAATAAATATTTGTACACCCCATTATGTGGTATAACAAATAAAAGCTAGAGTTCTGTGGTATTCGAATATGTACAAAATATTTTCTAATCAAAACCAAACGTCTTGAAGAAATCGTATAATACCCTACCCCCCATCTTCTAACTCACCCCTCATAAAGTGAGCGTGGCGTTGCGAAATTTTGAACATAGATAGATAAAATAAATAAATAAATAAAAATCATAAATTAAATATGTGCATATTCGTATACGTAACTAAAACCAAAAAGAAGTATTCTTGTATTGTTATATCCCGTGAAATGCATGTACAATCATTTACTTAGTGTCCTATAAAGGACAGATGTAAAATTTTAATTGGGAAAAAAAAGAGACATTCAAGTGAGTGGATTTCCCTGCGACATCCAGTTTCTGTCCACCGGTACTACCGCCATTATTGGCTGTAGTGCCCGTCTTCAGACCGTGTGCGCATGCAACGCCACCGGCTAGAGGTTTCTCGGAAGATGCACACTCATGAGGTGCGCGCATATGTCTACCGGCAGGAGAGCTTAAAGCCTCCTTCCTTCTCTTGCTCCGGTTCGAGCTATTAGCAGAGGAGGCAGCGTCGGGTCCAAGTGACTTGCCGGTTTCGGTTGGGGTAACTTCCACTGACTTGCTTCTTTTTGTCGTTTCTGCCAAAGGACTGTTGTCAGCACTTGCGCCTTCAACTTCTGTAGTCTCGCCGCCAGTTTTCCTTTTCTTCTGGCTTGTCGACGGTAGCCCAGAAGCGGCACGTTCCGATGAGCTTCTGGAACTCGTTTAACTTTTCAGTTACCCGAGTCGAGCTTTCAGTAGCAGCGCTACAATCAGCCTTCTGTCCATTAGGATGAAGATTAAGCGTATCAGGTTGGACCTCTCAGCTACTTTCTTCACCTTGCCAGCTTAGCTTGTCGAACGTGTCGGGTAGAGAGCTGCAGGAGTCTTCAGAATCCAGCATTCTTGCTACTCCTATATACGCGCCGGGGGAGAGTATGATGGGTAGGGCCACCAGAATCTTTGCCCTAGCCACAGTCGAGAAGGCCCCGTGCGGATTTTCGCTTCCGTGAGTGCAGCTGGAAGACGGGAATGTAATTTTAAATTAATGTTAATGTTAATGTTAATTGATTTTAATGTTAATGTTAATGTTATTATTGTGTGTCGGATGAGGAATTTGAATTCTAAATAACACTGCGGCCTAAGTGATCTTTTGTGTTACTCTTGACTCAAATCTTATTTGCAAAGCAAGACAGATATGGGTACTGTATTGGTCACCCGGTCTTTATGGCCAACAACGGTGCCATTATCCAACATGAAGGTCAATGAAAAATTAAATTTGTCCGTGCAATTAAGGTTTTACACTCACAACTTTCGTAAGCGCACTGAATTTGAACTTGTAGGGTAAAGGCAAAAAGTATATGTCCGCGATTTTTAAAAAATTGTATAACTAAACTGTTATCAACACGTGTACGTGTACTTAGCAAGAAGTGGGCGTGGCTCCCAAAATTTGCAACCGAAGTTCTCGGATTCTGATGAAATATTCACAATAAGTCTGAACCGTCACCGAAAATATGTACAGTGCTCCACAAAAGTCAAGGTACAGCGCATATGATTTATGAAATCATACTGACATTGTGCATAAGTTTAACCTTTTTATATTTTTCAATTAATCGATATTTTTAGATTTACAGCGTAAATATTATTCTCCAAATTTGTCCTTTTTATAAAAAAAAAATCCATTATAGCCTCGAAACTGCAAAAATTTCTTCCACAAAAATCTTGGTACGCCTGCACAAAATTTAAAAATATAACAACAATAATAACAAATTACCTAAGAAACTTATACTTCTCAATATTTTGTTGGAAACCCTTTCATTTTGAGTACAGTCTGAAGTCTCTGTGGCATTGAATGGACTAATCTTTTAGTATAATCGGTGCTAATATTGTACCACTTTTTCCCGTAGGATTTCTTTTAGTTGTATTTTATTAGAAATCTCGTGCGTTCTTAATTTTTGGTCCAGTTTGTCCCAGAGCTGCACTATAGGGTTGAAATCATGGCGCAGGCGGTGTCGGCAGTGTTTTCTCGAACCCTATGAGCGGTACGTTTTGGGTCGTTGTCTTGCTGGAACAGGAAATCGGCAGGCATTCCCAGTTTAGTTTCACTTTCCTTGAGATTATTCTTTAGAATATACAAGTACACGGGTTGTCCATTCAATGAATACTAAATTTCGCAATCCAGCTGCCGACATACACCCTCAAACCATCAGTCCTCCACCGAAATGTTACACAGTCTTAAACGTGTGTTTCGGATTGTGGGCATCTCCTGTTTTTCTCCACACTCTTAGACGGCCGTTTGATCCAAAATTTTGACTCATCGGAGAAAAGAACCTTACTCCAAGAATCCATAGACCAATGAATATATTCTTTTGCAAACCCAATTCGGTTTTTCTTGTTAGTTGCAGATATGAATGGTTTTTTCCCTGGTGTCTGTACACAGTTCCATGTAGATCCAGCTATTTCAGAGTAGGATTTTTCTTCTTTTCGTGTGTAAATTAACGATTAACTGCCGTTTCTCGATTGTCAGCTCTTTTCGGTTCATATTTCAATAAAAAATGAACAAAAAGACACTATTACAACAAGAATCTACCGCGAATGGCACTCCAACATAGCAAAACAGAACAAAATTATTATTTCGGGGATTCCCCTTATTTTCTATAACTGTACCAAGATTTTTATGGAAGCAATTTTCGTTGTTTCCAGCTTATAGACATTTTTTTTTATAAAAAAGACATATTTGATGAATTTTTTTTGCGCTGTAAGTCTATAAATATCAACTGATTGGAAAATATAAAAAGGTTCAACTTTTTTGCAATAACTGTCAAATGGCAATCTAATTTCATAAATCATATGCGCAGTACCTAGGCTTTTGTGGAGCACTGTAGCTTTGGAAAAGCAATATACGTCTTTTTTTAAGAAAATGCCCCCAAAAAGTAGGCGTTGCCATTTGCAATGTATCGACGAAATGTAAGAAACGTCAACATCTACATATTTTAATTAGACAATATTTTTCAGTTTCCAGCAAAAATCTTGAGAAAAACCAAATTTTTTAAAAAGTGGGCGTGTCATTGGTGTAACACTTGTACTATTTCGTGTTCTAGAAAGTTTATATACCAAATTTCATATTCCTGACTCAAAATCTAAGGCCCGAAAAGTACGGATGAACAGATATGGCTACATCGGTTGGTAGACAGATGGTCGAACGGTATAGTATAGTTATAATCTGATATCACCTTACTTCCATTTTCCTAGAGCATTAAAGTAAAAATAGGGTATTTCATATTTCAATTCGAAAACAGTAGTAGTGTTTTCTTTATGTTTCTTTCCATAAATTTTGAAAAATCATCTGCGCAAACCATGTCATGTGTGTCGTATGTATATTTAATGGTGTGGATTTTGTTATTTGTGTATGATGTTTCCTATAAAAATTAGTACTTGGTTTTGAAAAATGATTTACTTTCTGAGCTTTTAAAGGGCGTTGATAAGTTTGTTTCCTTCAGTTAAGTTCAAAGTTTAAGTAAGAAAACTTTGAACTTAACTGTTAACTGTAGCTTTAAGCTAAATTTTTAATTAAAAAAATTTCATCAATCGCGATAATTTTAATCAATCTTGGTATTACTACTAAAATATAGAAACTTGAAAAACTTGGTCTCTCAATTTTGTGTGTATGTTTAGCAAATTGCAGCCGAAACGGTTAAACGGGTTTTCTTCAAGTCATGTTCCTGGGATCTGTGGATTCACAATTCACTTTGTTCTAAGGTAAAGTTTTAGTCAGAAATTCTGTGGTAAAATCTCTCGAGTTCATCGCATTTGAAACGAAAGGTTCACAACACCACGCCCATTTTATTAGGGATGGGTTAGAAGATGAAAGATAGGATATCGCGCGATCCGTTCCAGACGGATTGTAACTTTTTCGTATGTGTTTGTATATCTATATTTTTCCATCGTTATTAGTAATAACAATGAAAAAATATAGATAGTAATAACTTATTACCTTCGGAAGAATGGGGACGAGGTCGAGTATAGCCCTGAGGTAAGGTATGCCTATCGTATGAGGCGACTAAAATCCATCCAAAAGTAGTAACTTTGATGATGACCGGGGTCCCGGTCCTGGCAGGGCCTCCCTAAGCAGTAAGGTCATCATAGCTTAAAGGCGAAACTGGAGGTAAAATTCAGGTACGTCTGTCAGTACACAGAAAGTTGGTTGCTACAAATAAAGATGGTAGATAGGGACCCACCACCTTGTCGCCCGATGAGATACCACAACATCTTCGCGAAGTGGTCGTCGATACATCGCCTTTCCTGAGAATTTTATACAAAAAGCAACTTCTTTATAATGTTTTTTCTTCAACGTAAAGCGCCTTCAACATGAGATGGGGAGTTATGCGTGCTCTTACGAGTGGAGATGTTTAGTATATGTATCTTTCGTAACTTTTCCTAATGAAAAAGCTATAAGCTGACACTAAAATTTTATTATATGTTTGTATTCATAGATACCAAAGTACAATCACAACGTGTAACAATCTACCAAAGTGTTTGCATTTGTTTACACTTCAAATATCAATTGGCAATAGAAATAGCTCGTGCGCTTGATCAGATTGAGAGCGAGTAAGACCTCATCTACCACCCTAAGATGTTTTCAGAAATAGATTCTCTCTGTTGTCGTAAATAAGCGCGATAATAAAGCTCTTACCTTTCAAATGCTCGAAGACGAGCTGTCATTCATTATTATGAGCTTATTTCAACTACATATGCGCATGTCTACATCTCAGGCTTGCGAAAGTAGATATTCTTTGTAGTGAATAAAATTTGACTAGTTGTCCATCAGCACTCGGACACAGGGTGCACGTATATTTATCGCAGAGAACAAAACATAATCAAATATCTACATCTATACAACAAAGAGCGCGACCCCCCTTGTATCGATTTAACAAGTCGACCATTCTACGTTGATGTGAAAGTGAAAACCGATATACTTAGTGCAGCCCAATTAAGCTTTCAGTTAAGATACAAAATAAAAATTTTAATAAAAGTAACAAAATGCAACTACAAACGGGATTATGGAGACGAATTGTGGATACAGCTCTGGCGCCTATTTCACCCAAAAATTTACGTTTATCTGCGATTCTGATTGCAATTTATCAATTGGTGAGTCAAGTGCTTCGCGAGGGGCAATTATATTCGCCTAGAAAGCGAGTCATTGCCTTAATTGAATTACATACCTACATACATCTGGGGGTAGTTCTAATGGAAAGTGACGCTTCATATGACTTTCTATCGTTCTAGCTGATTGCCCATGTATTGTTGTTCATAGTACTGTTGGGTTTGGCTCATGCTGAGCAAATGAAAACTATGCTGGCACTGGATATTGAGGACCAGAAGGAGTATGGCTTCTACGATCTGACTCCATTTCCGAATCAGATGCGTCTGAAGACTGCCTCGCAGTTGGTGTCAGTCACCGAAGTGCTTTTGTACATTTTGACCGCCATTTCATCCGTTTATCTTCTGAGTTGTTTGGCACTGTTTGCTGGTGTCTTCAAAAATCGTTCGGAGCTGATACTTCCATGGCTAGTTGTGGAATTCATTTTCGTCATAATGGCTCTAGTTGCAATGTTTTGGTGTCAAAATGAGAAATTCGTTTTACTCATCGGAGGAAAGTTTCAATATTGTAAGTATAAACTATGTAAGTGCATATATATTATCAAAATGCTCTACGTGAGCCAACAGGTACAAGTCTTTTATTTAAACGCTAAGGTTTTGCCGACCAGTGTGTCCATGAGAAAGAAATTGATATCATAACTTTGTTGCATATATCAGTACTCGTATATATGTAGATACATATTCGTAAGTCTCCTAACGTTTTCCAATTTATGTTTGAAGCCGTTTCCGTTGTCCTGCTATTTCTCTTACGATGAAGGGCATGTAAAGTATGAACAGGGATTTTAAAAGTATATTTTCAAAGACTACTTAATGGATTTTGAAAATATTTGGTTTTGAGTTAAATCAGACGTATAGATACGTTTCCCTGAAAGACATACAAATCAGGATTAACATTTTTTTTTTTCAAAAACCTCGTATCCTAAAGGATGTTTTATAGTTTTCATGTCACTAATACTTTCAGTGATAGATGGGAGAGGTCATAACTTTCGCCCGGTTCGATCTCATTTCGATGGTTTTCAGAATAACGTTTACTCTACCTATACATATGTACATAATGGAATTAACTCAAAAAATCAAAATTTATCAAAATCCGTTAAGTGATTCTAGAATTACGTATGAGAGATAGAGATGATTCAAATGCTTCTACAAATCCTACCCCTTTTCCGTCCGATTTTAATAATTTTCAAGTGCAACTACGCCATACTTACAAGCTAAATTTAATCAATATCCGTTCAGACGTTCTTGAGTTAGGCACCTAACAAAGATAATCTAAGCGTTAGGTAGCGCTCGCTCTGACAGTTTTTGAGCTACTACTCGTACGTGGCGAATATACCAGTTTTTTTTTTTTTTTTCATAAAGTGATTGCTTTTTATTTTCACAACTAAATGTTGCTTTGAAGACGTTTAAAGATTCTAACTAATTTTTTTTTAAACGAAAAGAAAACAACACTTTCCGATGGTTGTTTTCTTGTATAGCTTCTGAATTATTTAACCGATTTTAATGAAATTCATTTTGCTGGTTAGAACGCTTTTTTCGCAAAATAAAAGGAATATCAAGATTGGACTTATTTCCCGCTATAGATCCGAAAATGCTCTGTTTTTGGTGCACAAACTTTGGAATACCTAAGGGGGGACACCCATTTTTCGCAAACATTCTTCCACTGTGAGCACAATTATTAAATTTGAAATAAATATTTTTGGATTGGATTCAAAAATATCTTTTTAAAAGTACATCACATGCCATGGTTAGTGGTTATTCAGCTAGTAGTGAATAAAAAGTAACTGGCTAGCCGCTGTTCATTAAACGCTTCATATAACACTGGTTGTTGGGGATCTACTTTTGAAATAAAAAAAAATATTCTTTAAAATTTAAGTTTTTACTGATTACTGCAGTGTTTCGAAAATATGAACTATTTGGAGATCTCAAAAAAGTGTGTCTCTCAATTCTGTCTGTCTGCTTAGACGCATGATTGCAGCCTAACTTCAAGCTTCATGTCTCGGGTCTATGGAGTTACAATTCGAGGTGAAATCGAAATTTCCATTTCAACCCCGAAATTAACGGTACTTTTTGAAAAGAAATCGGTTTTCTCGGAAGCGACATACATGTAAAGGGTTTTTCAATAAGGACCCATCCAAAAATTCCAAAGCAAAGTCCTTCGTGGAATAATTAATGCCCCTTAGTATATAAGAAATAGCGATCTACATCGTGACCTTCAAATTGAAATGGTTACAGAAGTGGTTAAAAAACTCGCTGTATCACACAATCAGCGACTCCAAAATAATACCAACTCCGAAATGGAGACCGTCTTAAATGTACGAAACAATGTTCGAAGATTAAGAAGAACCAAGCCTCATGTCCTTATGGTCTAAAAGCTATGGGGAAGTGTTATAACTTTATACTTCCCCCAATGCGATTTATAAATTAAGAAAGAAAAATCTTTTGTCGATCTTTCATAGATTGGTCCTGATTCACCGGTGGTTTTAGTGTGGTAAGAGTCCCACACTACTTGGTACCGATTATTACCGAGTGTCTTTTAAAGATTTCCATCGGATAAAAAAAAAAAAAATAAGGATATAAAAATTTTGATATATCGGGCTGAGATTTATTTCAAAAGTAGTACACATGCTAAGTTTAGGTATGAAATTCGATCTCGTTCAAATGACCACCGCGAGCACGTTTGCAGCGATCGATTCTTTGTAGCTAATTTTCGATTCGATTCTTTGTAGCCAATTTTCCACCACTCTTCCACATATATCGGTCGGAACGTTGGCAATTACGCGTTCGATATTGTTTTTGAGCTCCTCTAATGTTATTGGCTTGTTGGCATAAATCAAAAACTTAACATAACCCCATAAAAATAAATCCATCGACGTTAAATCGCATGAGCGAACTGGCCATTCGACCGGAACATTTCTCGAGATTACTCGATTACCGAACTCCCCCTTCAATAGATCAATTGTTTGACCAGCTATATGGCATGTGACACCATCTTGTTGAAACCACATATCACTGATGTCTAGTTCATCCAATTCTGGCCAAAAATAGTCTTCCAACATGACACAATAGCGAACTCCATTGACCGTAACATGACGATCATTTTCATCGACGAAAAAATACGGTCCAATCACACCTCCGGCATGAAATCTACTCCACACGGTCACTTTTTGTGGATTCAATGGAGTCTTTTGAAGTATTTGTGGGTTTGTTGCTGTCAAAGAATGCATATTTTGCTTATTGACAAAGCCATTAAGCGAAACGTGAGCTTCATCGCTGAAGATACAGTATTTTCTTCAATTTTTTCCAAATTCCTGTGAATAGCGTGGAATCGACTAATTTGGCTCATTTTGAACTGAAGCACTTACGGCTGCGATATTTTCTGTACTTCTACCGGTGCGTTGTCTTACTAGTACAGGAACATTCAATAGTGAATATGTTGACTCAAATTTATCGACTATAGTATGCACAGCCTGTCTGGTGGGACGATTATTACGACGGAAAATTGGAGTAAGCGCTCTTCTAGTTGCGACCGACCGACTCAGAATTTAGGTAGTCATTTTAATTAATTTCCAAACGTTGCTTGTTCGTGAACTTCACCACGATAAGAATGTAAACCTTGGCTGACGTTTTGTCATTGACAGATCTAAAAAAAAAAGTTCAAGAGTACGTATGTATTAAAATACAAAATTGTTATGTCCCTATTGAAAAATCCTTTATTACCTGTGGACCATCTGGTGGATTTTTTTGTAAATTGCATGTTATTTTGACACTGACAACTCTTTTGTGCTCAAAAAATTGACAGAAATACAGTATAATATTTATATATATATTGACGGCGACAAGACTGATTACTTTTGCCCATCCTTCTTAATTAAATTTCCTACTGCAGTAGACTTTTGAAATGACAAACTGAAAGATGAATACTCCAAAAAATTGACGAAAATTGCAAATGAAGAACGTGCAACATTTCAGGTTCGAAAAGATGAAAGCACTTTCTTTAACTTCGATTTTGTATCTAGAAATTTTGAAGATACACGCAGGTTCACTTTTTTTTATTTTAGTACACATAAAATGAAAATACAGGGTGGCTGACATGTACTGTTACTAATTCAAATAGCTGTATTTTTTTAATTGTCAATATTTTTTATTGAATCCAAAGAAAAAAATGTTGGAAATTTATTCAAATTCAAGGATTTAATTAATATTTTCGATATGGCCACCTTTGGCATGAACGATTTCCTTGAGACGGACAATAAATTTATGGCACTCTGCACGCAAATGTGTTTATAGAATGCGCTTCCATTCTCGGCGAAGAGCTAACTTGAGCGCGTTCGTTGTTTGGTATTTTGTAGTTCCAACATTGGCCTTCAAAATGCCCCAGATAAAAAAGTCTAATGGATTCGCATTGGGAGAATTCGATAGCCATTGTGCCGAGGAAATGAAGTGCGGAACGTTTTGTCGCAGCCATTCTGATTTACTCGGGCTTTGTGAGAAGGTGCCGAGTTCTGTTGGAATGTCCAGGATCTTTCGCCGAAATGTTTGCATGTCCATGGCTTCAACACAGCTTCCAAGATAGTTTTACGATAAACTATCGCATTTATCTTAACGCCACGGCCCAAAAATACAAGCGGAGACCTACCATCGGGATTTACTGCGGCCCAAACCATCAAAAACGGTGGCGCTTGCTTCCTGGTGGCCATTCTTTGATCGAAATTATCGTATGACCTCTCCGGCAAATAAACTCTATCATTTTGCTTGTTGACAAGTTGCTCTCCATCAGAGAAATCGATGTTTGGCAATTGGACACTTGCGTGCAAGAGGATCTACTCCTTTGCTCTTTCCACTCTAACTTTTTTTGGCCAGGTGTGAGATCATGCACTTTTTGGAACTTTAAGGCCTTGTGTTCAAGCTTATTTTTCAAAATGTGTTGCATCTATTCTCTGGATATGTTTAGCTCAGAAGCCATTTTTCTTCCGCTACGCCGTGGATTTCATTCGACTCTGGCCTCCACACTCCGAATCACTGTTGACGATGTTGCTATCTTTTTCGGACCACCTCCATAATGTTTTGCAATGCTGCCGGTTTCGTTGGAATGCGATATGGTTACGATACACAAACATTTTGTTCACTTTCAAATGTTTCAGCTCACGAACAATAGCTGGTTGTGATTTTCCAGACAAAGAAAGGACAATAGCGCTATTTGAATTCCATTGTCGATAGAACAAAAACTAAACACGTGATAAAAAAAAACCTTACACATTCTTGTCAACAAAAAAAATGAATTAACAACTGTCAAATTTTCAGCGCGCTGTCATGAGTAATTTGGCAGATAAGGCGACATGAAGTTGGTAACAGTTCATGTCAGCCACCCTGTATGTAGGTTTTGTTGTATATGAGGGTCTCGAAGCAAAGTTGACAATCTCCACTCGACAGAATTGTAAAATTATAAATAAATCTCTCATTACGGTTTTTCTTCTAAAATTGCGATGGATTAACACAACTACTTTAATTTATTTATAATGGGGATTGCCGACTTTGCTTCTAGACCTCATATGTTCTTTTTTTTAACTCTTTCTGAAAAATCCTTTACCATCTCGAAAAGATGAAGAATTTCTTGATTCAGTCATGTTTTTAGTACGTTCATCTTATCGAAATCGTACTCTACTCTATTTATTTTCAGTTACCATTTGCTGTGGATTCATACTATTCGATAGCATAATTTGGTACATAATGCACTCGTTCTATCAAAGTCTTCGTCAGATGAATAAATTAACCGAGATTGCAACTGTTGCCATACCTTGTCCACCTCCAGGCTCTGTAAGTGCCAAAACATTTTCATTATATTTTCTCCAATAAATTATAACTTTTTCGTTTGATTTTCAGATTCCCTTTCATTTTCGACGCGAAAATATGTATTTGGGCAGCAATGGCTACAAGCATATCCTTTCCGAGGCTCCTGATGGAAATTATTAAAATTGAAGACGTACCAGCGTGTAATTTCAAACAAATAGCTTTGTCGAACGTATAATTCTCCAGTTCCACGATTTTTTCTTATTGTAGATAGATTGCAGTGCAAACTTGTAGAAAAAAAAAAAGTTTCTTTATAGTGAAGAGAAATATTTTCATAAAAACAAAAGCATATAACATTTAGGCTACGAATGCACACACATTTTTTGTGTATTTTAAGCGATCTGTATACGTTTGATGGATAACTAAACTTATCTATACCAAGCTCCTCTTTCATTAGACTCACCGCAATAACTAATCACTTCGTAAAATATTTATTTAATTTTAATTTAATTGTTGTTCTGTCGGTTTTTCTTTTAACTAGTCGTGCAAGTAGGTGCCTTATGTACCTGCATTTACTTAATTTAAATTTCTTGAAATGTGATATTGGAATTCCACTCCTTGAATAACTTACATATGGTACAACGTAATGAGTTGGTATAGTCTTTCCTTTAATTAAGTTCCAGAATAATCTGAAAAGTGCTTCTTAATATTTTAGAATAAGAAATAGGAATCTTTTTTTAGTTTTAAATAACTTTGTTTGTGGGTGAAAACAAAAACAATAATTAATAAAGAGATACATACATATACATTAGTGAAGTACAAAAATATACTTGGTTTAACTTACATAGGTTATTTTTTTCAGGCGGGAATTTGGAATTCTTCCCAAGATACTGACGAGTGGCTAGGGGAACCAACCACTGTCACAATCCCATTCTTAGTATTAGCAAAGTATGTAGTAAAATTGTGATTTTATTCAAATTAATTTTTACAATACTTAGGTTAGGTAACTGGGAGCCCTTGTTGACAGGTTGTCAACAGCTCACTTACCATTGTGCCCAATATTTAGAACCCTGGGAACCTAAAAATTTAAATCTTCGACCGCTAGGCTAAACCACCCAGATAAATTTATGAATCTCCTTTCCTTAGCTTAATGCTACCTAGCTCATCCAATGTGTATCTGCCAAAAGCAGGTTTCTTTTGATGGCCAGAACTGGACAATCACACAGGAGATGACGAACGTATTCTATTTCCTCTTCGTCCCTGCAGCTTCTACAGTAGTCGTTATGAGGTAACCCTAGCCGTGCTGCGTGATTACCTATCACACAGTGTCTGTCATGACACCAACAGCTATACGGATATCCCTTCGACTTAGTTCTATAAGATTGATAGATCTATTTGTGTCGTAGACTGGCCCTAATGATTTGGCTGTAGCGCATGTATCTAATTGACACCAGCGTTCATAAGCTTCCTTATTAGACTCGATGTCTATCACCCTGTATAGGGTGCTAAGCGGTACTCTAGCCTCGGAAAGGGCCCGCGAAGGGCTTATAAGTGATCATTCTCTGGCTAGTTCGTCCGCTTTTTCGTTACCGGAAATATCCATGTGGCCAGGTACCCAGCACAGGGTCACCATGTTGGCCGCTGAGGTAACATCCAGTCGTTTTTCACAAAGTTTTACGAGTTTGGATCTTACGAGTAGTGATGTTGACTGTAACGCCTTAATGGCCGCTTGGCTATAAACATAGGTGCTGATTACTTGCTCTGAAATATCTTCCTCAATTATCATATCCACAGCTTGTTTTATTGCAGCAACTTCGGCTTGGAAAACACTACAACCATCTTTAAGTCTAAATGAGCGATGTGTATTTCGGGACTAACAATAAACGCCGGCACCAGTACCGGCATTCACTTTGGATCCGTCGGTAAAGATTGCCATTTCATTCTCGAAACAGACTCTTCCCTCATCCCATTCCTCCCTGCTAGGAATTCTAATAGAGAACTTTCGATGGAATGTGGCATGGGGATGATGTAGTCCGTTTCCGACAGGAGTCTCAATATATTCCATCGGTTTAGAATGGAGACATGACCGTAGGGTTTAGGTTTTCATAAAAAGCTTACTAAGTGGGTTTGATGGTTGGGTGTTGTGGAAATAGGGTAAGCACTGACTGGTTTTAACCTGGCAATGCCCAGTGCTGTAACTGTAACCACACATCAATTGTGCTTATTTTACCTCCAAGTGGTAGCCATCAGGTACTGGTCGTTGCCCACTCGGACTCGTCTTAGCAAACTTATAAGCACGAGTGTTGATCAAGAGAAAAAAGCAGCACTGTAAACATGTCAAAGGACGCTTTCCTTCGATGGAAACAACGGTGGCGTGAAACATTCCAGAACGAAAACAACACCTTATCTGGGCTATTTGACATATTCGAATCGAAGCTCAGGTCGATAAGGTTTTTCCAGATACTAGTCAGGGTCTTGGAAAAGAGATGGTGACGAATGAACCGAAGTGGTTTACTGACATCGGACCTGGTGGTCCTCCAGGTTGGGGGTTGTGCCGTCGGGGTAACTTCCCTAACACGGAAAACAAATCTAGTTATGAGAAAGATACAACATGCCTCGGATAATGGACCGCCTCATGAAACAACACGACCCGGAACGTCAAAGGCCTACGAACTAAGAGTATGCACCTGGAACGTACGAACATATACTGTGCACCCCCGGTGCTACTCAAAAACTTGAATATGTCCTCGAGGGAGGTATACAAAAACGACAAAACTGCGACAGTTATTACAGTTGTCACAAAAGATTGCAGGATGCGGATTAGTCTTGGGAGAGTAGAGATCTTCTCGAAATGTCCAATTCTTGACAACGGTGCCGAATGTTCGTGTTGAACGACTTGTTGAATGACGGCCAGAGTGTCTAAGATCACTAATTGATCCAGTCTCCCTGAATTTTTAAATCAATCTCTTCACAGTTGATGAAGTTAAATCACTATTCCGACCATATTTTGTACGAAAATTGCGAACTGTAGCTGCCAAACCTTCATTATTTTTAAAATATTCCTCAATAATGAAAACGTGTTGTTCTTTCGTGTAGCACTCCATTTTTGATAACCCCGAACTGTCAGTTGTCACGCTGTTTCTTTTTTTTTTCGTTGGCAACACCTTACCGCACAAATGGCGCAAAATTCAAATCTTGGGTAAATTTTCGGACACCCTTTACGTATAGATAAACTAAATGTCATCAAAAAATCGAATAAAGACTCACCTCGTTCTTTGATTTCTGAGCTGCATCTTGCATCACAACCCAGAACAACATTCTTTGTAGCCGATGTTCTGGCCGTTAAAATGTGTATCTCCTGAGGCGGTGCTGGTCTGTCATGATCCATGTACGCTGAGGCTACAAATAAGGTGTTGTTATTTACAACCTCCAATTTAACAACTGTTTAATCGGCTGTGCTAAAATTCCAACATAAGATAGCTTTAATATGTCTGTTTAGCAAGGATACAAGTTATAGGCCTTTTATTTGTGTTGTACTCGTAGAAGAGGTTATAGCGGTTGCCTCTGAGCCCCTTAATGGTAGGGCCACCCAGGGATGATTTTGGATAATTCTTAATTTAATCAGTTCTATATATAATCATCGCTTTAACTCCGACACTCTAACGCGTAATGATAACAATGGAGCACTGACGAAATTATGCCCAAAATTTGAAATTCATAGAAAACTGAATTGAAAAGTACGTCACCGAATAACACAATTACTATTGCATGATTTTAGGCATTTTTATTGGTTGTGGTATTAGATAATACATTGCGCATTTGTAGGGTTTTGATGGGGAGATATGTTAGAGAGAATAAGACACATGAAGGCTTGAGAAGGAAATAATTTACTTTCTATTGCTTGAATGTGGCACGAAATTAATGTTCATGAATTTATTACACAAAAAAAATACAAGTAAATCTTTTATGTAATCGATTTGGTCCATAAAAAACTATTTTTGTAAATATATATGTGTGTGTGTGTGGGTGTATAAATTGAATACCGGTAATTTGTCAAAGGATTTTCGACTGGTTCCATGGTGTAATGGTTAGCACTCTGGACTCTGAATCCAGCGATCCGAGTTCAAATCTCGGTGGAACCTTTTAACTCTTTTTTTCGTATGCGCGCATTCAGAACGAAACTTCAAGTAGATACATATGTACGCGCTGCACTTCAAGCCCATCTATTTGTGATGTAGCAGCCTCTTAAATAGTATCTATGTCTCATAAATAATTGAATTACCATTTGTTTACAATTTTAATTTAATTTACCTAAAAATACGACACGATGAAGAATAAGCTCCGTATTGACGCAATATGGTTACACACCGCATGTCGTATTATTTATCCAGGATGGGTTTGAAAATTCTTTACTCTCTAGGTCGGTACGATGATGTGCATTCGCTTCGACTCTGCTGTTGAAGAAATGATACCCTCTGAACTACGCCTACTACAAGGGTATTAGTCTCCTCAACATCGCGTATACATCTGCCGCGTATATTTGAACGCCTTAATCCTTTTGCCAGCAATCTGATTAGTCCGTATAGTGTGGTTTTAGGCCAGGAAAGTCCACCAGATATTCACTTTGCGGCAGATCCTGGAAACAACTCAGGAACTCCAAATCGGTACACACCACCTCTTCATCGATTTTAAAGTCGCCAGTGAGAGCTATACAGAGCCATGACTACTTTTGGTGCAGGATGACGATGGAGAGTGCAGCTGTACCATCAAATTGGGTAACAACATCACCGATGTCTCTGATGTCAGAAAAGGACTACGAAAGGATTGTACAAAATTCTCAAACTAACATCAGAGGTACAATCTTTCAAAATTCTGTGCAATTACAAGGTGACTCAAAAGTAACGACCCAATATGCATTATCTATGATTTTTGCAAATGGCGTCTCCTGTCATCGTGATTTTGACAGTTATGTAGTAAAGAGATGCAAAAAGCACGGCGATGAACAAAGAATCGCTATACTCCTCAAGAACATGGCATAATTGTGTCGATTTTTTTGCAGAATAATTCATCAGTGATAAGAACACAACGTGAATTTGGTCGAACCACCGTTGGGCATCGACTGGTCGCACAACTCGACGCCAAGCCGCACGCCTTGAAGAGACTGGCTCAACACGAGATAGGGCAAGGGCTGGCGGACCAAGAACAGGCCGGTCGGTCGAGAATATTGATGCCACGCACGAGGATGTGGAATAGTGTCTAGAAGCAACAAAGAGATGATGGATCACACACAGTCTCTGGGGCGTATTTTGGTGATAGACTTGAAGATGTTTCCGTATAAAAGTCAGATAGTGTATCAGCTGCTGACCACCAACCCCGTCTAGAATACAGCTAGCGCATCATATGCCTCAACCATGAAGAGGATGATTTTCCTTAAAAATTTGAAACACAAGGACATATCAACAAGGAGAATACTTTTGGGGCACTGAAAACCAGCGAATCGCCTTTATGATGACGTTTTGTCCTATTAGCCGATGCGGTGTGTGTCCGTTTTTCTTTGTCTTCATTCACAGACAAACCCATCTTTGCTGATCTGTTTCCATACTTACAGCATGTTCCAGAGAAACCATAATGATCACCTTTGGGTTCTAGCTTTAGCTTCCTTCAGGGCTAGTGATTCAGATCTTATCCACTCCTTTGGTCTCTCTTTAGTCTCACGGATATAGAGGTGAACTCAGACTTCATCTGTAGTGACACATCTGGCCAAAAAATCCTCTGGATCGGTTTGAAACAGCTCCATACACTCGCAAGATATCGTCAGTCGATTGCATTTCAGTTCAACTAAAAACGGTTTTGGAACCCATCTTGCAGAAAACTTGGAGAACCCAAAATCGTTTTGAATGATGTTGGGATCCATTCATACGAGAGACTGACGATTTCCCATGATCAAAGCACACATTTTTTCATTTGATAGTTTTCAAAGCTCTCTCGTCCACTTTTGAATTTAGCTACCCAGATTCCCCTAAAGTTGCAACCATATCTCCTCAGAGATCTGCTTCAAAGTAACATTTTTTTTAAACAGGTACTTTTTAAAAATTGCTCTTCTTTGCAGCGAACTCCACGCTGCCAGATAATGCTTTGTCTCCGCCTGTATTTGAGAGCGTAAAATTGTCCATGGGACAGGTTCACCTTCACCACCTAACATACACAAATCCGCTGGTCCAGATGGTATCCCCCCATAGTTTTGAAGAGGTGTTCTTCCACGCTAGCAAAACCTCTGCGTAAGCTTTTCTGTCTATTCTACCGTTTACGACTCTTTCCAAGTAAATGGAAAACAGCATTCGTCCCTAAAAAAGGCGAATATTCCTCCCTGTCCAATTACCGACCCATTGCACTTACGTCCTTTCTTTCCAAGGTCATGGAAACGCTGATAAATCGTCAGCTTATGAAATATCTCGTTTCACGAAAACTCCTTAATGACCGGCAGTATGGTTTCGTAGCAACAGATTTACTGGTAAACTCTCTATCATTCGGCGAAACTAAGATGGTTGCGCTTGATATTTCATAGGCATTTGACAGAGTTTAACATCAGGCTCTTTTGTCGAAAATGCGTGCATATGGCGTCTATGGGATTAGAAATTACCTTTCGGGCGTTCAATACTCCTTGTCTTGGACGGCTTCAAGTCTGCAATTCACCATATAAATGCTGGTGTTCCCCAAGGCTCTGTTTTGTCTCCGACTCTCTTTCTTATTTTTATAAATGATCTCTTGTCTGCAACTTCTAATCCAATCCATTCCTTAGCTGATGACAGTACCTTCAATTTTTCATATTCGTTCCCTAACTCACGTCCTTACTCTTCGGCCGACATTGTGAATTCCATACATTCACTTGAAGATCTGTTTTATCGTTTTTTTTTATAAAAAATGCTCCAGCGAAATAACCAGTTGCATTTCCCCCTTCCAAATTTCATCCGCAATACGCATTATGCTTCGAATGCACATCACTTCACCCTAGGCCCTACTTCGGTCATACTGTCAAATACAGGGAGGGATTCGTTTATAAGCCGAACGACACGAATGCGGAATTATCTATTAGGCTCTGTATTTCTCTATCACTACAACCTTCAAATATTTAAAGCCAAAGTGCACAGGCCTCTCCTCTATTCCTCTTCCCCCTGAAACAGTATAAGGGTATTCATATAGCCTTCGGCACGCGTGTTAACTTTTCAATAGGCCAGATGAAAAAGCCAAAGCACATGGCTGACAGCGGACACCTGGAGACGGATCGATGAACGTACTCGTATTGAACTCAACGGATTTCAGCAGCCTCAGCAGTAGACCGCCCCGAAGTAGAAGTTCAGTACCACGAGACAAGAGTGACTACATCAACGCACTAGCCTCCAAGGCTGAAGAAGCAGCAAATAGGTGCGACGGCAGGACCATCTATAGTATTAATAAGGAACTCGCTGGTGGTCATAGTTCCAAGCTACATCTAGTAAAAGACTTGACTTGGAAATCTGCTGACTTTGGATGAGGAACAGCGGGCCAGATGGCGGGAACAATTTGCAATAGTGCTTAACCACTTGTGCTACAGTGATTTGGACCTAAACTCAGCTGAGCATTTCGCAGAAACAAATTCCCGTATTCGCACCTCCCCCCAATAACGCTGAAATAACGTTCGCGATAAGGGCAAGGCTGTTGGTATAGACGGCATCCCTGCGGAACTTTTCCAAGCCGCACCCAACATTTTGGTGGAAATCCTACAGCCATTAATAAGGAAAGCATGGGAAACCGAGGCCTTTCCCGAAGATTGGAAAAGGGGAATGATTGTTAAGCTGCTCAAGAAGGGAAACCTGACAGAATATGGAAACTGGAGAGGGATATGCGTTCTTCCGGCTGTGGCCAAACTAATAGCTAGAATAATTTTGGATCGAGTGAGAGAACATCTCGATGCAACCCTTGACAGTGAATAGACAGGCTTTCGAGCTGGATCCTCCTGCATCGACCACATCAACACCTTGCGGATCATTATCGAACAATGCATCGAGAAGGTCTTCGACAGCTTGTATTGAGATGCTATTTAGGCTTGCGCAGGAAAGGTATACCAGAAAAATACGTCGCTATTATAAAGGCTACCTATGAAGGCGGTAAATGTCATGTCTTACACAACGGTAAGGTGTCCGAGGAATCTGAAGTCCGCAGCGGAGTATGACAAGGATGCATTCTTTCACCACTGTTATTTCTTGCAGTAATCAGTGATATGATCCGGACAGCTCTTTCTGGAGGAAACATGGGGCTGAGATGGACTATGCTGATAACGTTTGCCTGCTCTCACACTGGATAATGAACCTGTATCAGATGGCTCATAATTTGGAGGCAGAAGCGAACAATGTAGGGCTCAAAATAAATACGGCAAAAACAAAAGTCCTTAGCACTTCAATTTCTCAACAAAACACCAGCGGCGCTCAACTCAATATTGCCGGACAGCATGTCGAGAAAGTAAACAGCTTTCTATATTTAGGAAATATGGTCTCAGAAGATGGTGGTACTGAACTGGATGTGGACAGCAGAATTCGTAAAGCAAAGGTTGCGTTCGGTATGCTGTCTAAAATCAGGAAAAGCAATGTTTCCAGCACAAAAACCAAGCCGAAACTGTTCCGATCAAATGTGGAAACTTTATGGGTGTAGTACTTGTAAAATGACCAAGACCGTCACAAGGAAGCTACAAACCTTCATAAATAGATGTCTTCGCAACATCCTAAGGATTTTCTGGCCGAATCGTACATCGAATGACCAACTACACGCGATAACGCGCCAGGAGCTAATAGACATTAAGGCGTGAAGACAGTTCCATTGCGAAGTACGCCATGTATTGGAATCCACTTACCCAATCAGGCAGACGAGTGGACCGCCATAGCCAGATATGGAGAAGGACAGTCGAGGAAGAATCCAGATTATTGGGGATGATGGACGGGTTGCAGAACTCCAAACACGATGGCGCGCAGCATTGTTGACGCCGTATGCCCCACGAGGGGTCAGAGGACATAAGCAAAGCAAGCAAGATATTGAACGGACAAGTTATAAGATCTAGAATCAATGTTTATAACAACACCTTGTCCGGGCAAAGAATATTACTAACACAAGCGAACCTATGTGTCCAATGGACACACACGTACAAAGTTCCTGAAAATATCGAAATAAATACAAATAAGACATTTGTTTTTATACTTTTATTAAAAATAGATCAGTTTTACACTGTTTAGTAAGTAAGTATAAATGCATTATAGTTACATGTTAAGAAAAAAATTAGAACCGAACTATTTCTGGTGACAATTAGAGCATATTTGTGATTTCGAGTTGTGCTGGTTGCATATATTTTTCTTGCAGAAATCACAAATTTGCTTTTGCGTTCTTGAAATCGAAGATGGACACATGTAGCATCTTCTTTTTTTGGTGCTGAAGGCTCTTACAAAGATGGGATTGGTTGTGGTATGAAATGTGACATTGCTTGCACCGACGATTTCAACAGACCAATACGATTTCTTCGTTCAATCTGTGGCCTTATTAGTGCTTCAGCAACAGACACAAGAAACAACCGTCCTTTTTCGTTCTTCTTTTCATTCCACTTAGGAAACATGTTGGTCCAGATAACATACACAGCTACAGAACTGACTTCCAGCTAATTTACAAAAAAAGTAAAAGGCCATCGGTTTGTGTTTCGCTTAGATATATATGTATGCACCAACTGGTCAAGTGAATCTACTCCCCCCTTAGTCCTATTGTAGCTCAATATTATTTCGGGTTTTCTGGAATCTGCTGTGCTGATATCTGGTTTGTCATGAGTCATTGATAGAAGTAAAACACATTTATCTTTTTATACATAAGAAACAAGCGCAGCTTTCTTAGTAAATCCAAATATCGATGAATGTTCTTCTCTTCTTCGATGTGGTAGAAATTCTTTTGGCACGAATCTTTTATTTTTTCTTACGGTCCCGATTATGGTCAGACCATTCGTTAGCATTTTATAAGCCAAATCTAAGTCGGTAAAATGATTATCAAACATTTCTGTGAGAACCATAAAAAGGTTCTGTTATTGACAGTACTACTTGTGCAGCAAGGCCTTTTGCAACCGTGTTTCCTTCTTTACCCACGTATGGAATACCATTCAAAGGATAAAATGTTTCTGAGTCACAAGCCCACCAAATTTTCATCCCATATTTGTCTGGTTTAGCGGGCATATATTGTTTGAATGGACAACGTCCTCGAAATGGCACAAGCTGCTCATCCACTGTTATATTTTCACCTGGACTGTACATTTTTTTTAAATTATTATTTATTTTATTGAAAATATCTCTTATAGGTGCTAATTTATCTTTTTGTCCTCGAAGCGGTCTACTTGTTTTGTCATCAAACCTTATAAATCTCAATAAAAATTTAAAGCGCTTCGAACCCATTGTTACCCTAAAAATCGGAGGACCGTAGATTTGATTCCACAAAACATCATAATTGGTTGCACTTTGCTTGAAATGCCCAGCAGTTAGCAGTAAACCAAAAAATGCATACATCTCAACAATATCGGTGTTCTTCCAATTTCCCCCAATCAAGACTCGAGAAGCTTCTTGGTTTATAAATCTCACAATTTCAGCATCCAAATATAAATAAAAAGCATCTACCGGATCATAAAGTTGTTTTCCTGGTGGCAGATTTACTTTGTGCAACGATTTTACACCTCTTATTATATTATGTGTTCGAACGCGACCAGAAGGAAAAGAAGTATTTGACCAACTTACTTTGTCTGTTGAGGTGAACGTTATCGGTTGCTGGTGTTCTTCTGAGCTAACCTCAATTTCGTCTTCAGAGTCCTCTTCCACATGTTCATTGATACTTCCTTCTCCTTCACTTGCAACTGAAGTATTATCCAACTTCGGACTCGATTCGGAGTCGGAGCCTACATCTAATGAATTCATGCCAGACATCCAATGTTTGGCAATGTAAGAATTACCTACCAAGTTCTAAAGGGTGGTTAAATTTTAAGGGCCGATGTTGAATGTGAACCACACCTAAACGTCAAGTTTTTTTCTGCATTTCATTTGACATTTCTCAATTTCAGACTAACTCAATTTGAACCATGGAAAGATACACAATAGAGCAACGCGTTAAAGTTATTCAGGCTTATTATGAAAATGGGCGTTCAAATCAAAATGCATATCGTGCATTTCGTGATTCTTTCGGTCAATTTAATCGTCCAAATGTGCGTACAATCGGAAAAATCGTGCAAAAATTTGTGCAAACCGGGTCTGTAGGAGATGTGAAAACACCAGTGCATGCTCGTACAGCTCGTACTGCAGAAAATATTGCTGCTGTTCGCGATAGTGTGGCTGAAGAGCCGTCCACCTCAACTCGTCGTCGTGCCCAACAATTGCACCTCTCACGCTCGTCGTTGATGAACATTATGCATAAAGACTTGCATTTACGCGCTTACAAGGTGCAATTGACTCAAGAACTAAAGCCTCTTGACCATTTCAAGCGTCGTCAATGGTCACAATGGTGGCAAGAAATGGCAACAGTGGTTGATCAATTTTCGAAGAAAATCATCTTCAGTGGATTCGTCAATAAGCAGAATTGCCGCATTTGGGCCAATGATAATCCAAGAGTGATTGTCGAAAAACCAATGCACCCACAAAGAGTGACTGTTTGGTGCGGTTTATGGGCTGGCGGCATCATCGGGCCGTATTTTTTCCAAAATGAGGCCGGTCAGGCAGTTACTCTGAATGGTGTTCGCTATCGTGATATGATAACGAACTTTTTATGGCCCGAATTGGAAGATATGGATGTGGACGATATATGGTTTCAACAGGATGGTGCCACTTGCCACACAGCTAACGGCTCTTTTGTGCGACAAATTCAATGGCCGTATTATCTCACGTGGTGGCGATGTCAATTGGCCGTCAAGATCATGTGATTTGACACCGTTGGACTTCTTTCTTTGGGGTTATTTGAAAGAAAAGGTGTACGTCGATAAGCCAGCAACAATTCAAGAGCTAAAGGATGAGATAATTCGGCACATTAACGGCATAGAACCTCAATTATGCCTCAGCGTCATCGAAAATTTGGACCATAGGATAGAGGTGTGCCGCCGAGGTCGCGGCGGCCATTTGCCCGATATTTTGTTCCATACATAATTGAACCATACCAATATTATCATAATAAAAAGAAATGACAGTAATTTCCTAAATAATATGTGTTTTATTCAAAATCAACATCGGCCCTTAAAACTTAACCACCCTTTATAAGAAATATGTATGTATGTAATCTCTTATCGAGTTTCAGTAAAAAGTAATAAAAACGACACTTGTCTATTGTTATTGAAGAAAAAGTCACTCAAAATGAATATTCGCTAAATTGATGCTTTTTCAAAACGATTGAATGACAAGTGTTGCAATGGATCGTTCTGCCAGTTTTTCAAAAAAGCAATGGTAAATGTATTTTTTCGTGGAAAGAACAAAAGAAAAGAGGATCTGCAAACAATATAATTCCATTTTTCTTGCGCATTAGACCTCAGAAGGCCTTTCATAATTGTTCATAAAAAAACAGCTAATGCAGTGCATACTAGATATTCAAAATTGAAACGACGAATATAATAAAATGCAGCATGTTCACACATAAAAAAATCATTTGCACTCGTTTATTTTATACTACGCTCACACTGCCATGTACTTAGCTAACTTTATACTTTGATACTTAGCTAGCTTTATCGCATGTGTCTAATAGACATTGCTGCCCGTTTATGTCCCCAAAAATTTGATAATTTCTTTTTTTTTTGTGCCAATATAATATAATTTCTTCTTCTTACTATAAATCCATTTAAATTGCTACCAAATGAGAAGTCTAAAACCTACAAGCCAAAAAGTGTACAAATTTTTTAAATAAAAGGAAAAAACATAGGCAATGTGTGCGTTAGACACACCTTGCCCGGACAAGGGCTAGACATGTATACAGAACGTCAAAATAATACTCGTATATTCCAAGATTTTATTTTCGTTTTGACTACATCAGGGTATGTTTGGGACAGAAAACCTCCCCTATAAAATTAAATTTAAAAAAAAAAGAAATGTGCCGACCCTGCCAGGAGTCGAACCTGGAATCTTCTGATCCGTAGTCAGACGCGTTATCCATTGCGCCACAGGGCCCATGGGTTTCGTCTGGCTAAAATGGAGTATAATCCCTGTAAGAAATTTTTATACATACACAGCCAATTAGAAATCTGGATTGAGTAGCCCAGATGCATGAAAACATAATTTTTCATTAAGAAATATCGAGACAAAATTATATACTCTTCACATTCCAAATTCCTGGGATCTTGGATAAAGGGATTATCAGATATTTCGGGTTTCCTGAGGGTCACTATCTATTGGAGCCAGACTCAAAATAAGGTTTTCCAAAGCATTGTTCCAGTTGGCTGGCTTGGAGTGATACTCTTAGACCAAAAGTAGGTCCATTGTGTTGCCACTGAGTGAGATTGGATGGTTCACACCGCCCACACTTAAAACTTTTCGTAATGCAGCCTCTGTAGTGTTGCCGAGTACGGGGCATGTACACAAGAGGTGTGTTATTGTTCCAGTTGGCTGGTTTGGAGTGGCTCTCGTTGGGGTACTCTTAGACCAAAAGTAGGTCCATTATATTGCTACTGAGTAACGTCGCATGGTTCACACCGCCTACCCTTGGAACTTTTCATAATGAAGCCTCTCTAATGTTGGCGAGTGCACGAAGTGTGTTGCTGTTTCTTCTTCCTCCTCATCTATGCAGCTCCTGCAGTAGTCAACCATTCAGCATACATACTTACTCATTGTACAGTGCGCTGTTATTACGTTGGTAAGTTTTGAGAGGGTTCCTCTCTGGTATTTGGCCAAAGTATTCTGTCCGTATTACAGTGGTCTAAATCTATGGTTCGCCTTATTTAACGCAGGTTCTTAGCAAACTAGCATTGGTGCCACGATGTCGGTTATCCTATGCTGCTCGCACCGAAAGAACATTGTTGGGCTAGTTCATCAGTTTCGCAATTCACCGGAATTTTACAGTGAAGCAAAGGGTGAGGTTGTACTGTCCAGTATCTCGTTGAGAGATACGAGGCAGTCTTTTACTTCCTTAGATCTAATAGTGCTGGATGTTAGGATGGCTGCCTGACAGTCGATACAAATAACGATATCAGTCTGTAATACAGTATTAATTTAAAACGCTACAATGGCTCCAATAAGACTACAACACCGACTTCGTCCTTAGTTTTGGACCCATCCAGCGCTGAGTTTTTTCCAATAACTTCATTTTAGAATTCCTCTCCAAGGCGGTCCTCCACACTCGTATAACAAATGTCAGTTCTAACTACCAAAGCCAGCAGAGGATCCTTCCTCAAGAAACTTCACAATCTGTCTCATACTGGTGTAAGAGCCACGCAAAAGTTGATCCAAAAGTGTTTTGTTTGACCAATGATGAGAGCAAAAAATTTGTAAGAAGCACTTGTCAGAACAATGCAAAAATCGTCCCATATAATTTGACATCTCAATGATTAACGCATATAAACGTGGATATCTTTGGTCCAATGCCAACATCAAACGGATACGGATTAACCATCATAAACCGATACACACGCTGGCCTGAAGCGTTTCCTATGTAGGATATGAAAGCAGAGACAGTAGCCCTACATCACTCCACGGCTGGACAGCATGGTACGGTGTTCCACTTCAAGTTACGACTGACTTAGGGATTCAATTTCAAACAACTCTTTTCTCTGAACTAAGCAAAATCTTGGGCATAAAACATTGTAAATAGAACAATACGAGTAGCATACCATTCCCAATCCAACGGAATTATCGAAAGGTGGCATCGTTCCCTCAAGTCCACAATTATCTGTCACAACACCATGAGTTGGTCCAGAGTCCTCCTACTAGTTCTTCGGGGATTGAGGACATCCTACAAAAGAGATTTAGATGAAACACCAGCTGAGCTTTTGTACGGCGAAACACTTGGAATGCCTGGAAAATACTTCATAGAATCGTCTAATAGCATTGGTTCAGATGACTTTGTTAAAGACCTACGGAAATCAATCTCCATCGTTAAACCAACAAATATTCGCATTACACAATTGCACCATCAGGACTGACAGCATTCGCATCTTATGGCGTTATTAGAAAATATGATGGAGCCCAAAATAATAGCGATGCATTGAAGAGGTGATCATAGGGAGCCTGCATTATTAGATCAAGACCAAACGACAACTCGGCCAGGTTAAAGAATCGAGATTTCAGAAGCTTGATGCTTTTCCATTCTTTATTGGAAGAACACCTTCTTTTTTTTGTCGGGGCGGGTACACCCTACTGGTCGGGGCGGGTACACCCTACTGCACTCAGACTCAAAAACATGTTCATTGTACAACCAGGCAGAGAACCCCATTTTAATGTGTTATTTTCGTCTTTTGTAAAAAGACGAGTATACGCTTCGGTGATGAAGAGCTTAGGTCATCAGCACTCACCACATCAGCACCCAAAATCTGCCACCTGATCCGAGCAAAGGCAGGACAATCACATACTCTCCACAGACAGTTGCAGACAGGGGTAGCGCTCAAACCTAGCACATGGAGGTGCTTGGCAAAGGCGAAGAGGCCCGTAAGAGCGCCAGTAAGTTGCCTGCAGTCTTTTCTGCTAAGGGATAGCAAGAAAGCCGCGGATTTCTTACAGACGACGGAGACCATTCGTTAAGTCTGCCTGCATCCTGGAGAGTCATGCCACTTTCGATTGTGTTCAAAGCCAATCCTGAACATGAGGAAAGTTGACTTCAAATTTGCATCGCAGCCGTAATTCAGGTGTCATTGCATCAGATGGCATATCCACCACACAGGGGTCGTAGGATAATCGTCGCGCAACGTCATCAAAACTCCAATGCGAATCGTGCCAGAAACCACTTCCTTTTAAACGACACCTACTGACAGGTATAGATCCATCCAGAAAGTCGGGAGAATGGGTTGTGGAAGGAAATAGGTGAGGCAATTTAGAGTAATGCCATTTGTACGAGTATTGTGCAACGCTACGGTGACAAATGTGTCACCGTTGAAACCTTTGTGTAACATAAAGACAACCTGAGGGATATGTTTGAAAGTGTTCGAAGTACGAGTACCAATCTGAAGCTTCATCCAAGGAAAAGTTAAATTCTTGGTGCACATAATTTTGTCAGAAGAAGTGAGAACTGATCTGAGAAGAATCGAAGCAGTGAAAAATTTACAAGTTTCTAAAAACAATCGCCAACTGAAATGCTTTCTGAGACTTGTCACATACTACAGACTGTTTATGAAAATTTTTTGTCGGAATCCCAAAGTGCTTGTAGCAACTGTCTCATATATGATTGATTGCAAGCATTGTGTGCAACAGTATCAGAAGGACCTCATTTCCATCCAAAGAATAAGAGCTGATCCTATATCCGGGTGGAGTGCAGAGGAGACCCAGACATAGAGACAATAATTGCTTAGATGGTGCAAGCATTGAGAAACCAAACGGACAGGACATCTACAATAGAAGACCCAACCTAAAGGATTAGTGGATATGGTTGAACTCCGTCCACGTTCGCAACGACGTCTTCACAAACGCAGCTATTCGTGCCACAGTGGACGGTGAGTAAGTGGCTATGGGAAATGTATGACTGGGTATATTTGGATGTAAAGAGGACACTGGAAAAGTGCGAAAACTTTTTCGTTGGCAATAGATATCGTCAAAATCTGGTGCCGGAAATGCGTAGCGTGCGCAGCTAACAAAGGACCAATAGTTAAAATGCGATGACAAATCAGTACAACAAATGCAACAAAGGAATCGCCGCTGACATCACAGGTCTATTTCCACAATCTGACAATGGTAATAATTTGTCATTTGTTTTTCTTAGTTATCATAGACTACTTCAGAAAGTGACCTGAAGCGTTTGGCATCCTTAACCGCAGTAGAACATATTGTCAAGATGCGTGCTCTTATAACAATTTTTGCGTAGCATTTTGTAACAATTATTTGAATAATGTTGTCCTTTACCATCGGGACTGTGGTTGGATTGTTGCCGTCAACAACTACATATGCAGATTTGATACGTTCGTGAAACCGCATTCTGACCATGGGCGAAACTTCGAGTCAAAGATACTCAAAGAGGTGTGTCAACTACTTGAAATCAAAAGGACTGGGACAACAGCACTTTATCCATCATCGGAGGGTATGGTAGATCGTTTCAGAAGAACATGGAACGAACATATTTTCAAGGTTGTGTTACCTTGTTTTTAATGTCCAGCTACATAGTGAGATGAATTTTGTATCCCCAACTAATGAGCCAAAATGTGAAGTAGATCTTAGATAAAGGATCAGAGATATACACCAGGGGACCAGGATTAAGACCAGACCGATCAGTACGACGCCAGGGCAACAATGCCGGGATCCAGAAAAGGAGATCTTTTATCGCTGTACACAACCCCCATCGACAAAAATATACATACATAGATAACGTAACATATAGCAGGACTGGAAGGGTCCCTATGGGGACTAAGATGCAATCTGAAAATAGTTGTTAATGTGGCTCTTCTACATCGCTACCATAGAAATAATGCAGATGATCTTAGGAGAGGATCAGTGTAATATAATTTTATATACAATCATAATACTTAAGGGAACTTTCGAATTACTGTAGTTGGTTATGAAATTATTATCAAATCAGTAACTTATTGGATTTCGTGTATAATACGAGGCATATTTGGCATTTATTCGCGACAAACACAAAATCGGCGCCTGTACTTTCAGTTGTTCTTCAATTATGGATAATTACTCGTATTCAATCTGTCTCATCGGCGAAAGGGAACCAACGCAGCTATTCCAGGGCAACCGAGACATACCAATTACCAGTCAGCCACAATTCAATGACAACCAGTGCTTACAAATCGGACCAGATCAACAGATATCAAAACACTACCCTGCAATCGGATACCTCAACACCATTGACAAGGTGTTTATACAAAAGAATATATCACTTGACGAGATACTGACAGGATCCAAGGCAAATAGCAAATATACAATACTTAATCCACGGGGAGAAAGTATTTTTATTGCCCTTGAAGAATCAGGTTCTTGCATTCGAATGATGTGCGAATCAATTCGAAACTTTGAAATGCATATTTTCGACAATTTGAACAATGGAGTGATTCGAATGTATAGGCATCAGGCCTTCTTCTCGCAGAAACTCGAGATATTCTGTCCTACAGATGTCTTAGTGGGCTTTGTGCGACAAGAGTTTACTTTGTTTCATCCGAAATTCGGCATTTTTGATAGAGACGGCACCAAGGTATTGCAGGTTGAGGGACCTATTTGTGACGATTTGTTTGAGGATGTAAATTACCGGGTAAGCATACTACCCTATTCGTTCATGAGGCGAATGTAGATACATTTTATTGCAGATTAAAAGTCTAACTGGCAAGACTATTGGAAAAATTTCAAAGCAATGGATGGGCTATCTACAGGATGTTTTCACCACCGCAAGCTTTTTCCGATTGGAGTTCCCGCTTGATCTCGATGTCAATATGAAAATGTCTTTGTTGGGAGCAGCGTTTTTGATAGTGAGTGGTTTTAATTTGCCTTTTATTTCATCGTACCTATAATCCATTTCCTTCTCCAGGATTTCATGTATTATGATACTACCAAATGTTAAATGAATTATTTTACATATGTATATCGGATTTTTATTTATTTACTTAAACGCTATTACATATCTGATTATTATAATAAACTTAGAAATACGATAATAATTATGGCTTAAAGTAAATGACATCAATGCTTGCACTGAGATTCCTGTAACTTAGTTCAATCGTTTTCATTTTTGCATTAAATTTTTGTTGACACATATTCGATATACAGCGTAGACTATCGTGAGAGCGTTCGCACATTTTCGACACCGGATATACCCCGGACAAACCTATCTAATTACCCACCCATTACACTTACGTCCCTTCTTCCCGAGGTCATGAAAACGCTGATAAATCGGCAGCTTAAGCAATTTCTTGATTCACGAAAACTCCTCAATGACCGTAGCATCAGGTCCACTGGTGATTTGATGGTATATCTTACCAAGAAGTGGAACCAATCTCCCCATTACTTCAGCGAAACTAAGATGGTTGCACTTGATATTTCAAAGGCATTTGACAGAGTTTGACATTTATCGATGAGTCTCTACTTCAATAGATTTCCTTTCGGCGCGTTCAATACAAGTTGTCTTGAACGGCTTCAAGTCTGCAATTCACCATATAAATGCTGGTGTTCCCCAAGGCTCTGTTTTGCCTCCGACTGTCTTATTTTTAAAAAATGGTATCTTGTCTGCAATCCATTCCATCGCTAATGACAGTACCCTTAGTTTTTAATATCTGTTCTCTAACTCAAGTCCTTGCTCTTTGGTCATAAAAGAGGAACTGTAACTTATGTTAAAAACATTAAATTCCGACCTGGATAGCATAATCAAATGGGCTTCAAACAACAATGTGGAATTTAATGCATCCAAAGCACAATGCTCTGTTCTGAACAGTTGAGAAGGAAGCACGGCAACTGGGAAAGAGTTGGGGAGAGCTGAGGCACATTTCCAGAAATCTCACTCGATGGCGCGTATTCGTTGTAGAGGCCCTAGGACCCACAAGGGGATACAGGACATAAGAGAAGAGACAATGCTCTCTTCTGTCTTTCAAGCGAAACCAAAACCCTCAACCATTTGATCAATCGTTGAAACTGAAAGACTTGCCATTCTCGGTATATGTATTGATAACAATCTTCGATGGAACGGTCACATATCTGAGGTCGCCAAAAATGCTACAAAATGTTTAGAATTCCTTAAGGTTAGGTTAGGTTAGGTTGGGCTGGCTGGCTGTCTGTACCTGTCCATCTGTATGTTTCCATTGTGATACCACGGGATGTATTATTTTCCCCTTCTTTTCGACAGGGATAGGCAGGTACAAAGGAAATGAAGGGCCGTTTCCTCCTCCTGCTCGTCCCTGAAAATAGGCCCAGCCTTTTAGCGTATAGACCGATAGGACAGTGCCCCGTGACGACATCGATGACGGTGCTGATCTGCGATCGTTTTAGCAAAACTAACCTATCAGAGCGTTTTTTTTATCTAGCTTGGAGCAGATTTGTCTAGAGACTATGTAAGTAATAAGAGTCTCCCATCTGTGATTAGCTTTTTTGATTGCATCCAGCATGAGTAAATGTTTACACGCAAGAGGCATACCTAAATTTGGCCTTTCCGGCATAATTCTGAGGGTTGTGCATTTTCTAGGGAGCTCGTCAGCATAGATGAATATTGAATTGCTCCGTCATCTCCGTGAGAGCCGAGCGGAAATCTTGATCAGCTTTTGAAGTGAATAAGCATGATACCATGAAAATGCTAATATCCCGATACTATCATATATTACACTACAGCCAGGACTGGAATTCCTTAAATGGTGCTAGAAATATTTTACCCATCTGATCTGATGCACCCAAGACCGTTCTGCATATAATGGGTGATAGAAACATTGTGAACTCCATAAACTCACTCGAACATCGTAGAAATGTTTTGTATGTTTCCTCTTTTTTTTTTATAAAAAATGCTCCAGTGAAATAGCCAGTTGCATTCCTTCCCTTCAAAATTTCACCCGCAATATGCGTCATGCTTCGAATGCACATCAATTCGCCCTTAAGCCCTTCGGTCATACTGTCATATATAGGGATTCCTTTATAAGCCGGACGACACGAATGGGGAATAATCTGCCAGGCTCTATATTTCCCCATCACTACAACCTTCATACATTTAAAGCCAACGTGCACAGGCATCTCCTCTGTTCGACTTCTCTTCAAGGGTATTCATATCCATATCATATTCGTATCATACTCATACATAAAAAAAAATAAAAATACGTCAGTTCAATCCGTCATCGAATGACGGAAATCCGACACCGGATATATCGAGGTGTATAGAATTCAATGAGAGCGATGACAGAATTCCTTCGTTATCCAGATATATGACGTCTGGTATAAATCATCTGGGTAGTTCATTAAAATTATATCTTCGACCCATTGTGTAGATGGTTCCATTCCAAATTGGATAGAGTCAGGTCAGGATACGTGGCGGGGTTCGAAAAATCATAAAATCGTATACGGAATCTGTATCGTACATCCGATGTACAAAATGTATGAAAGGTCTCATTGAGTTTTATATACCTCAGACCGGATATTCGACAACGTATATCCGGCATCGGATACTCGTACGTGTGAAAGCTACAAGAAATTATGTATCCAACGTCGTATGTACAGAGTGTTTATTATTTACCGATTATTTGGTTTATAACAATTATGTATGGAATATTATATAGGACAAATAGCTGCCACTGGGTGCGATGTGGATAAGTTTTCTTTCAACCAAATTGTGCATAACATTTTGGCACATTTCGTGTTTAATTTGACCAATTTCTTGAATAATGTTGGGATTGTGATTGGCTTGTTGCCGTAGACCTTTTCCTTCAAGTATCGCCAAAGGAAGAAGTCGTGGACGGTCAAATAAGGGGATCGAAGGGGCCAATCGATATCGCTTCTGTTTGACATTATGTGGCCGGGAAAAATGTCTCGCAAAATATCCATCGTATCGTTAGCTGTGTGTGATATACTGTAGGCCCAATCGATCGATTGTCCCAAAGCGGATATTTTGTTTATTAACAAAGCTAGATAACTCGACGAAGCTCATCGTCAGTCATGATGATTTTTTTTTTTTTTTTTTCTTTTTTCAAAAATTGTGTTCGTCAATATGGAGCTGCAAAACCTTTTCACTCCAGTCTCGCCGGCGCATATGGTATTTTTCCATTAGTTGTTGAGTCAATTGAATTTTACAAATGCAAATCTTTTTTGATTATTATAAACAAACTTGCCGGAGACATTCCAAATTCCTGTGCACGACATCTTACTACATATTTTGTCCCGTACATACGCTACGAACTCAACCGGACTTCAGTATATATATTGAGATTTAAAGGGTTTTATTATACGTCGAATGGTTGGCTTGCTAGGCACATTATTTAAACTAGCAAAGTTACGCAAATTTCTTCTTGTTCTCAGAATTTAATGACTATTTAGATAAAATGTATTAATAAATCAACACGTTGCTAAGGCGTTAAAAGTTCCATAATATATTGTTATCGACTGGTTTTCACGACCGTCAAATGCGAACTGACAAATGCCAACCAAATAAAAATGATGGCCAAACAACATCGACCTGGAAGATAAAAATCACTCTATATTCGATGCCGCATATTTATGAAACGGAGCTTCATGGCCAATCTCGCAAAACAAACACTTTTTATCTTCTTGAAGAACGACTAACTTAACCTGGACCTAGGGCGGACCAAAAATCACATTTCAGGGCCCAGTGGAGCCACCAATATTTCTTCCGATTCAACCTGTCGACGTTGACTATGTCCCTTTTGCTTAAGTTACTCGTAGTTTTTCCATCTCCCGCGTCAATGGGCTCATACGTTTATCTTCAACAAGACGGTAGACTTTTCCGCCGTTTAACACTTTAGGATAGGTATATTCAAAGAGTCTGATAAGTAACCGTGTGCATTCAGATGCAAGAATGCCTCAGGTGGGGTATATCCAAATAAGTCAGACACGAGTTCGTTCTCTGGGACGTTAGTTGACCGCTCGAAATGTTTCATTGTCATTTCTGGATCCACTGGTAGCATCCAATAGTCACTTATTGGAGATGTTATGCCGATATTCGGAATGTGACAGTATATATGTACAACCACATGCAGGCTCGAAAGTATTTTCTTTAAAATATCTGAAGCTTTTCCATATACGAGGAGCTCGCAGAAGTCAAAATTGGACGGACAAGGTCTTGGTAACGTATCACCTTCACATTGGAACTCATTCAGTTGGAGTAAAAAAGGCTTTTAAGAGATATACGATATATTTATGTGCCCCATTATATTTAGGTGCAAAGAACGACCTGAAATTTAATATAATCGATGATCACACTGTATAAACAAACGCTCTATAGATAACTATTAGTTAAATTTAACTACTGGCTACTCAGCGTTTGTTAGAGAGAGATATTTTGTGACTAACAGGCATGTGTAATATAAAAAGCTTACAGGTTATTTCAAGTATATTTGGGAATATTTTAGGCCTTATAAAAGAAAAAAGAAAAGTTCCGGGAGAGGGTTTCTACCTCACTCCGATTTAGCGTTATCAAGCAGGGTTTTTTTTAAAAAAAAACTTCTTAGGCTCTTCAATGGTCCAATTAAAATTGGTAAGTGTATATAAAGCCAATTGAATTTGCTATCCTATGCTATACTTTTGAACATATTTCAAATCCAGCACTGGGTCTCGTAGCAACAATCTTTGCTGCAGTTGCTTGTTCTTTATGTGGGGCATAAGAGCGTAATTGAGATCTAGAATACTATTTTGAGTTTCTGTTTAAATTTAGAAACAGTGCCTAATGAATACTTACTTTTACTTTAGATGGCGCTACAGTCCGGGGTGGTCGTGGGCCTCAACCAACAATAGTGGTGCTAGCCGCCTCCAGTTTTACACACAAAGTTGGTTAAGGTCTCCTTCCATTTGTGTGCGCCACCTTTGGTGAGGTCTTTCTTTACCACGTCATCCCTCCGGGATAGATTCGAAGCCCTCTTATGCGAAGAATTCGAACCCTCCTGACTATGTCAAAGTCGCTGTCCAACCAATATAGTTTATTGTACCTTCTCCTGCATTCCCTGTCGATACAAACGGGACCAAGAATCACTCAAAGAATTTGTGTTTCAAAACAACCACCCGCCTTTGATAACGTCGAAGCTTTAGCGTAAAGTAGAACAGGGATGATGAATATAAAATCACCTTAGTTGTCCGTGACAAGGCTTTGCTACTCGGTTGACAAGAGTGACTTTTCTTGCAGATCACCATCAGCTGCTTTAACAGTCTGCAAAAGTGATCTTTCTAAATTCCCTGCACCGACTGTGACTCTACTACTAGATTCCCTTCTTCATCCCTACAGTCTTCTTTTCGGGCTTTGTGGCCTTGGTCACTTTTTATATTCTAGTAAAACTTTCGAACGTCGTTTCTGCTATACCACTTCTCCATTGACTCGATCTCGCATTTGTTTATATTACGAGTAATTCTTATAAGCTTGTGTTCTTCCCTTCTCTTCTGTTTGTAGATGTTGGTCACTTTATAAGACTCTTTCTTTGTGGTGAGTGCTAAAAACCAGCACATCAAAGCGACGTTCTCGATGGCTTGCTGACAATGATGCCCTCGAACTTCTTAAGAGGTTCTGGGACACTCTGGCAGTCTCTTGCGATTGTAGCAATTGGATGTTAAATTTTCTCACAGTATTTTTTTGATGCTGTGCTATTTGAGTTATTCGCATACGTACCCTGCCAATAACAAGATAGTAATCCGAGTCAATATTAGCTGCTCGGAAGGAGCCAACATTCAAAATACTGGAGGAGTACTTTGCATTAATCGCGACGTGATCAATTTGGTTGATAGTTAGTTGATCTCTGCACCAGGTCTCCTTATAAATATTGAAGTGCGTGTATTGTGTGGTAGCCAAGCACAATTATAATGTCATAACATGGACTGTCGAAAAGCTCATAAAAGAAATCTTTGGTCACATCGTCCTTACCCTCTGTGGGGGCCTGACAGCATATTAGGCTGATGTTTTTGAATTTTGATTTAATGCAGATTGTCATCAGACATTCGCTCACATGCCTAAGGCTCAAGACTTCTTGTCTGAGTCTGCGTCTGAGTCTGCGTCTGACGACAAATCCTCATCCAAATAAATGCTGCTTCTGCTCCATGTAGCCATCACCATAGCAGATGTCACAGTTTTTTATCCGCTTTTTGCCCGACCACACTTCTTAGATGACGGTGATATCTGTTTTGTATCAGTCTAGGGTCTCCTTTTAAATACAAACACAAAATATTCCATAGTCAATTTAAATATCTTTATTTTCAAAAATTTAAAATATAATTATCATGCTCCCTCAATGAGCCATCATGCCCATCATCATATCAGTTCCATTCATCATAGAGCTCATGTCCATTGTGGAATTCGTTTTTGGTTTTCCATCAGGGATGCTAATCTGGAACTGCAACAGCACCACTAAGTACGTCACCATTGTCGTCAGTAGCTAATAGAATCACCAGAATACAAATAAACTACTCTCATCCGCCACTAGTCTTACTTACGCCTTTAAAAAGATTCCTATTCACATCGAAGAAACCACCACAATTTATATTTGAGGGATTCATTTCGGTAGCCCTTAGAAACATGTTAATCTCTGTCTGTGCATCAGAATTCATCCAATTCAATTCCACCATTAGAAGCTTCTTCTGGAAGTTGGTTTTAACATTATGTGAAGCATAATGCGCTTCGTCACAAATAAAGAACAACATGCAGATACTCCAAAGCGCAGTTATAGCTAAACCAATATCCTTTGTGCCAAATCCTTCTGACAATTGCGACATTAATCCGTAAATCGAAAGCGTAATAATAAAGAACAGGTATAAATTCAAAAACGTAAAAGTGTAACAAGTTGCTGTTCCAGTGTCCCTAGTCAGCTTACTCAGGCGAAGCCACAAAGCCCGATAATCGGCTACCATAGCCGCTGGTCCAATATTACGAAGTGCCTGTTAAATAAGTTTTTTTTTTTTTTATTTAAATAACTTCAACGTTTTTAACGAAGATGCATACCTTTTGAAAGCGTTCAGCAAGAACATTGGCGGTATCACTTAGAGCCTCACAAGATAAATACCACCAAGCTCCAAGCATTGCTGTGAGATTATCCAAGATGCAGTAAGGAATAACCTAAAGTTAGAAAATGCTTTTAATGTCGAATTTATTTTAAACATATTTTTGAAAAGAACAGGCAAATTTTTGGTCAAAATTCTTAAAAACTCGGTTCAGCTTCGAATGTTGAAATATGAATTAGTTAAGTGTACTGAACAACATACTAACAATTGTGATGCTTCCAACTTCAGATTGACTGAACGGTGACGTTTTGATGAAAATCTTTAAATGCAAACGGAAATGAAGTATAAAAGCGCGATCTTCGAATCGTCCCTGATACACAGCTTACGCAAAAATTGCCGGACGGATTTTGATGATAAGTACAAGCTTAACGACAAATAATCTCGCTATATTTCGGAAAGCTCACTAGTTAACACAACAACATCAGCTGTCTTCTGTCTTCACACGAGGGGGACGGGTATATGTACGCCAAAAACCAACTGGCAAAGTTTTTGGTCGACTGCATCACACGCTTGGATTCTTTTGCCGCTGCAGCTACCAACCACGATGAACATCGAAATGCTACCTAATCGAAGCTTTTTAAATCACCAAATATTTATTTTGTATATTGTAATTAGTAAGTATCTTTTGTATCTGCGTAACTTATTGTCTGTTAGCCATTTGAGAGTTTACATGTTTTGTGTTCTGAGTTTTCTTGCACTGGAGTAACATTTATTTATAATTTGCTGATAATTTGCATGTATTGATTAACATCCTCTGTACACAGCGCGCGGGCCTGAAAGTATGTCACATAAATGGTCAAAGTTTGTCCAAATGCAAAATTGATGAATTTAGAAGTTTGTTTGTCAGGTCCAATGTAGATATAGTATGTGTTTCGAAAACATGGTTTGATCCGAAAATTCCTGATTGTGCATACTCAATGCCAGGATATAACTTTTTTCGCGATGATATGCAAAATCGAATCGGTGGGGGTGTTGCTATTTACGTCCGTAGGCCGCTGCCTGTAAAGCTAATTGCAACCTCACCTTCTGATAGTCCGTTCGAGTATTGTTTTATTGAACTTGCATGTGAGAGAAGGAAATATCTACTGGGTGTCATTTATCGACCAAGAAATTACATTGACCTTTCACAGCTTTATTGCTTTCTTGAAAATAATACAACATCGTTTTGGAAAATTATTGTTTGTGGTGATTTCAACTGCAATATTTTAAATCTTGATCTTCTTAATTCGACCATTCCGACTCATTTCACTGACTCAAGTAGCACCCTCCTGGACTTATTTTTTGCAAGTGACACTCAGAATGCTTTTTACAGGCAAGTTTCCGTGCCAGTATTTTCTAAACACGATCTCCTCTTTGCCTGTTTTGATATCGCCACTTGTATAGAACAATTGAAATACTCATACAGGGATTTCAAAAATGTGCGAGCGGATATTCTTGAGCGAGACTTACAACGTGTAAACTGGCTACCAATATTTTCGGAACCTTTCTGCAAAGCGTGATTACACAGTTGTTTGACTGCCATGTTCCTCTTAAAACTAAGCTTGCAAAATGCAACATCAATCCGTGGTTTACCCTAGAGATTCTTAGACTAAAAAATGAACGAGATGCTGTATACATGAAGTGGAAATATTTTAGGCTCCCTGAATTTTTCTCGTCTTATAAAGCACTAAGAAATCTTGTATGTTCAAAAATAAAGCAAGCCAAGCATATTTTTTGCAGTGAACATCTGAACTTTAAACTTCCCAGCAAGATATTATGGAAGAACTTACGTCAGCAAGGCATTTGTGGTAAAATTGATTCAGGAGTTGATAATGTTGATCCAAACTAGCTAAACCGTGATTTCATCAAAATTCAATCGACAAACACTGGTATATCTCCGGTAATCGCACCAAGCGGATCCTTTGAATTTTCCAGGGTTGAACAAACGGATATTGTTAGAGCTGTCCTCAAATTAAAGTCGAAAGCTATTGGTGTTGACGGGATCCACTTCTATTTTATAAAAATAATTCTACCATACATCCTTCCAGCAATAACTCATCTCTTCAACACAATCATAACAACATTGAATTTCCCAAAGTCCTGGAAAGCTGCAAAGATTATCCCAATCCTTAAAAAGAAAGCAACACAAAGAGCCCCAGCAGAATACCGACCTATCGCAATACTTCCATATTTATCCAAAGTCTTAGAAACAACTGTCCACTATCAAATGTCTGCTTATCTTCGACAAAACAACGTTCTTTGTATGTACCAGTATGGTTTTCGGCAGCATCACAGTTGTACTTCAGCATTGCTTAAAGTAACGGACGATATAAGAGCAGCAACTGATAAAAACTACGTTACTTCTAGGCTTCTTGTCGCAAAACTTCAAAATTTGTTTGCTTTCTCCTCATCCGCTGGAAAATTATTTTTTTCCTACCTCACAGGTCGCGTACAACCAGTTTTCGTAAACGGTGTCCAATCCGAATTTATAACGAGTTTCACAGGTGTCCCCCAAGGATCCATATTGGGCCCACTGCTTTTCACAATCTTAATTAATGACCTCCCGAAAGTTGTTCACAACTCCGCAGTGCATATGTATGCCGACGCTGTGCAACTGTACATAAGTAGTGTACGCGGTCTTATCGATAATGCTGCTTATAAACACAATGAGGATCTGAAGAATATCCTTACTTGGTCCAAGGACAATTTTTTAATTATAAATCCACATAAATCCAAATGCCTTGCAATCAGCAGAAATGTTTATGATTCAAATATTTTACTCCCCATTTATCTTGGAAATGCTCAAATTGAATTTGTCCACGAAGCCAAAAATATGGGGGTTTGGTTCAGTGAAACGCTGAGTGGGGATAACCATATCTTGACGTTAATTGGCAAAATCTATGGATGTCTTCGAAATCTATCTTTATCGCAAAACTTCACACCGACAAATACAAGACTAATTTTGGCACGAACTCTACTCGTGCCCCTAAATACATACAGCTGTCAAATTTTCTGTTGCAATAACACTATTATAACACGCAAATTACAAGTTGCATTTAATAATATAACGCGTTATGTTTTTAGGTTAAGAAGATATGACCATGTTTCCGCTCATGCTAAGAAAATGCTTGGTTGTACACTAGAAAAGTATCTTGAGTTTTGCACAATCAAGTACTTACACAATGTCATAACCACCAAACAGCCTCAATACTTATACGAAAAACTAAAATTTGAACAATCACAACGTTCTTTGACGTTGGTTCCACCTCGCGTTACTTATCAGGTCTCGGAACGCCAATTTTTTATTCATACTATTCGCCTTTGGAACGCACTTCCTCTCAGCGTAAGAAGACTCCACGACGCGAATAATTTGTGTGATACTCTCTTTCGGCATATTACGTCTACATAAATTGCAGATACAAATAATACTATCTAATATTAAAAATTGTCTCATTTCTCTATTGAAATTATTTTAACCGCAGAATTTAACATGAAGTTTTAAACTAAGTAATTCTAATTTTGTCATGTCATCTCAATTCTAATTTTTAAATAATGTAATGAAAATGTCAACATTTATGCCTAAAGTCTATTGTAAGTGTTGTTGAAAAGTTGAATAAATAAATAAATATAGTTTGAAGTGTTGATCGTCACAAATTAAAACCGTTAAAATATTCAGCTTAGTTTTTACATAGAGATTGTATCTCGTTATTACACTCTACAGGTTATATTAATTTTGTTACATAGTTGATAACATAGAGGCCCATAAACACGTCCCCTTCTCAAAAAATTTAATTTTTTTCGATACTATTTACTAGAAACTAACAAATATTTTCTTAACGCCCACAACGCTGTTAACGATGATGCTTAAGCTTTATTGTGAATATTTTAATAATTTTGGATACAAGTACCGACAGCCACGCCCACTTTGCTCTATGGAAAATTCTTAGCAACAAATTATCTTGTAAAATTCTTAAAAATCTCGAGAGTAATCTCTGATTCATTGCATTTGAGAAGAAGTTCACAACGCCACTTTCTTTTATTAGCGATGTATTAAAAAATTATGATCAGATCCGAATTTTTTATGATCGACATACAGGGTCTATTCTATCTGACTTATTCACAATTTCGTTATGTGTGTGAATTTTCCGCACAGCTTCAGAAGCCTTCACAAGACCTACGAAGCTGGAACTTTGCAGACTTAAAGGAGGAACCCTGAAGAAGAACAATATGGAGCAGAATATCAAATTTTTGCAGTATATTATGTTAGATAGGAAATTTTACTTCTAGTTGGTATACAATTTTTCTACTTGTATCCGTCTTCCTATACCTCTCCAGAAGTTTTCGGATGACCTAAAAATGTGAAACCTTACAGACTTAATGTAAATTAACAACTTGTTCCATTGATAGTATTTTTAGGTTTCTCCCATCTGCTTCCGGGGTCTCCAAAGACCGAAAGAACGTGTTTCCAACTTTCGGACCAGTGAAAATACATCGAAATAAATCATTTAAAATCGTCTCATTTTCATAAGGTTTGTGGGGGTTCAAAGGTTTTAAAAAAATTACTTCATTACACATTGAACAAACAGTGTTGTTTGTCTTGTTTGATAGGAAATGCATGAAGGTTTTGTGGTGATACTTCCAAAACCGTATTGGAATAATCCATACTTGCAAAATTGAGCACAAAGAAGAATACTGATGTCACACACTTGGCGGATGTTTTTTTAAAAACTTCCTCGTTTAACGAAGAATAATAAAAAGTTATGCTCCTTTTTAATTCAAATGAGTTTTTTTTTTTGTGGATTATTGTTTTTCTTTGTGGATTATTTTTGAGTTTTTTTTCAGTCAAATTGATTATTCTCGCCTTGGCTCTGAGGCAATCTGGGTAATTTTGAAGACTAAAAAATAAATAACATCTATTTCTTTGCGTCATATGTCGAAATCGTTGAAGTTGTATTTCTTGCAATTGGAATTCACCTCCAGTTTTCCAAAACGTTATTCGTTTTGTCTGCATATATTACGGTTTTCTGCTAAAACCGTCTGAGACCTTCGTGAGAATAGTTAATATCCAAAAATTCACTAAAGTCCTGATAATTTGACCTATGGCCCAAATATTAAATTTGAACACAATTGATCCAGCAGTTTTCGAGGAAATCAAGTTTTTCAAAATCATCCCGATTGAAAATTCTAATTTCGCCTATAATTGTGACCTACAAACCACTGATATGCAGCTTTAGGGAGAATCTGTCCAGCCATTTAGGCTGTCATACAGCCAGACGGATAAACAGAATTGAGAGACTCGATTTTGAAAGTTTTTCTATAATAGTTGTACCAAGATTGATCAAAATCTTGAAATCGGTAATTTTCACAAACCAATAAGTGGAAATTGGTTTTTAACTATTTGCTTGGCGTAAAGAATAAATGAAGTGAAAGAGGATCTGTATTTATTAAAAAGCAAAAGCTAGCTCATTTGAGCCAAATCTAGCCCTCATTTTTATTTAATCTATCGCTGACGACAAAAATATTACAGGCATCACTGATAGGAAAGCAATATTAAAGAAATTCTAAAACTTAACTTTGTAGCATTCTGTATTTTAAAATTTCGTAGTCTATCTTCGCAAGGTTCTGCCCCCCGTTATGGACTGTAAGTATTCAAAGTTAAATATTTCTAAGTAGTCCACTTTAAGAAATTGTATTTAATAGATACAGAAAATGTTCTTAATAACAGCGTGTGTTTTAAAAATCGAAAATCTGTGGGCAAAATTGTATCCTTCTAAATAATCAGAGGTGTTCTGGGAGGACACACATTCGGTAATTTAGAAGAAATTTTTTTTTTTAATATTTGATGTAGCTCCCTGTGTTTTGAAATCGAAAACTCGTCCCTTCAAGTTTTACGCCATGAGCCATGCTGTACGCATAAAGACACAAAAGTTTGTCCATGTTATGTTCATTCCCATAGTCCGTACTAGAAGTGTGCAAAGTTTCATTATGCTACGTCATTCGAGCGGTCTTGAAAATGTGAATTGGCATAATACACACTGACAAGTCTTATTAAAGTGATTTTTAAAGTATTCCTTGTGAGACACTGTATTTTAAAAATCTGAAATCTGCCTGCAATAGAGTGTGAAATCGTTTTTTTTTTTAATTCTAAAAAACATTCCCTGATACACCCTGTACTTTAAAAACCACTTTATCTGTAATCAGTGGAATTAGTGTGAAAAGTTTCAGCTTTCTAAATCAGTCAGAAAGGAAACACTTGCAATATGTGAACTATTCGTAGGGGATGAAGCTTCTAACCAATAAAATTGTTGCCATGAATAACTTTATGCTAAACAACATTTTTTGATAAAGTGGACGGTTTTCTAGAAAACACCCAAAAATCGAAGTTTTGGGCTCCATTTTCCAAGATGGTGGCTAGAGCACAACTTTTTTGTTGAGAAAATATAAAATTTAAATGAGTTCACATTTCCTGAAATGTCTTGTCTATACTCCAGAACAACTGAACGGACTTTGATGAAATTTAGTTTGTAAGTTCGATCTAATAAAATAAGTACTACTCCTGTTTTCTCTTAGGAAAGCTTTTATTTTTTATGCCACCCAATTTAGTTAAAAGTGTTTAGTTTTTTTTTCGAATAACTATATATATTTATAATAGGGTTAATTACGGATCTCCCTTTAACTTTATTTCACTTACCTGGACAAGATGAAAGTCGGCCATTGTGATATGAGTGATTACCACGGACAAACTCGAAAGCAATGGTAAGATAATTGTCACGGCTATTGCCTTATTTCTTATGTTAAGCGGAACACTATGACCTGATATTTGAAAGTACAATATCTGAAAAGAGTAAGGTTAACCATTATCAAGATCAGTGTTATCAACAAATATTTTTAAAGTCACCTCAAAGTCATTCCAATCGTTCATTAGATGTGCAATTTTTTTCGTCTCCGCCCACATGATCGGAATGAGAAAAATAGGTAAAATATTAACCAGAAAAAGATAGGCAATGACAGCCTCCTCAAAAGGACCCTTCAGGGATGATACAATGTGTATACGATTGTTGGTCACGTATCCAACATAAATCTAGAAATATCCAAAATTATGGCAAATATAAATTTTAATAAAACTTTCTTGGTTACCGTCAGCAGAGCGAAGAAGAAAAAAGCATAAGCGAATGATAGAGAACCAAATATAAAAGTTGCATCGCCTGGCGTAGGCCTTGTAAATGGCATGGCTCCAATGCATCGAAGGAAGAAATGCGATGCCCCGATGTTGGTGTATATTACGTCCTTTAAAGAAAAACACACTTAAAACACACAAAAAAAAAAAGGAAAAGTTTTCTAATCCTCGTACATTCTTAAAATCGTCCGCTGACGTAACTGACGTTAATGAAGGACGAGCATCCGTTCCATACAACGCGATACTGTTTTTCTGGTTTTGTAATCCACTGTACCTTCTTACGGTCGTACTATTAAACGATGGCTTGACATCGAGGAAAATGGGTTTTGCTTTTGTTGAATTCTTATTCGAACCGTTATACATTTTATTTAATTTTTTATTTTTTTTTTTTTAATTCAATGAGACCGGAGCTGTGAACGTTAAACTTTACCAAACTCTCGATGAAAAGTGATTAGGATTTCGAATGGAATATTATTTCTTAGGCTTCGAAGTACGACGACAAAGGGTTGTAAATTTTTAACAAAGTTGACCTAGAGAATACGAAATGCGTTATTTGTTTTATAACGCTAATGACAAACATTTTAACGCTTTAGACGGTCAATATCCCGTTTGGAAGGCAATGGAATAATAGTAACTTCCTGATACGTGTTAGATATTTGTAGAAGTTCTGACCTTAGCCTACAAATTAAGTTTTAAAGGATTTTGATATTTGGATGGCTCAACGCTAGTGGGTCATGAACAATAAAGTCATTAAGAGGATATTCCACAAGTTCATTTATCGATTTAATGTATACACACTCTTTGTAGTTTCAGATTGACATAATAGAAGTTAGTCTACAGTTTAGGGATATTGGCAGTTTGAGAAAAGGCTGTCTGTGTAAATAAAACCGATGCTTTGTACTTTAGATATTCCTAACGTAACATTACCTAAAAGGGAATCACTGCTTCAGACTTAAACTGTTGCTTTAGCGAACTATTTCATGGAGCAATATTCGATTGTGGGACAAATACTGAATGTTTACCACGACATCGTTTCCACGTTGTTGGAGGAGGAACGACATTCCATTGCAGCGTTAAGTTTTCTCTCGTGGAAACTCTTTCTTTAGTGGTGCAAAATCTCGAAACAAAGTGCCATGGCATGGTCTAAAAGCAGATGACTTTTGGTACAGTCCGCACTGGAGTTTTGATGGGATCCTCCGATCCCGATATTGTTTAATATGCTAAACTGCGGTGGAATTCAGCTAAAAGTCACTAATTAGGTAACATGAGTATATGTACAGGGTGCGCCATCTTTTATGTCGGTATGTAAACATTGAATAACTTTGACATTTATCAATCGATTGACTTGAGTAGACATGTTCTTGAAACGTCAATTCAGTACAATTTTAACCATGAATCGCTTCACACCGAAACAACGCGCCGAAGTAGTGACTCTTTACATTGAAAATAGTCGTTCAGTTGTGTTAACACAACGGGCATATCGTCCAACAAGCACCGTCTGACAACACTATTCGTTGTTTGGTGTCGAATTTTGTAGAGCACGGGATAGTGGAAGATCGTCGACATGCCATTCAATAACGCCCAAGACGTTCCAATGAACTGGTTGAACTGGTAAGAGAGTGTTGCCGAGAACCCACATGTGTTGTATCGTCACCGTGCTCAGCATTTTGGCGTCAGTGGAACCACCTTGCGGGGCATTTTGAAGGATGATTTGCATTTATTTCCATATGAAGTGCAATTGACTCAAAGAATATTGCCGACAGACCGTCCACGCCGCTTGGAATACGGTCAAACAGTAGCTCGAATAGTTGACACTGAACCTGATTTTTGGAAGCAAATTTTGATGACCGACGAGGCCCATTTCGCACTCTCTGGCGCCGTTAACAAGCAAAATTGCCGCATTTGGCGAAAGGAGAATTCACACGATATCCATGAAACACCATTACATGACCAAAAAATGACTGTTTGGGCCGGCGTTTGCGCCAAAAACCATCATTGGGCCATTTTTCTTCAGAGAAGGCGAAACAGTTCATTATGTCTGCCCACAAATGTGTGAAAAAAGTCTGGATGGTTACTCGTTTCAACAAGACGGTGTGCCATGCCACACTGCATATCAAACAATGTAGTTTCTGCAACGAAAATTCCCTGGACGTGTGCTGTCTAAAAATGGAGACATTGTCTGGCCACCCAGATCTTCAGATTTGACCCCCTCGGACTTCTTTTTGTGGGGTTATTTGAAAAGCAAAGTGTACGCCAGCAAGCCTCAGACCATTGACGGGCTCAAGGCAATCATTCGTGCCAAAATCATCGCTATACCGCCCGAGATGCTCGAAAAAGTGATGGAAAACGCAGCAAGAAATTCACATTTTGCTTTGGTAAATAGATGCGGGCATTTGATTGATGTTGTATTCAGAAACTAGTCCAAACAAATTGTAAAGGACCAAATTAAATAAAAATACCTCATATGTATATGGAAATCTAAGATATTTGTCACATGCATAGACTTAAAAATAAAAAAAATACGTTAGTAGTTTCATCAAATAGAGTGGGAGTAAGATATGAGAAACATTTTGGAATCACTTTTCTTACACGCCCAGCTTAAGAACCAACAAATGCATTTTGATTAAACTTGAGTATTGAATTACTTCCGATATGTGGATACGATATGTGGGGCACATCGCCAACGCCGAAGTTTTTAGTTTTTAAGTTCTTCTGTTCAAGGAAATTTATCACATAAAAATAAATTTTATATTTTGGACTACTTGGATAGGGGTCTAAATTTTTTTTCTCTTGGGGTACATTTTGCCCCAAAAAGCCCTCTACAAAAATATTGTTTAGTTTAGTTTGAATTGGTTACAAGCGGACGAACAGATGGACAGACAGACACCGTGTTGAATCCATTAGTGTTCCGTTTATACCATCCCCTGGTACGGAACACTAAAAATCAATAACCCTATCAAAAAATCATCCGTGCCGACGGGATTTGGACTTGCGACTCCCGATGCAGAATTGAATTGTCAACACAAGCATTAGCCAAGTCAGCTTTGCCGGTCAAAATATATTTTTTTTTTGTTCAAATACTCACACGAAGTCTATTGTAGTACCAACTAGAACTCCTTTTGGTGTAGTGGTTAGAGAAACTAGGATTTTATTCATTCCTCTTTTATGCTCGGGTGGCTGTAGTTGCTGTTCCCCGTTCGGACTTGACCCCGCACAGTTCGGGTCACAAGCGAACACACTACCCACTACACCATGACCACCCTGTCAAAAGATATACTAGTCATTCAATCAGTGCACTTGATAACTAAATAATCTTAATGGGATATTTCACATGTACATAGGTTTGATACATACATATTTACTCGTATATGCACGAGTATCTGCAAAAATTTAAGGAACAAACAAATTTAGCACACTTGAGGTCTGTTCTGTAATGTACAAAACGATGTTTTCAAATCTGTACATTCTGACTGACGTAATCGTAAACGAACACAAGGCATGATTGAATAAGTACAAGTATATATAAGGCAGAACTGTAAAATTTCAAGTACAAATACCAGTACCGGGACTTATACTTGTACTTCAATACTCGGATACTGGTACTTGAAAAAGCCAGGTATCAGTATTTTTCAAGTACTTCATCGCAAGTACTAAGTATCGCGTACTTGAGTACTTGACCAGTACTTTCAAGTACTTGATCAGTTCTTCGTTTCAAAGTAATTTATTTTAAAAAAAGGCGCGTTGAAAACATTCTTTAGTAATTGCCCCAAAAAAATGTTTAGGTGTTTAATTGTATACAATCTAGTAATTATATATAGAGCCTCTATTAGAGATTAAGTGATTAATGAATTTACCTTTCATGTAGGATACATAGTAAACAGTTTTAAAGAACAATAGAATAACTCACTATAAGTGAATAAAAACATTTATACATAAATGGCTAGAAATTAAACTATAACGAAAAATGTGTTTTGGATCAGAAATTGGGTAAGTTTCACTTCGCTCGCTGGCTCAAGGGTTTTAAAATTTCGAATAGATTATTTTCCCACAAGTCGCTCGCTATGGTTGCTATAACAACAACTGGACTTACAGTTTCTGGTCTGCTGAGCAAAGAAACACTTTCTTCTAATGAAATACATAATAATTTTCCTTTATAAATTGACGTTGGAACAAACATTACTCAATAGATTAGAAAGTACTTGAAAGTACTGGTTAAGTACTTGAAGTACTGACTAAGTACTTACAACTACTGCTCAAGTACTTTGGAACTTAGGTACGTGATACTTGGTAATACTTGAAAAATACTGGTACTTGCTTTTTTTCAAGTACCAGTGTACTGAAGTATAAGTACCAGAAATACTTAAGTACTTTACAGGTCTGGTATTAAGTTACCCCATAATTAATGCTAGTTTTCGTGTGCCTCATTCAAATTAAAAAAAAATGATGGCATAAAGTAAAGTACTGGGAACAGTTCTACGCAAAGTTTATAAAATTTCTGATTTAGAAATTAAAAACGAGTACACCTTCGATTTGAGTCTGATTTCACATTCTCCGACTACTCAAAGACTTCAGGAGCCTGAAAAGATATTAATCGCTGAGGGTAATATAAAAAAAATACTCTGGATGATCCATAATTTACCAACTAAGCTTTAGACTGTCTATATTGTCTCTCTTGCAACATACGACCTGGCATTATATTGTTAAAGGAGTATCCCTCTCCTTTAAGAGCTGCCTTCAGTCGATTTAAGACCAGAATTTGCCGTCTCCGCTACTCAAATTTGTAGTTAATGAAATAAGCAAATTGTGAATATCGTGTGCGTTTAGATAAGAAACTACGTTGAATTTGTTGAGACTAATTAATTGAGCAATAGGAAACGCCGAAACGCACACATTCGATTTCTATCGGCGATTATTTAGTCACTATAAATAGACAACACGGTTCCTTTTTGGAATGCGAGCATGAGACACGCAAGTTATCTTAGAATAATATTTGCGGACCTGGGCTCGTCACGTAATTTCTATTGTGTTGTTGGTAGAGCTGTTGAATGATCGCGTGGGTGAGGAGTAATATTTCAGGTTTAAGTGGTCTCTACCACTTAGAAGAACTCATTTTTGAGATCTTACGAATTATCTTGATATTCCCTTATTTCTCTTTGTAGATCTGAGTAGTCCGCCGATTTAGATTCTGATGATTTAAGGATTCTAGAAATTTCAGTCGCGCTGATAGAAAATCGGATGTCCATTTGGACCCTAACACAATACCTTAGCAATACAGAATGAAAAATGCGACGCATATCCCACCATACAGAGAGCATTACCTTTATGAGTGGAAATCTACCTTAAGCATTTGCTGTAGTTTGCTCGACGGAATCTTCAACTACCTAGGATGCTATATGTTCCCATTTTTCATCATCAGTTCCATCCTCTTAAAGAACGGATCAAAAGCTAAACATCAACGACGAGCACATTGCTATTCGATGTTGCATTTTCTTTTTCGGCATGATATCGCATGAGTTTGGTGGCCAAATTTAGTCGCCGAAACCAGAGATGACGCGGCCGGGAAACTTTGTATACAATCTCGTAACTGCATTGCCTCGCGCGCTGTGTGGCAGATGGCACCATCTTGTTGAAACCACATATCTTCCACATCAGTATCGTCCAATTGGTGCCAAAAATAATTTGTTAGCATATCCCGATAACGTTAGACTGTTACAGCAGTACCACGATAATTTTCTAAGAAATACGGCCCAATCCCTCAATGGAATAAGCTTAACTTTCTCTAATGAAGCAAAGTATCTGGGTCTTATTTTGGATAGGAAACTTAGCTGGAAACCTAACATACAAGAAGGAGTAAAGCCACGGTAGCCCTTTTTTATTGCAAATTTCTTACAAATGGGGTTTAAAACCCAGAATAATTTACTGGCTCAACATCTATGTCATTTTCACGTACGGGGTGGTTATCTGATGGACTGCGTTAGGATAAGGCCATAAACCATACAAAAAAAACTAAGCAAAGTCCACATATCAGCTTATTTATGCATGAGTGAATCATTCCGCACAACACGCTTTGCAGCACTGGATACTCTGACACCCCTCGAATTCTTTGGTAGGGAAATGGTAACTATTTGCCTTAAACGAACTTCACGGTGATCCAGTAAACCATTTGGCCATACCTCCATTTTGAATAACTTCAACATTTCTCCTGAAAACACTGACTACTCGATACCCAGGTTAAATTTTGACAACAACTTCCAAGTCACCATCCATTCCAGGTCATTCTGAGAGCAGAAGACAAGTCTATAAATTTCTACACCGACGCGAAGGTTCAAAACCTAACGACGGGGTAGGTGAATGCATCTTCTCTGACAAGCTTTATCTTAGCCTCTCCTTCCGTCTCTTAAATCCTTGTAACGTATTCCAGGTGGAAATAATGGCAATGAATTGGGTCTTATCCTAGCAAATATCAGCAGTAGATATCAGTATCTTTTCAGACCACTAAGCCGCACAGCTCTAGATTCCCGATCGTGTCTTATAGAGGTGACGGAGTAGTTCAAAATTCACCTTTGTTGAGTACCGTGGCATACATTCCAGAGAATTGTAAGCCCGATAAACTTACCAGACATGGGACAATGATACCCATTCTATCAGATAAAGGTTTCTTGGGTATACCGATCGCTACATGCAAAATTAAATTAAAGCTACTACAACGAGACATCACTGGGCACTGCCTTATAAGTAAGCATGCAACAAGGCTTGGTGTATATTCAAACTATTTCTGTAGAAGCTGTATGGATCAAGAAGAGGAGGCGACTACTGTTCACCTTTTTTATGTCTCCCACAGAAGAAAACTTGATTTAGGAGCCTTCTGCTTCAGCAACCTAAGCGGTCTGATAAATGTAGATATTAGAAGCCACCTATGCTTCATCAGAAGCTCCACCGAGTTGGACGATTCAACGAGTGGGTAAGGAAGGTCATTGTTATATAGGTAAATATGTCAGCCTTTTAGCTGGCAGCCACTTCAACTTAACCTAACCTACGACTCAATCATGGCGCCGGCCTAAATTCCGCACCACACAGTATCTTATTGTGGATGCATTGGTTATTCCTGAATGGCCCGTGCATTTTAATGAATTCAAATGCGACAATTTTGTTTGTTTACGTAGCCATTCGGTAGAAAGTAAGCCTCATCACTGATGATGATTTTGTTCGAAAAATCGCCATCAACTTGGTGGTTCTCTAACATCCAATTGACGAAGTCACGACGCTGTCCATGCTGGCTTCAATCGCAGACTAAATTGGATCATGTAGGCATGCAGATGCATAAATAAATAAATATAAATATTTTGGCGCTAACAACCAAATTCAGGGCATGGCCTAGCTTCTCGCAGCCACACATTTTTTTTTATTTGGAATCGAACCTTGAAGTGATCGCGCACTTAACCGCTGAGCCACGCCACCCACTCTCGTATACCATAATTACAAATGACAATGCTTAGTACTCACAAATGTCAAATGTCAGCTATTTATCTTTGACAGAACCACAGTAGTGCCAAATTTAAATTGTAACCTCCAATTGAATCATCCTTTAGTTGCAAGATTGGCAGACAATGTTTTAAATTCCTTGAATACCATAACCTACTCAACTGCAATACGAGTAAAGAATGTTTGAGGAAGGATTTCGACGATTCTCTTCTTAAATAGATACGGATACGGAGTAAGCTGTTGCTCTCCTTCTGTACGTCATGCGCAAAACATTCTATTTGTTTACATTTCATTGAGATATTTGCAGCCAACGAGACAACTTCGAAGCAAAATTTTCAAAGAGTAATTAGTTGTGAGTTTCAAGCCGATGTGGGCGGATGTTGTAAACTGTTTGACAAAATCCCAACGTCTTTCTCGTATCAAATGTACTCGCAACGCAAGTATACGTTCAAACGAATCCCTTTACGTACAGTCGAAGTGAAACCTAACAAATTCCAGATATCGGGAATTGTGATATCGAAGTGGAGTTTTCCGTATGCACGTAATCTCTTTTAATCGGGATTGAATGGTTTTGTGACAAAAAAAAAAGTATGCTACCGATATCCGTTCGTGTATTGCATCCGCATTCATTGCAAGCCACAAAACAGTTTTATTGAAAAGTGTTATAGTGTTGAGCAGTTAGTCTGATTTAAATTATTTGATGCACCTGTGCTCTTGTACTACCTTCATTGTTCGTCGGTCATTAATGGTCACTATCGTATATTGAAGGATACCTATAGCAGCGTGGAAAGATTATGGCTGTTCTACAGTCCTGCTGCTTTTGGAAAACCGTCCGTAAGGGGAGCTATGCTAGTGCAATTTATACATTGGTAAATAAATTTTACACTGAATGGGTTCTTTGAATATTTTCCGGTATTTTGTGCATTAGAACTACTCGTACCACTGAAACAATCTGCTTTCGAAAAATGTGTGAAATTTTGAAATTTGTTTTCAAAATAGAGAAATATCTATCTTCAGGAAATTTGCAAGTGCACACCCTGGTTGGTGTACAGTTGGAGGACAAAATTATAAGACACTCCCACAAATTTTTTTTTAAAAAAAGTGTGTACAACATTTACCAAATCTGATTGAATCATTAGGTAGCAGGATGTATTTAGACCGCACTGCCATAGAATAATTTCTGGAAAAACCTTTTCTTATTTTGGGGAAAAAAACAAAAACTAGGTGAGACAAAAAGATAGGATCGTATTGTTAATCATTTTGTGTCTATACTTCGTTCATTCTGGATGTATTTAATTATTCATTTATTTTTTTTGCGTTGGGAGGTGAGTATATCTTCCAGATGAAACTGAGCCCGTACTCAGTAACAGTATGCGTCTTCCACCCACTAAACTCTCCTCCCCTTCTACCCTATTCCCTGCGGTACCGCCGTAAAGCATTCCATCGCAGGGATTTTGAATCAGCTGTCATTTCTGCTTCTGTTAGTCTGGTTGAATTCTTCCTTTCCCTCTCTAGACCCCGCGGTTTTTCATAATAATCCTTGCGTTTTCATCAATGCATAAGCATTTCACCAACAATATTTCCAGGTGTTGGTGGCTCGCCGAGTTTTCTTGTCAGTACTATCCTTTCCCCGATGAATCGTGAACACTGGAAGAACACGTGTTTGGCAGTAAGAGCTATCATCATGCTTGTATTTGAATACTTACGAGCGAAAACATCCATGTCCTGTCAGGATCTGGGTTAGGTGACACTTCACTGCACCGTGATGCCTTTCTAACCATAGCTGTATTTGCTGTATAAGTTTACCCATCTACCTCCCTACCTTTCTCAGAGGTATTCCAGAGCTCTTGTCACTCCCTCACGCTTCGCATTCTTTCTTCTATTTGTCGGTTTTGATCACCTACACAGGCCGACAAAATTCATCGTACGCCTTTTACTCAAGTTATTCATAAAAGCAATAAAATGCATTGCAGTCCAAACGACATAATTCTTCGTACGGCGACTGATCTCGTTAGTTTTTCCCTTTTTCGTAGCAATTTGTTCAAAAATTATGTCATTCTATATTCAGTGCTCAGTGAATTTACATCTTTTGCGAAAAAATGATCATGGCAGCGCAACAACCCAGGATAGAAATGACCGAAGATTTCCACCAAGTTGTTGTAAATTTGTGTTACAATGACCACAAATCTTTAGCGAATATTGAACGTATAGTGAAAAAATTCAAATACATACAACACATCATAGAAATGTAAAAACAAGAAGTGTTGAGTACGTGCGAAAATCAGTCCACGCAAATTAAATGAAAGGGATGGAAGGGTCATTCTTAACACTATCCGGAAAAATCTGAAAACTAATTGCCCTGTCATAAAAAATATTGTCTCAGATACATGCAACAAAGGCGTTAGAATGCGTACAATTCAAAGAACTCTTAATAGACATGAGTATTTTTCAAGAACACCAAGGAAGAAACCGGCAATAAGTGCTGTCAATAAAAAAAAAAGTGCAAAGAATTTGCCTCCTTACACAAAGACGCAGATTTGTCATTTCGAAAGAAAGTGATGTTCACCGATGGAAGTAAGTATAATATTTTTGGTCACGAAGGTCCTTCAAGAGTTTAGCGAAAGAGCGGTACAGAAATGCAAGTTCAAAATCTTCGACCGTCAAGCACGGTGGAGGTAGTGTTATGGTGTGAGGGAGTATGGCTTGGTCCGGTGTGGGAAAGCTGGTGTTTATTGAAGGAAACAGGGACTAGCACATGTACGAGTATTTAAATATACTAAAAGAAAATCTACGTCCATCAGTGCAGACATTGGGTTTGGATCCTGGGCGGATATTTCAACAAGATAACGACCCTAAGCACACCGCTCGAAAAGTGAAGGAATGGTTGTTGTATTATGCCCCATAAAGCCCAGACTTAAAACCAATAGAGCATTTATGGGACTATTTGGAATAAACATCAAACAACTTCAAAAGCGACTCTTAAGCAAGCTCTCCATTTAGAATGAGATCGTGTACCCGAAGACTTTACTTAAAACCTGGTCTCTTCTATGACACGTCGTCTGCAGGTCGTTCTTACATCTATTGGAGGCCCAACAAGATACTGATTGCCCGACTTCATTAAAATACTAAGATAGTAACTTACCGTACAATGAATTTTGTCGTTTGAATGAAATGAATAATTTCTTTTTGTTTAAATAATAACACAATAAAGATTAAATTTAATCCAATATAAAAATAATCTTTGTTATTTGTTCTGATTCTTAAGTTCTAGTCGTTTTCCGAGTGAACTGTATAGGTACTGGACAAGAGCACTTATGTTTGACTTCGCTCTTAGTGCCTGTACCCAGACTAGGACGGCATATAAAAGAACCGAGTTGACAACTCTGGAGAGCAGTATCCTTCTAGCGTACTGATGTTAGTCAGTTTACACGAGAGAGGTCCCTGTATTTGTGATGCTTTTTTTATTATAAAATCAACGTGCGTTTAACTGCAGTTTGTTGTCCAGCTTTACTGCAACTTATTTAACTGCTTTTTTGGACCTGGCTGTATGGTTACCAACCTGAAAACTCGCGAATTTAATGGGCAATGTCAGCGAATCCAATTATCGTTACTCCGTCGTGCAACGTTAATCATAAGACTCCGTCGTACATGATGTTCCCAATAGCGATCTTAAGACCGACCCCTGTGGGACTCCCGCAGTGACGTTGTAGTATTTTACCCTTTCATCGGTTTATGCCTCATCTTTCTGTTTTTGAAATAGTTCATCACTATACGCAGCAAGTAATATGGCGTATCCATCCTGGCGAGTGAGCTTCTAATGAACCAAAAGTTCGCAGAGTTAAATGCGTTTTTAACGTCCAACGTTACCACTGCACAGTACTTCTTTGTGCCGTTGAGCCATCTTCTTCCTTCGATTGCACCTTCTGCTATATAAACTACCACTCTTATGGCATCAACTGTAGATCGCGGTTTTCTGAAGCCAATTTGGAGGTCTGAGAGAGCTCCTTTCTCTTCTGCTAATGCGAGTAATTTATTATACATTATATTCTCAAGGATCTTTCCCATGGTATCCAATAGGCGTATTGGGCGATAAGACGATGGTTCTCCAGGAGGCTTCTTTCCTTTTGGTAGCAAGGCCAAATGCTGTATTTTTCATTTTTTCAGGAAAGAATCCTTCTTCGAGACACTTCTGCATTGTCGCTATGAAGAGGTCTGGTCTCTTTTTTACGGCCGCTATTAGTGCCTTATCTGGGATGCCGTCGGGTTCGGGCGCCTTGTGATCGCCTATCTTGCCGCATGCCTTCAGGAACTTCTCCATAGTAATTATTGGGATATCCACTGCATTGACTTCCCTTATGATGTTGCACATAGTAGCTGGTCTTTGGGAGAAAAGGTTATGGATCTCAGCATTATTGGATATGTTATTGGAGGGGTTCTCCCTTCAGTTTTGTCATCACTATTCTGTATGCCGAGCCCCATGGGTTAATGTCAGCTTCTTGACAAAGACGTTTGAAGCATTCGTTTTTGCTCTCCTTGATGGCTGTATTTAAGTTGCGTCTCGTCACTCGAAGGGTGTCCAAGCGATGTTGAAAGTCCGCTCTCCTTCTTGTAGTGTCCTTATTGCCTCGTTCCACCAGTAACATGGTGATGCCTTCCTGCTATTTGTCCTTCTAGGCATGCTGTGGTGATGGTGCCTGTCTCCGCTGTTCCACTTAGAGTTAAATCACCGTCGAATATCTCTTCGAATGTTTCCTTATCGAAACATTTATCATTCCATTTTGAGCCCGTAAGTGTTATTATCACCTGATGATCGATATTTGAGTATTCCTCACTGATCCTCCACTCTATTGTTCTCAGGATGAAGTTGCCCGCAAGGGTGATATCGATGATGATTGAACCTACTCCAGCCTTTCGGTAAGTATTTGCTAGGCCCTTGTTAGGGATACTTATCGCTAAGTGAGCGAATGTTCCCAGTAAGGCCTGCCCTCTGGTGTTGGTGAGTCTGCTGCCCCATTCTGTGGTCCATGCATTAAAGTCGCCTTCAATAACCACTGGGGCTCTCTGGAGCGCATCCGTGGTTAGATTGCCCAGCATTAGTTGGTACTTACTTGCCGTTAAGCTGGGTCTTGCATAGCAGCTATAGAAATGGATCCCATTTATTTTCACTCGTATAAAGCTACCTCGTCTTGCACTTTTGTCGTATTTGTGGGGAATTTAGCCACAATTAGGTAGTTTCTGTTAGGAAGGACAATGCCTCATCAACAAATTGTAGATATATTCAAATTTCAGTGAAATACAATACGTTTTGGAAGTGTGCGTCGTTTTTTTGGCATGGAGTGTACTTAAGGGCTTTTTTTTGCGCTCTACATCAGGTTAAACAAGAGGTACTCGCACTCCGAAATGGATTCTGAAACGTTTCCCAAATCTGCCCAATTAGAATCACTGCCATCCCAGTTTTTGTCAACGTTTAAAACAACCCATATTCGAGGTTTTTTCTGATTTAATTAGTTATTAAGAATATTTTTACAACTTGGGTTAGGGCCAGACTATCAGCACTGTTGTCCTGCATCAATTTTCGAAATTCCTCATTGACGTGGTGCTTCTGCGGAAAAAAAAAGTTTAAATAAGCAAGTGCTAAGTTTTTTATGAATTTCTCATTATACGTTGTTTATCAGCAACATAAAGAAAAATAATGTTTTTTTTTCAAATTTTAAATTACAAAAACATATTTACCCAGAAGACGCGGTCCTTGATTTATGCTCCCCATCAAATAACAAAACAAAGCAAAAGTGCCTCTTTGAGGTATTTCTGTACTTTTTTTGTATCCCATTATAGCTCCACATGTACGAGTAAGCATTTATAGAGTGATATGTATGTACGTACAAATGAATACACATACATCTTTATTCTCGTAGAAAACCTAAACAAATTTGTAGCAAATACTCAATGCACGTATCACCCCAACAAAAGATTTTCATATCCACATTAATGGGATGTTGTTCTTTCCTGTTTACATTGGATTCAATGGAACATCGGAAGCCATCTGACTTTATTAATCTTAGGAGGGTTGCTCTTTCCCAGTTTAAAAAAGTTTTTCGGGTCCACAATCAATCTTATGCAATGATTTTCAACGTTACCTGACTCCGACCCTTGACTGACGAATGAGGTCACGTACTCGTACATATCAATCAAAATTAGGTTAATTCAACTTTAAACACGAATAAGTATCTTTTATAGCTGTCTACACAATTATTTGGTTCTACAAAAGTCATGTTTTGTTATACAAAATCCTGTGAGTGTGTATTCATATACTAAATAGGAGGTTAATGGTTCAATTTTAGGGTCGACTTCTTATAAAACTGTTCACCTTTTGTCTTCACTAATTGTGGTCTTTGCAGCAAACTGATTGGTGCATTGACCGGCGATTACCGGCCACTCACACTTCGAATGTTTTGCATCTCAGTGTAGAAAATACATTGCCCCCTGTTTTTCCTGTGAGTAGAAGATTTATTAATCATAGATACAACAGAAAGGCTTCACTATGGAATAGAATACCTACACAATGGCGGGCAACCCCATGATGAAAGGAAAATTCTTGAATAGAATTGATTTTATTTTATTTAAGGATAGAAAAAAAAAACAAATAAAGGACGTTACTTGGTTGCACATACCTGCATAAAATGTTTAGATTTAAAATTTAGACAAAATCGATAACAGGCGATGAAATTTTAATTTTCGAAAAGGTGTTGTAATCCTTGAACCCATATACGTCATACATTTAAAAAATTACTCGAAATTGAACATAATCTACCATGTCAATAAGTAAAACACCGTTATTCGATATTTTAACAGAAAACTGATTACGAAGTTATACACAATCGTCCACATTTCTTTGGATGTACAATTTTATCGAAATCGTTGGAGGCGTTTTCGAGAAAATTACAAGTTTTCCAAATTGACCTGTAGTGAAGTACCGTTAATTTTGAGGTTAGAATGAAAATTCCAATTTCACCTGGGTGTACGAGTATAAACCCACCACAGACACCCACTGCAGTCCTAGGAACAAAAATAAATAACCGACAGATAGACGGGCAGACATACAAATAGACGGACAGAATTGCGAGCCCTATATTTTCGAATTTCTCTTTAATAGTAATATACGTATCAAGTTTAATCAAAATCTCGAGATAAAAAATTTTCACAAACACAATACCTGTCCCTTATAGAGGCAGGTAAAAGTTGTACGCACGAATATAAAATGTGTTTCGTGTGGAGGGATGAAGCTCTTGTCAAAAGTAGGTAAAGGTAAAGAATTTAATAGCCATTTGAATAATTACATGGCTTAATCGTCCGCAAAACACCCACAAAGAAAAAACATACAGAAAAGCTAAAATTCGTTTGGAATAGATACACCTTCTAACCCATCCTTCATATAGTAGGCATGGTGTTTTGAGGTCTTTAATTCAAATGCAATGACATCTTTCTACATACTCGTAGAGGATTTTTGCAGATATAATCTTAGAAAACTTTTGTTACTAATTTACTATGAATAAGGTGAGCATGGCTTACGCCATTTGTAACCGAAGTTCACAGATTCTGACGAGACAGCCACAATAACATTTAACCATCATGGAAAATATGTTTGAGAAAGCCTAATTTTTTTTAACAAAACGCCCCTAAAAAGTGGGCGTGGCTTTAAAATCAATATCTAGTACATATTTTACTAACGCATTTTTAAAAACGAAATTTTTTTTGTTCCGTACCAGAATGGTATGAAATGGAACACTAATGGATTCAATATGGTGTCTGTCTGTCAGTCTGTCCGTCAGTATATTACAGGCTTGTAACTTTTTAACTGCTAAACCTAAAGAGCTCAAAATAGTATGTGGTGAACCGAAAATAATTACGCAATGAAACTGTAAAAAAATACTTTTTTGGGGAGGCTTTTGCATAATGTACCCCAAAAAAATAAACCATTTTTTCTACCCCACCACGCGACATACCATATTAAAGCTAAACTTCCAATGAATTTGAATACGAATATGAATATTTTTTTGATGAAGTTTGTTTGACAACAAATTTTTAAGAAATTGAAAAGTTGTAGTCATAATATGCGAAGAATATGAAAGGTCTAGTGGCGCATGCCGTTTTTGTTAAAAAAAAAAGTTGGAGGACGTGGGGTCAAAAATCACCCCACCGTATTTAACCCCCTTCTTCATCCGATTTTGATGATTTTAAGGCAAACACATTTACATATACAGTTTAGCTCGATGTTCACATTTCGTCAAAATTTTTGAAGGGGTTCTGGAATTAGATGTGTGGGGTTATGATTCCAACATTTTTAATGCTCTTGCATTTTTCTTGCATTTTCTTGTTTCATTTCATCTGATTTAAATCATTCTCACTTGAAACAATTACCATGCTAGTCACGGTTGCCATATTTTGAATATCTTATACTAGTAACGCCCCTTAATCTACGAACATTTAAAGCCATAAATCATTATTCTACGTTATCCCAAAGCTGATTAATAAGGACAATATATGTGACTTATTAAGAAAATGTATAATCAATCTAAGTGCACCACTCCCAACAGCGGTGCACCAGTGGATATATCTTTTGCTTGATTGTGTTGTGTGTGCTCAGAACATTTTTCTTATCCTGTTTTATGTCTTCGGTAAAAAATCTTCTTTAATAAAAAAACAATGTTAGCAGTACAAAATAAAATATTGAAAACCTCTTGCTTAGAATTTATGTATAGTTCATCTTAAATCATGTTATTAGCTTTATAGTGTTTATCTTCAAAATTAGAGCCATATTGAGCAGGGAAATTGCCTTTGTTGAATAGTATATTGTATAGTCTAGGAGTATTAGTAGCAGCAGAAGTATCTGCCTATGCCAGCTCGAGCGTTTGGATCCTTATCGATTTTATTCAGCTTATCTTCGGCACTAGCCGTGTGAGAAATCTAAATATTAAATATTTTTAAAATGCATTGCAAGAAAATCGGGGATTTTGGAGCTCATATCACCTTTTGATGCAATCCCCCCGAAATAAGGACCGATGGAAACAGTGGTACCAGTCTTAACTTACGAGCTGAATTTCACGAAAATCTGTTAAGAAATTCCTGAATTCGGAGGTGAAGAATATGGTTTAAATATTTACAAATTTTTTTGTTTATTAAACAGACAGATAGACATGAATCAAAAGTATTTGTTTTGATCTGACTTTTAGAAATACGATCGTATATATTCCTTTTTCCGAATTAGAGAGGGTGCGAAATTAGTATACATGTAACAAAGCAATAAGGACTAATAAACGCGAGAGGCCCGACTCGCACTTTACCAATTTTTTGGAAGTGTGCGTCTCTGTGCGTGGATTTCAAAAATTTTGCAAGGTACATTTTTTACGAGCTTGCTTTTCAAACTTTCTACTTCGGAATACTTATAGAATATCTGCAGATTTTTCGACCTTTTCAGCACGGAAAAAAGGAAATATTTTTTTTTTTTTTTTTCGTTACCCGAATAAGGCCTGCATCATTTTTTACTTTTTCAACGGAGATTTCTATTGTGAAATTGTGAAAATATTCGGCATAAAAATTGGGAGCGAAGGGACGATGGTCAAGAGTTGTTTGAAGAGTGTTCACACTTATATCAAGGTGGTAGCAGTGAGACTGTATCACTGCATGATATACACTCAAGCACACAATTTCGGTCTTTCTACGTCCAAAATTCGATCTAAAAAGGGACTTGAAGCTAGTTTATTAACTATCCAACGTAATAAGATTTCCGCTTTTAAGAATCTAAAGCTAAGAAGAACTGCAGAGAAAATGGTGAATAATGCAAATCAAAAAGAGTAGCACCTGAATTTGCAAAAATCTATGGTAAATTGTCGAATTTTCGGACGAAAAACAGTTTAATTTGGATATACCTGATGGGTTTTATTACTAATTTCATGACTTGAGGAAAGGGGACAGGTTTTTAGCCAGGCATTACAGCAGAAAAGGACAAGTTATGATAAAGAAAGCAGTTTCCTATTATGGCACCATTGATCTTACTTTTAATAAAAGAATTATTATACCACGCACAGACTAGCAGTAACTTCCGTCTTACTTTGAATTTTGGATGCAGAGAGACCAGAATTGAGGGTGGCTCGAATGACTAGAAGTATCGCCAGACGGCTTGATTGAAATTTACTCGTAAACAAAATTACCTCTTTTTGCAAAATTCTTTCAACTTACAACTTTCATCTCGTGATATCTACATCATAACTACACAACACAAAAGCAAGCAGACTATGTATGCATGTTTGTCTGTCCGTATAATCTCAGGAACCATTCAATGGATTTTGGTGCGTTGTTTAACCTTTTATAAATTATGAACTAGCTTAAGTGCTTAAAATAATTTTCTGCTCTATTCACCCTATATAAATGAACATTATATATTCCCTGCCTGAAACGTAGGAATATGATTTATAGCTTAATAGATTCATTATTCATTAATGAATTCAATCTTCTAATCGGTGAAAAAGATTTAAATCGGTAAGTCATTGTGAGCGTTTTGAAAGTATAAATTTGAAATTTGTGGGTGTGTTACAATTGCTAATCTTTTACATCGTTTAGCTATTTATAAATATTTTGAGAAAAAGTACCTAATCAACAAAATCAACGGCATCGGAATCGATTCAGTCTTTCTTGAGTTATACGTGTACACCGGATAAAACTCAGGAATACACTACTTAATTTTATATATCATAATTAGGGATTCGTTGAGGAAGGTATATAAAAATTGGGTATTAGCAGGCCAAGTAGTGAACATAAATACGGAAATAATTCCTTGTTCGCAATTTAGAAGAATCGTCTTTGTACCTTACATTAAGTGAAAGTTCGCCCTAAATTTTGTAGGCGGTAGGAAAACGCTTATAGCTGCGTTCGATTAAAAAGAAGTTAAACAGAATAAAAGAGAACAGCACAAGTTTGCGAAACTCTCAGAATAAGTTAGAACAGCCCAGCTTGTGTTCATAGTATTTTTTAACTGTCAAAAGTTAGAAACAAAATTTTGTTTATTCCTAAAGAGAATTAATAAATCGAAACTAATAACACGGAAGTAGATCGAAGGAAACTAAATGCAATAAAAACTAATCTTAAAACGAACAAACAGCCGATTCTGACACTTTGTATAAATGTGTTCTATCAAAAATTGCGTACAAAACTGATCGAAACAGGGTCATCAAGCGCAGCTAAAGCCATTATAGTTATAGGCATAGTTTGTTGCTTATGTTAAACAAAACGACGAGAGAAAATTTCCTTTTGGGTCCTATCATTGTTATTTCTCTATGTTACAAACTATGTATCAAAACTAGTATACCCTATGGGACGGAGTAGTACTATACCTAACCTACTGTAATACCCCAATTTATATTTTTCCTTTTTATGTTATTAACCATTAACGTACATATTTTCGATTTAAGTTTTAAGTGAATTTAACACAGCCCTAATACCACGTGTGCGTATACTAATTTAAATGTTGGAAATTTCCCTTTTTATATGACCGCAATTACTTTTTTTCTTATGGTGATATGAACATATTTTGAATGCTTTTCTGTTTGAAACCCAAGCTTCCGTGGTTGTGAATAACAATACATTAATTAGGTACATAATATGCAAGTATTCCTTCCTAACCGCGAATTTTTGTTATGTCGTCCTTTCGATTTAACTCCCGTTTTTTAGGATCACATTTTAATATATGAGGCTGTCTTTATAATGGAAAATGACAAAGAATTTATTTTAAATATCCGTACGTACATATAGACGTATATAGGTACGGTAAATTGAGTTATTTTTCGAGTTGCTTTTAAAAAATTATTTGAAATTAGTGTTAATTTTTCATTTTTAATGCATTTTTATTATTATCAATTCATTATAACTTAATTGCTGGACAAAAAATGCTTAAAACTAGCTTAACTATGTTATTCTAACTTACTGGCCCTATGAGGGCGCTCTAACCTAAACCTAGTATTAGGTATACTATGCCTTTCGACGTAACTTACTTGAATTCTTTATTTATTTCATTATTTTATTATTGATAATTACTAAGAAAAAATGTTTAATAAAATTAAAAAACTTAATGAATGAACTAATTTTTTTTTGTTCTTATATATAAAACTTAAAAAACTACCTTAAAATAAATCTTAAGACTACCTTATTCTACCTTAATCTATATGCGGGTTAAAGATTGCAAAGTGATCCTGGGAGAGGCGATCGCCCAGCAACACGGTCTCCTCCTGACAGAAATTTGTATGGAGACGGGGAAGAAAACAAATAAGCAAACAAAGGTGGCAGAGAAAATCAATTGGTACAAGCTGGACAAAGGAAAAGGCGAAGTTTTTATTACCAACATGACAAATTACCTCCTTACCATCATCGATGAGGTCGGTGATGAGAAGTGAGCACAAGATATGTGGGATTCCCTACAGCGATCTTGCTTGGAGAGAGCCAAATCCACTGCGTGGAACGTCGAAAGGCCCCTGCCAATACGCCAAAGAAACATGGTGTTGAACAGATGAAACTAAAGTAGTGATGCGGGAAAAGAAAACGGCTTTCAAGGCTTGGTCAAAGTGCTCTTCTACTAATAGAGATGAAAAAGCTCGCCTTGAAGTGATATATAGATGTTGCAAATGTCTCCCGAAGAAGTGCGCCCAATTTCAAGCCAAAAGTATGGAAGGCCTCTATCGGGAGTTGGAGGAAATATCGTCTTCGGCGTCTGATAGGAACCAGGCTATCTAGGAGCTTCAACAAAACAACTTGAATAAGGGAGCAACTATCTTCAAAATATCCTCCCAGAGAAGAAGAAATGCTCAGGAGATTCGTTCTCCAAAGTTCATTAACAATGCTCAAGGCCAGCTTCTTGTGGAAGACTACAAAATTCTCCACAGATGGCGACAGTATTGTGAAAAGAGCCGCTCCTAACCATGACGATATATCCGACATTATTGTCGAAGAAGTTAGGAATGCCGTCAAATACTACAAAAAAAGAAAAGCGGTTGGGCCAGACGAGATACCCTCTGAGTTCTGGAAAAAGATGGGAGACATCGAGTCCAGATGGCTCATGATTCTTATCTCCAAACTCATGAGCGGTGATCCAATGCCTAATCAGTGGAGGGAAAGTTATCTTCTTCCTTTGCACAAAGGTAAGGGCGATACGCGAAACTGCGATAACTACCATTCTGTCAAGCTGATGTCACACACCATGAAGATCGTTGAGCGGGTATTAGATGGCCGTCTGCGGAAAATAATTCGACTATCTAATGACCAGTGCGAGTTTGTCTCGGGTAAATCAACAACAGATGCAATCCAAAGTATAAGGATCATAATGGAAAAACATCGTGCTTCCTTAAAGGACTTGCATATGGTGTTGGTTGATTTTGAAAAAGCCTTTGATAGACAACCAAGAGATCTCTTATGGGTGGCGCTAAGACAAAAAGGAGTTCCAGAAACCTACGTTCGCATGATCATGGACATGTATGAGGGAACAAGGACGAGAGTAAGATGTCCCGCAGGAGTCACCGAATAGTTCCCAATCAAAGTCGGTGTACACCAGGGAAGCGTCCTCAGTCCTTTGCTATTTATTGCAGTCATTGATTATCTGCTTGAAGGAAAAGTGACGGACCCCAAAGTGCATCAGTTATGCATCAGTTATTCTTTGCTGACGATGGAGCTATCATAAGCGAAGATCAAATGGCCCTGCAACGAGCACTTTATGTACGGGTGGATGTTTTGGAGGGAAAGCCACATGGCTTATCTGCAGGAGGTTATTTCTCAAATTCAATTTATTTTATTGCTATCATCAAAATGGCAGGTAATTTTAATTAAGTGCATATAAGCAAATTTGTAAACTTGATTATAATTAGTTTTTAATAGTTATTTTCCTTATTTTAGAATTTCATATGAGATGGTTTTTAGATAAGGTTTACGTTTTTATTTCTAAGTAATATTCTTTTAGTCTCTTTTTTTCTCAAATTAATGTTATTTAAATTTCGCAAATTATTTGGAAGATTATTTAGGATGTTTGGTATGGTGTACATCAGTTGACGCTTGCCGTACACGTTCTTGAAGGATGGAAGATGGTACGGCACCTCTGTTCGTCTTCTGGTATTGAAGTTATGACTGATTCAATTTCGGAAACGTTCATCGTCATAGTACTCCAACGCTGCTGTCATATTAAATATCTGCTTCACTTTGAGAACTCTCACTCCGCCATCTACGCTGTTTCTTCTCGACAGTAATTTTATCGCCTTGTCTTGAATATTTTGAAGCTTCGCAATGTGTGTATCTGCTGTACCTCCCCACGGTAGTATGCTGTATCTCAACCTTGACTCGACAAGAGCGTGGTACACTTGTTTTTGCACACAGCTTGAAGACTTATACTTCAGACTAGCCAGTGCAAACAGAGATCCTTTCAGCTTCCTCCGTAAGTCGTTTATGTGTGGTTCCCATACAAAATGACTGTCGATCGTTACACCCAGATACGAGTATTTGTATGTATCTACGACATCTAAAATCTGGCAGTTACTTGGATTAGCGCAGTTGAATGCTTTAATATTCACTTGTGACTTTGGGAACTGTGGGCTACGAATATGCAGTAGTTTTGTTTTTGCTGCATTTATTATGAGCCCATTAGTGTGACACCACTTCCCTGCTTCATCGAACTCTGTCTGCATCAACCTGGTTGCTTCTACGATCGATTTGTGACAGACAACAATCGCCGTGTCATCTGCATATGCGAAGGGAAAGCTCATCTTGAAGGATTTTAGTAGTTCGTTGGTGTACAATATGAACAATAGGGGTCTAAGTTTAGAGCCTTGTGGGACTCCTTACTGCACTGTTTTGGCTTTGCTGCAGTAGCCTTTTATTCGCACGCGAATGTCCGCGTTCTGAGAAATATCTCTCGTTCAACCAATCTACTAGTTTCCCTCTAATTCTTATTCTTTGTATTACTTCAATGAGTTTATTGTGGTCTAGGGTATCGAATGCTTTGCTAAATTCTAAGAAAAGCACTAACACGTGGTGACTCTTGGTGTGTTAGTTAATTAATTTTGCAAAATCGCCGAGAAGATGGTTACTCTCCTCTACATCGCCACTCGATACCGCCCTATTAAATCAGAGATAATCCACACTGCTGTGTGCAACGTCTCTATAATAGTTGAGTCCCCTATCCCCTAATAAGCTCCGGAGATCAAGTTGTTCATCGAGCTCATTCCCCATGCAATGTGCCTTCTAATCAGCTTGATAAAAAAACTATCCACTCTTATTAGGTTAGCCCTGTTGTACAGGACCTCATTGGGATAAAATTCTATGTACTGGGGCTCTGGTGTTCTGTATTAATGAAGGCAAGCCCTCTTAAACACCCGAATCTTTTCCAACAAGCTTGCTCCCACGTTAAACTACACGGGACATCCAAATACGAACAAGGGCCGAATGAGGACCATGTAGTAGATTACCTTTACCCTTGCATCGAGTTGCTTGCTATAAAAAAGTCTCCTTGTATGGGCAAACACACATGGGGCTCTGGCCAGAGCAGCATCTGTATGTTTGTTAAAATATATGTAGATATTGGTCTAACCAGAGCCCCAGGTATCTGACTGTCCTAAAAGAATGGTTTCCGATTTCTGGAAGTTGATCTTCAACTTCCAATCATCGCAATAGAGCAGTTGTCACGTTGCAAGAGAAGTGCAATGACCTCGATTTTTGGTCCTGATCTGTGGGCGATCAAGACGTCTGCGTACGCTATGGTATGGAGAAGTGATCCTATGAGAACGCTCGTGTAAATATTGAAAAGGATCGGTGAATTCACCGCACCTTGTTGCAGACCGTTTTTGATTTGAAATGTTCCAGCAGAAGTCACATTGGCATTTTTGACAATGAACTGTCTACTAGTGAGCATGTATGTACAGCAGTAGTTTGCTTATGCCCAGCCTGTTCAGCTTATAAAAGAGTCCCTCTAACCATAAGGTGTCGAAGGCCTTTTCCAAGTCAATCAGACAGGCGCCCGTACATTGGTTCGATATCAAACCTATGTTCTCGGATCACCAGTGCTCTATATCATTTCGAAGGTAAAAGTTGTGCACTAGGACGCGATTTCCAGGTTGCGGTTCGGGCAAATGGTATCATTCACCTTCTACACTTCCTGGAAAGTCGCTCCTATAGCCTCAACCTTCTACTGCGGATCTTCGATCATAAAGAAGTTGTCATCGTCTACTGTGTTATCTGGATCTTTACATGCTGTTATCAGTACTCGTCCATTGTTCGTCGTTCGGGGGATCTTAAGACACGGAAGGTCGTTTTGATTGTTGCTCCGAAATATTTTATTTATTTGCGGGTACATAGTCGGGTTGTCTGCTTTTACAGCCCGGATTTTGTTGTTCCAACGCAAATTTATAGAAAGTCTGTAGTTATCCCTGACTAATTTCTGAAGGTTTTAATCAACGACTTCCACATCCTAACCTCCGAGTTTTGTCTGTCAGTAAACTGTCTGTTCAAGGTTTTTAGTCTCGACAGCAGTATAATTTTGTGTTGGTGTAGTGCGTCAATTGTTGCATTGCGGAATATGTCTTCGTTGTCAGTATGTTGATACCGAGGAATCGTACTGTCCATAATTCGTTTAATTGTTGTAAAATTATTATATATATCCTACCAATTTCTAAGTTTCTAACTTAAGCGGTTTATAAAGTGAAAAGACTAAAAAAATGCTTATTTTGGGGTTGACTGAATGGATATTTCCTTAAAATTTATTGCAGAGGTACATAGACTTTACAGCATAGTTTCCAGAATGTGAGCGGGGAAGATCCTTATGGTGTAAGTCCAGCAAAACTTCTGGGTATTATACTTCCACTCAATATAGAATCTTGGGTAGTACCTGCCGGATGTTAGTTTTTAAGTGCTCCAAAGTCCCGAGATTGTCTACATAGACACGATCTTTAGCTCAGCCCCATAAAAATAAATCCAACGTAGTCAGACCACACGATCTTAGTGACCAATTGGTATCGTCAAATTCTGAAATTAAACGACCAGGGAACTTTCCGTTCATTAGAGCCAAATCGTGGTAGATGCAATGGCCTGTCAAAGATTACATTTAGGTTCTTTCTGCAATTTTGTTTGTTTACATAGCCGTCGAGGGACAAATGGGCCTCTCCACTGAAGAAGATTTTGTTCGAAACATCAACGTCAACTTACAGATATTACAGAATTGTTATTTTTGTAGTAAGGTCCAACAATATTAATGCATTGAGCCGTGGTTAAAAGATCCATATTGTAAGGCAAGGCAAGTACTAACCACCTGTCACTTTGGATGACAGATGGATTTGATAGATGCCATATGGCAGGGATGTGAAATCCCAACCTTAAAATGAATAACCCATTACTTTGTTAGAGCACTATTTTTTTTAAATTTCTATTAAAAATATTGAAAAATCCACATTTTTTATAATAAAAATAAAAGAATGACAAATTTTTAAAATTTTGAGAGAACAAGTTAACTATACAATTTTAGAGTTTTCTTTGTAAATAAATCGGTACCTAAATGTATTTGTTCGTTACATTAGATTAGAGGCAGAGGAAGAAAATGGTCTTTAAATTATTGCACTCGATCTTGAAAATTTAATAAAAAGAGCTGTATATGTAGTATGGTCGAAATCTTTATTGCTGATTAAAGTACAATGGTATCATGTCTTAAAAATAACATCATTCAGATGGCATATTGTCGTTGTTCATATCATCCAAATTCCGTTGACAGTTACCGCCTCGTTGCCGTATCATCTAAATTTCGTTGACAGTTACAGCCACGTTTCAATAATTTCGGAAAACATATGACCCGATGACGCTCCTGACTAAAATGCACATCAAACAGTGAGTTTTTCGAAATGCAAAGGAAGCTCCTAGAACTGTTGTGGATTGGCATCGTCCCATATTCGACCATTTTGATTATTTAGGAAAACATTTAGCAAAAACTAATTTTCATTTGGAAAACCTAACATAATCGTCACAGAATGACAGCGCTGTCATTTCAAACACAGAACCACAATCGGCTGTCAAAGTTCAGGCGTGCCTATTGGAAGATCCTATACAAGAGGAAGAGATAGTATGCTATTTCTGAAACTTTAGGCATCTATTAACTGAAAACTAGTTGTTTCCACTGATATTTGTGATCAGCGATGAGAATTAGGGCGATCAAAAACAATTCGTGAAAATTCTGGGAATTGACTTATGCGGCTCCATTTAATTTTTTTTTTTTTTTAGGAAATTTAGTTGGCAACATTTTAATTTCACACAATTTGATCGCAAGATAAAGCGTTATAAGGATAGAAAAGAATAATCACAGCTGGATGCGATGCGACGAACTCAAATATAAACTAAACTCATTAATTATGAATTTAGAGGGACTCGAAAATTGTCTGTACTTCGAACGATAGCCTAAAAGATTGAATCGATTTGCATACCTTAACTCTGGAGTAAGTTGTATACCTATAATGTGCGCTTGAGTAAAAATTAACAGTATTCGAGTAAGAATATGACGGTAATGACATATAAAAGCGAGGGAAGGTAAAAGAATGCAATTGATCACAATTTTTCGTCCCTAAAAGTGGATGGCTTCTAAAGCCTTGTGTAAGTACACGATAGAGAAATAAAGGGCACAACTGGGTCGTACGTACTTGGACATATATGCTGTTTCAGCAGGAGACACAAGATTCGAGTCTCAGGAAACACAAAACAGAGATTTCTTACGGTTCCACCTCTCGCCAAAGTCTGGCAAATATCCGAAAATAAAATTGTAGTGAAAAGGTTCTCTCAGTCAAAAAAAAATTGCCCTTCGAAAACCGCATAAAACTGTAGGTCCCAACCATTAAAGCTCCGACCCATAGAAACTATTGATCCATTGCTGCGTCGTTTTTAACTGACACATAGATGAATACACGTATTCTTATGGAAGGTGGCCCATAACCGACGAACTTCGACGGATAAAGTATGTTTCCCTTCTACTTTTTTAGTCCGTTGATCCGTTGGCAGTCGACAAATTGAGTTGAAGCACTTTCATTGGTGGAAGCATTGAGAGAGAAAAAATACTGTCATCGCCGTTGAGAATCGGTTGACATTTCAATCTGTCAACGAAGGTACGCGACGGATCGTATGGCACTGTTCTTTCCCCCAATACGTGAACGTCACCGTCATTCTTCAATGGAACGACGTTGACGGATTCTATGGGTCGGGGCCTTTAGTACCGCGCCCAGCACAAGTGGCTGCGAGAAACTGGACCACGCCCTGTATGGATTGTAAGTGCCAAAATATTTATTTATATTTATTTTTATAAAAGGTTTAAAAACTTGTTTACTCTTATGTCCAAAATTTTAATGCCGTGTCCTCACACATGTCGAAATTTAATTTTGAATCGAGATATAGCCAATTTACGCTGGTCCGCTAATAAGTGAAATACCGTTCCAATTTTTAGCTAAAAATTAAGTATTCGAATGTCTTTATTACCTCAGATATGAATATTTTTTTCGAATTCCTTAGAGCTATTTTCGAGAAATTGTCAATTATTCAGAATTGGTCCTAGGAAAGTACCGTTAATTTTGGGATTAGAATGAAAATTCCTATTCCACTTCATTGTACGAGAGCCGAGATATGAAGTTTGAAGTAAATTCAAATACCATCTGGATGGGACTCTAACAATTCAATCAATTTGGTTGCTACACACATTGACTACAACCTCAGCCTCTTTCTGATGCCAGCGTCCAAAATTAATTTGAAAACCTTGTAGTATCCGCACAAGATTTTCAATTAAAATGTCAACAAAAAATAGGTATCAAAATATACAGAGGATACAAACCTTGGAATAGCATAGCTACTCTTAGTTCTACCAGATTATTCAACTTGTTTAATAATTTATAAGGGGGATGTGGACAAGTACGAGTAGGTAGACACATCTACCAAAATGTGTTTACATGGTAAAAAAATTGCTACTGAAAACTGTCATGTAGAGGTAGAGTAGAGCACTACATGGGTGTTTACAAGTGCCTACATATCTCTACCGGTGTTCTTGGTGGACGTACATGCTTACATAGTCTTATTTCGAAAATTTCTATGTCAACATGATTTCTATTGCTTGTTAGTAATAAATCTTCTTTTTTTTGTATTTCATTTCATGTTTCTAACACTGTAATATAATTTGTTTCTTAAACTAAAATGTTAAGTTTCTGCAACTAGATTAGGGGAAAAAAATACCCTATTGGGGCTGGAAATATCTTTACCACATACATATGTAAGTACGTATCTACTACCCAATGCCAACTGTTGCTAAATTCCGTGGATTTTGTTTGCGTTTCATCACCGTCAATTAGGTTGAGAGGGTCGTGAATGTACGAGTAATTGCTTAAATCTGTTTTTTTTTTTTTTAGAAAATGTTCTTCCTTTCGCATGTTTTGAAGAAGGGATAATATCTTACTTCTAAGGAGTTCTTGTGATGGTTTATATTGATCTGTATGTGAATGTTTTAAAAAGAGTAAAAGCCAAACGTAAAAAGTAATAAAATTTTATTGATTTTCTCAGAAATTTGGCTTTATAACGCATACGAAAGTTTTGCTATATTCCACCTTATACGATGGTGGATCAATAAGTACCAGTGTTCGAAGACAGGTGGCGTTGCTGAGAAAAGTTTGTAATACCACCTTTCAAACACCGCCATACCAAATTTTACATTGATTCATAGGTTAGTTTTGCCTTGACAGCCATTTGAATTAAACGTTGTTAGTGTTTTTCGACACGACGAAAAAAGGACAATATCGATGCGTAAATGTTTTTTTTTTATTTTTGGGTGGAAAAACGTACGAAGAAATAAAATCGAAGTTGGATGCTGTCTATGGGGACCGTTCACCATCTACGACAGCTGTGAGATATTGGTTCAACGAATTTGAATGTGGCCGTACATCGGTTTTTGATGAGGAAAGCACAGGCCGCTCGGCAGAGCGTCCAAGGAGGCAAAGACGGTTCCATCGTCCGGAAAGGTCATGGCTACCATTTTTTGGGATTCAAAGGGCATATACTTCTCATTGACTTTTTATTAAAAGGAAACACGATCAAAGGAAAGTACTGCAGTGAACTATTGAACCGATTTGATAAGATAAGAAAGAGGAAAGGTGTCATTTAGCAAAGAAAAAAGTGCTGTTCCACCATGACAACGCACCAGCTCACTTATCCGGAATTACGCTACGAATTATTGCCGCATCCAACATACTCACCCGACTTGGCTCCCTGTGACTTCTTTCTGTTCCCTAAACTGAAAACGTAGCTCGCGGGAAAAAAAATCAACTCAGACGAGGTCATCGTCGAGACAAAAGCCTATTTCGAAGAGTTTGAAACTCGTATTTTTAGAGGGTTTAAAGAAATGGGAGGGACGTTGGGAAAAGCGAAATGCTGAAAAATAAAAAAAAATAAAAATTGTGAAAAGTTTGCGTCTTCACTGGGTACTTATTGATCCACTCTCATCCAAGGTGGCGCAAAGTCCTCACTCGATTTTATAAGGCAGTAACTTTGTTTGTAAAAAGAATTGGTTGTGTTTATTGACTACGAGTATATTTATTTAGACATTTGAATTTGTTTCTATTAAATAGAGAAGATAATATCTGTCAAATGGCTCACGCCAGAGTTGGTGCACATTCGGGTTCATCCCATAGCATTTTCCATGAATTTGCATGTCGAATGTTTTCCTTTATGGCTGCCAAGGTATATGGCTTGTTCGTATAGACCCGTGAAAAACCCCAAAGAAAGAAGTCTGGAACGGTCAAATCGGGCGATCTTACGGGCCAGTGCAAATCACCAAAACGAGAGATCAAGCGGCCGTAAGGAGCGCTTGGCTGTAATTTACAGGTGATTGGCGGTCTGCAGGCAATAGCTGATGTTCAATTGCGTGGCCCGTCGTCAAGTTGATGTTTGATGGTCCTCTTGGAGATCCGCAGCCACACGAAAGTCTCGACCGAACGGTGGCTCTGGGACCGGCCACGTCTACGTACTGTCCCGTGTTGAGCCAGTATTATCAAGGCGAGTGGGTAAACGTCACAGTACGCTCAGGGAATCGACGACAAAATTCACATTGAGCCAAAACCACCGACTGATTATTTGTCAAAATCATTGACACAATTATTTCACGTTCTTGAAGAGCAAACCAGCAATCCATGGTTTGTCTTCGTGTATTCTGCTTCTGTTTACCTTACGTACAAATGTCAAAGTCGCGATGACATAAGACGCCATTTGCAAAAATAAGAGCATCTTCCGATAGGGTGATGACTTTTGCGCCACCTTGAAGTGTTCTATTTACAAATACTGTAGAGTATTTACTTCTATCGTTTATGTTACCTAGTCTTAAGAGATAAGTGAGAATAAAACCGCTGAAACAAGTAGTTGCTAGTATGTATCTAGTTGCTATAAGATCAATATAGGCTAAAGCGCAGTAAAAGTTTTATATATATGTATGTACAAGTTCTTTGAGCAAATCAATTGAATGTACAAATTCTACAATATTATAAATTTTCTTTTGGATGCGCCTTAACAAAATACTGGGTTAGTGGTGCCGTTTAACTTAATTTTCAACTAAAGTACAATGAGGGCTTTTAACTATTACAACAATTAATTAGAACATTTTTCTTTAGAGAAGCCTAGTACGGGCTCCACAAAAATTGTGCTAGGTATTGAAATTGTAGAAAATTAACGAAATTATGTTACAAGTAATGTTAAAGGGTGGGCTATATGTTGTTTTCTTCTTAAAATTGCTATAGAAAAAGTTGTTTGCTTTATTGACGAGAGTGTACTTTCCGATTATTTATTGAAAATAATTTAATTTAAATGGCTGCCGTAGTTGGCTTGGCAGTAGCCCATCCTGTTAACCCAATTTTGCAGTATATTTTCGATGGTTCGGAGCCCTATTTCACGAACAACTCGATCAGTATTGTGCTTAAGTACCTGAATCGATTCTGAGTTTCCGAGTTCTCAGGATAACATCGACCTTTAACGGTACCCTACAACAACCCTACGCATTTTATTTTGGCTACTTCCGGTAGTTGAAAATTTGGGCGGCAACAAGATCATAACCTAACGCTCATAATATCTTCGATATTTTAAGCCTGTACATGTTTCTTATTTCCTCGTCATCTTTTTTTTCATTTTAATTCCGTAAGTCAGGTGGGAAATGTTTAAAAACGTCCGACCGATGTTCTGTAAAAAGATCAGCCTTCTGCTTAGAGTTTCCGACCCATTTTCCATCGGGTACTTTGAATGGTGGATTTTGTAGTTGCGGCCTTTTTAAATATATCGCTGCTTAGCAGAGGGAATAGTCAGTGTTTTTATCAGCCGTCGAATTATGTAGGAATATTTTCATGGAGGAATTTTTGGATTCGAATACATTTTTTTTTAACTTGTTATTTAGACGATTGAAGACAGTTTTGTGGTTCCGGATATCTGATCATTTGCCGCTTCCTACGCGCTCTCCGCTTTTCTAGTATCATTTCTTTGATATACTCGAATGCTGGATATTTAATTGTGGTTTGTCTTTTGGTTCGCATTGCCGATCTCTGTCGACCTAAGGTTAATAAAACGTTCCAGCTTTTTCTGAATTCACACGAATTAGTTCGTTTATTCGTGAGTCTTGGGCGATTTTCCTTTTGTAAAATTTCTTTGCTTATAGTTAAAATCACTGGTGTATGATCTGATAAATCGTCTCTATTTACAACTTTAACCTCTGTTCTATTTATACCTTTCATTACAAAGAAATCTATTAGATCCGGTGTTTTTAGTTGGTCAGATGGCCAACAGACAATAATAGCTGTTCCTCCTCTAGTTCTATCAGCTACATGTTGCGAAAGTCCTTTTGCATTTCAGGTTGCAATTCTTAAAGTTTCCATGATGATGTATACATTCATAGCGAGACCTATTGTAACATATGCAGCATCCTTATGGTGGCAATAAACCACACAAGACAGACTCAATAAATTATAAAGACTAGCTTGTGTGTGTGTGCTATAGGAGTCATCCTAAATCTTTAAATCACGAAAGAAGCTATGGTTAATGCCTACGAGTATATGCTCATCACAGAGGATGAAGAGAATACAAGATCTATTCATTCTGACCTTATACAAGAAATCAAAAAGAATGAACTATCATACTTGAAATAAGTATAACAGACAAATGTCTGTCGGAATTCAACTTCAGCCACAACTTCTAGGTAACATTTCCATATAGAAATAACTGGGAACAGAATAAACCTACATTATCAGATGAAGGAGTTGGGGCCGGAGTATATGGACTGAGCACGAATACTCTCCTATACGCAAGTATGGATAAAAGTAGCTCAGTTTTTCAAGCCGAAATACATGCAATGGAGCTGTGTATCTGAGAGAACATAAACAGATCTATAACCAACAAGAACATTTATATTCTCTAAGATAGCAAAGCCGTGCTCCTTGCAATTAAGGCATATGAAATTAGCTCAAAACTAGTATGGGACTGCCTTCAACTGTTCATAACATTACCAGCACAAACACAGTTCATCTCATTTGGGTACCTGGCCACAGCGGTTATGAAGGTAATGAAAAGCTGCTGAACTAACTAGAAAAGGTTCCGCATTGAACTTCATGATGCCAAGACCATTCCGCGGAATACCCAACAGAACTGCAAAAAGCAGTACTAAAAACTGTCTTAAAGAAAAAGCGCATCATCACTGGATGGAAACCGAAGGTAACAGACAGGCCAAAAAATTTTTGCCAAATGCCACCCACCTAAGAACGAAACAACTCTTACAACTAAATAAGAGTCAGATTCGCTTGGTCACAGGTTCCTTGACGGGACATTGCGGAGTTAAAAAACACCCCATGGCCATGGGAATACCACAAGACGACCGCGACGTAGACGAAAAATCAGCAGATCACATATTCGTACTTTGCCACTGTGACTGTCTTAGCAGAACACGTCATCGTTTCCTAGGTAACTTCTACCTTAAAGCAGAAGAAATATCTGCCAGCGCACCCAACGACAGAGCCGGATTTATCATTAAATCCGGCATCATGGAGGCCCACCTGTGGCCGAAGTGATAAGGGACTAGCTCCCGCCTGGATCATCAATCAACAATCTACAATCCTACTGCCTAATACATACGTTTATTTATTAAATTATATTAAATTTAAAACTACAAATTCAGTCTACTTTAATGCTTCATAGTTAAAACATCTCGCAGCGAATTTAGATTGTGAAAATCTTTTTAAACGAATTTATTGGCACTACCTAGAACTGAACTCTCCCGAATGTCAATCAAACGATTGATTTTTTTTTTCCTCAAAATGTTTTGAAAATGTTAAAAGAGAAAAATTAACATAATGTGGAAGTTAAATACGAAAAAATATCAAAATCTCAATCCCGATTTTTCGGTATGCCAGAAGCATCTGTTTCGCCTCCTGAAATTCGGTCGGATCCAGTACCATACTGAAAAAGAAAAAAACTTAATAGGAAACAGCTGAAATATCTTTAAAATAACAGGGGTCTTTTCAAAACCAGTTCCATTTCAGTAGAATGACTGTTTCGCATCCTTAGTTGTTCACCACATTTATTTTTGTTTATTTTTTGGAGGGGATGTGGCTCTTCTCAAATTGTTGTTGCCTTTGGCGGTGATTATTTTTGTTTACTTTTTGATTTCAACGTTTTTTTTTTTTTTTTGCTAAATGAGAGTTTTTGCGTGATGAGTAATGACACCTCTGAACCATATTGGTCGACTTTCAAATGACCGTAGCGGCTTAGGGGGTGAATTTACATCTTTTCCTCCCGACGATAAAATTTGTTTCTTGCCTTAACATAAGCAACCAATCCCCACCCACTTGATAGACATGCATGGCGTATACGAATTGCATTAACAATAGCAACAATTGAACTAACAATATTCAGTTAGCAATTATGTAGGTATATACACATATCCAGTTAAAGGGAAATTTATCACTATCAGGACTGACAAATTGCCGAGTGATCCCGGGAATGCAGTCTCCAATCCCTAGTTGCCTAGTTATGTTCTATCCAGGTTATATTAAGTTTGATTCATAGTTTGTAACATACAGAAATAATAAAGTAAGATATGTAAACGTTTACTTTATCTACATTTAGTCCATACATAGCCACGCCTACTTTTTGGGGTAATTTTCTTAAAAAAATACAAAACGATTATAGCTTCCATGGCTGTTGTGGGACAGGTACCAGGCATAGCACCTGTGATTTTACTGAGTTTGTTGATGGTTGTGATCTTCTTTTGTTTTCATCCACCGGACAACGAACGTGAATGTATGGATGGGTCTTACCACCGTGGTATACAACCAGAATATGATCTTTGGGGACAGACCACAGGTTTTGCCATACATACGGCGACAGGCCCACATGGCAGTGGTCGCCTTGGCAATTTTATGCTTAATATGGGAGGTCCAGTTAAGTTTTCTGTCCAGGACAATTACTAGATATTTTACCTCATCGAAAAAACGAATGGTTGTGCCATTTAGAGTCACTGAACCAATGTCCAGCGTTCTTCTTCTTGTAAACGATATAGCGACTGCCTTACTGGGGTTAATCGATAAGCCCTCGCCAGCACACCAGTCCGAAACTACAAGGAGTGCATTTTGCATGAGTTGACCACATTGTCTTCATGTTTCAATAAATCATCCACCACGAGCGACCATAAGAGAGGCGAGAAGATGCCGTCCGGCTATCGAGCATAGTCCTAACCCATCTGGTAGTAGGTTCGTCGATTCCCCTGCGTCTCATAGCACTAGTGATGGATTCATAATCAGTGTTATCAAAACACCTTCTATGTCAAGGAATGCGCAAAGGGCTATTTCTTTGCAACGATAGGCTGATTTAATCTCTGTAATGAGGTAGTCTTTTCAAGAATACCTCTAATACGAATGTCTAGCAGTCTTTCCATGTTTTTCAAGAAAAACGATGTCAAGCTGATTGGGCTTTATGATTTGGATAGCTCGCTGGGTTTGTTACCTAGATTCGGGATAAACACCACATTTACCTCCCGCCAAGTGGAATGTATCCCAAGTTGACACTTGTTCTAAATAGAGCTACCAAGGCGGGCTGGATGTATTCTAGACCTTTCTGAATAAGGGCTCGAGAAACACCATCACTGTCGGGTACCTTAAAGGGTCTAAATGAACCCATTGCCCATTTAGCTTTATATTGACTAAACAGATCTCCAGACAAACTGTTTATTCTTCTGGAGGTGCCACATGTGGTTCCTCAGGAGCAACAAGTGCCTAATCAATTAATATTGTGTACCTCGAGCAAAGTTTCCAGGGTTTCTCTTCGACCGGATTTATAGGTGCCATCAGGTTTGATGAGAAAATTCCTGTGAGAGTACCTTTTGGAGACGGTCTTATCGCAGTTCTTTCTCCATGCTGTTCTCCTGGATTTCCACAAATCTATGTTGAATTTAGTCAATGCGGACCTAGATTCGTCCAAATTTTTATTGCGTTTTGCGGTGTTAAAAAGTTTGCTCACCCTTTTACGGAGTATATCTGGCTGGCATTCCACCACAGTACGCTCCGTTTATCTGTATTGTAATTTTCCGGGACACAGGTACTCCTGAAGAAAGAGATTAGAAAGTCATTTAGTTGGCAGGCTGCCACATCAACATCACATTTTGATCTTAAAGATGTGAGCAGCATGTCATCTTTGACCGCGAGATTTTCGCAAAATAGTGCCCAATTAATTCTTTACGGTGAGTAATGCACTTGTTCATGATTAACCCCACCCGAGATGTTAAATCTGATGTGCTGATGATCAGATAATGAAGGTTCATTTGACACGTGCCAATCGCCGACAGAATTAGAAATAAAAGGGCTCGAGATCAAGTCGAATAGAATTTATAAATGTTGGTTTATTACCTTCATTACACACACCTAGATTTCTACTTGTAATATTATCAAGAAGTAACTCACCCCTTTTGTTGATGTCGCTACTACCCTATGTCACAGAATGGGAATTGACATCGCATCCAATGATTAGGTGCCTGTTGCGACGGTGATATAGGTCCACCACGTTTGAAAGTTACCTTAAGCCGGATTTTGTCATTGATCTACAATATACTTTACGAATAGTAACTTCATTAAAATGTGCAATGAATTGTGTGCCTCTTCTAAGTATTATAATAAATATTCCAACTTCTGTGAATGATTTGATAATATACAAATATCTTACCTATAATATCGTGGTTGGTGACCTCTAAAAGGAATTTGACTTTCTAAATAAATTTCTACATAAACAATGTCAGCAAAACTTACCAGTTTCTAGCGCACAAAAATCCTTAATTTATTCAATCACGGAAGGAGCAAGATTCAAAAAGGACACTAAGTTTTACATCGCAACAAGTTGAACTTGACACTTTTTTTATCTCACTCCTTTTTGTGGCTGAATAATTTAAGAATTTTATGTGCAGGAGAACTTGGCACGTTTTTACTTTAATGCTTCTTGTGGGATGTCAATGTTTATTTAATGGATACAAGTTAGGAGAATAAGTTCACCTAAGTGGGTGTTGTAATTTAATGAGGGAATATGAAAAGGATTAGGTACGACCATGATTGACAATTTAAGATCCCTAATGCCACAAGGTGCTGTCTTCCGTCTATCTGTCTGTCCATCTATCAAAACTTGTTGGCAATAATATTTTAAGCGTACAATTTTATAATTTATAACAGCTTCATGGAATACAAAGCAAGCAGTTCAAACGTAAGTACTTTTGGATTCCACTGAGATATCATATCATTGTGTGCATGACGAAACCACACAATTGACATTTTTTTGGACAACTTACCTTTTGATATCATCGTAGTCTGTTGGTGAAAAGCCACTATTTAATATGTATTTTCTAGTGACATCTAGATTTAAATAATTTTTTGTTTTTTGTGACATTTTCAGTTTGAGGTAATTCCTCAGGAAACAGTTTTCTTTGTGTATCCTGAATAATTTCTAAAATGTACTTGCTATGGTTTAATAAAGTCATGGGGCTTGAAACTGAAACAGGTCCACTGGATATACGAATGCGTAATAAAACCCATCATCTTCTACGGTGTAGTTGTATGGTGGCCGGTGATGAGCAAAAAGTATGCAAGAGACTTGCTAACTAAGGTGCAACGTATGGTTTGCCTGGGTATTACAGGAGCACAATCCTCAACACCAACCGCGGCCTCGTAGCGAAGAAGATTGCCGGCATTTCAGCCTCACGGCTTAGAACTATCGGCCATTTTATCGGTGGTGCGGGACATCGAAAAATCACCGAAATGATAAGAGTAATGACACCACTCATCGATTGCCCCAGTGATGTTGTTGGAAAATCGTATACGTTCTCCAACAACTTCGAAACAATTTTCCCCGTAAGAGAATATTGGACGTATGAAAGAACGACAAGAAACTCCAAATCGGTATATACAGATGGCTCTAACATATCAGGGGAATCAGAGGCTGGCATCTTTAGTGCTTACCCACCGATTGAACTTGCTATTCACCTAGAAACATTTGTATGGTTCCAAGCAGAAGAAATAAAAAAAAATTGCATAATTGCAATTATGAAGGCAACCGAAATACTCGCAGAAGACACTAGCGAAGGAAGTCATCTTGACATCTGCTCGGACAGCAAAGCAGCAATTAGAGCGATTACAAACCCCATGTCGAAATCACGACTAGTGAGGGAGTGCAAAACTAAATTGAACTTACTTGCCAGACGGAGTAGAGTCCGTCTCACATGGGTACCGGAGCACGAAGGTGTATCGGGTAACGAAAAGGCAGACGAACTAGCAAGGAAAGGAGCAGGCAATACAGAACTGAACCCGGATAATACAATAGGGGTCCCTCTGACAACTATTAAAACAATAATAAATGAAAAGATACGATAGGAGTTCAATAACTACTGGACGAATCTAGACACAAAGTGGCTAGATCTGTAATAACCAAACCGAGTAACAACACAGCAAAAAGAGCTCTTAACTCAAGCAGAACACAATTGAGATTGATGGTGAGACTTTTAACAGGGCACATCAATCTCAACAAACATTCGTTCAGACTCGGGATAGCTGATACAACAATATGTGCCAACTGTGAAGAGGAGGAGGAAGATATATAACACTTCCTCTGTTACTGCCCCGCTACAGCGAGGCTAAGGCTGAAAATTCTGGGATCTCCAAGGATTCCGGATATTAAACACCTCAATAAAAAAGGAATCGGGAATATATTGGAGTTCGCCAGACGAACACTACGATTCCCCGATCACTATACGATATAGTTTCCCGTTGATACTATCCATGATCCCTAGACCTAAATCCTCTCAATACATAATTCCCAAAACACAGCATTATTCCCTACAGTTACGTAGATGAGGGGAATACAACGGGCCCAATGGAGGCCTAAGTGAAAAGCATAAGCTCACCCTCTTAAACCAACCAACCACGGTTTAATAAGAATTGAAAACAACAAATACACTGTCATTGGCTTACTTTATACAGAAAAGAACGAATGGAGGGTTTTAGACCTATAAAATACTCATAATAAACTTCGAAGCACAAAACTTAATCTATTAGCTTTGGATGGTGCTACCTCTCTGAAACCAGCTCGAACTTTCGCTAGCTGCCTACAGTTGTGCACTGCACCTAAGGTGAGGTCTTTCTCTGCTGCGTTGTCCCATCGGGGTGGACTGATACATGTTCTACAATACATGTCCTAGCCATCTTCGATGCTGGATTCGCGCATTTTCAACCAAGTCGATGTCGCTGAAAAGCCAGTATAAGCTCGTCATTGAATCTTCTTCTCCACACAGTCAATACAAACCGAACCCTACATCATGCGAAAATCTTCCTTTCGAAGCAACCAATAGTACTTTCATCTGCTTTTCTTAACGTCCTTGCTTCTGCGCTATATATCAGGACTGGGATGATGAGGGTCTTACATAGTATCTCCTTAGTAATTCTAGAGAAGGCTTTACTTCTCAATTGCCTCCTTAGCCCAAAGAAACAGCGGTTGGCAAGAGTAATTCTTCGTTCGATCTCAGCACTGGTGTCATTGTCAGAGTTAACAGCGTAGCCTAAGCACATAACAGGGCCTAATAAATGGAATACTCGTAATACTTCGTTGACCACATTTGGTTATAAAATAAGGAATACGAAAGCATTCCGGGACTTCAGAGCCCTCGAACCTTTATTCTATGAGTGAGTTCCACCAAAATGTTAGATCCCTCCAACCAGAGCACGACTTTATGTGGTATAAAATCGAAATCTTGGGACTAAGCGAAACAAGTCAAATGAACGGGAGAGTTCTATTGTCGACGAATCGGAGAAAAAGTAAACAAAATCAATAAAAAACAGATTCTGCCGAGAGACTCACCGACCATTAAGGACCTTCGCACCAGTGTGGCTTGATTGTGTATCGTTTTCTCGACATCTCTAGATGGAATTTTCCCAATTTGTAACGTTTCCTGCAGATAAAAAAAATATGAAAGATAAAGAATCTCTACTAGTAGGTAGGTATGTAAAGTGGTGGTTCGAAAAAGAACCTAATTAGCTCCAATCCGTTTAGAGGCTATCTCTTCGAAATCGTCAAAAAAGGGTTTACCTAACATGCGTTGTCTGGTCCTTGTTAGGGCAGGACAACTGCAAAGAAAGTGGAAAAGAGTTTATCTCTCGTTGCTGTCTTTGCAGCTGCGACAGAAGAAAGTGTTGTGAGGAATGCCAAGCTTGTCCGCGTGGTCCCCTATATCCCAGTGGCCTGTAATAATGGCTACAATTCTGGCAATATCAGGCCTTGATCTGCCTAGTAGCTCATTTGATTTAGGTCTGTTGAAGCTGGGCCATGTCTTTCTTGATATGGCACAACTGGTAAGGTTATTCCACCCGAGATTAGCTAGCTGGAAGAAGTGAAGGTGTAAATTGCCCTTAACGACTCCTATAGGAATATTGACTCTTTCCGCTAGCGAGCCGTTAAAATCTGACCCTCGACTGGCTAGCTCATCTGCTCGCTCGTTACCCTCATAATTACTGTATCCTGGGACCCAAATGAGAGTAATTCCAGAATGAACACTTTGTTCATTTATTTCAAACCGGCATTGCTATACCAGTTTTGAGGATATGGTAACCGCCTTGATTGCGGCTTGGCTATCAGAAAAGATAGCTATATTTAGGTTGGACGTTGGGAGATGTCTTAGCATGCGGCAAGCCTCCCGAATTGCGAGAAGCTCCGCTTGAATGACACTAGCAGAGTCTGGGAGACGGAAGGATTTCGATATATTTAGTTGGTCCGATAAAATGCCAACTCCGCAGTCCATTTACGAACCGAACAGATATCAAAGTCATTGATTACCATTCCGTTCTTCCATTCTGCTCTGGTACGGAACATTACTGAAAAAGGTTTGCTGAAGTCGAGCGTTGGAGTTCTGTAATTAGTCGAAGATGTCACCAGTTCACTTGGCATCGTCTCTTGGACCTTACAGTTGCCATATGACTTTACTGTCCTGCACCCAGTTTCCCTGAGCCGGACGGCGCTGCATATAGCTGAAAATTTAATATAGAGTTCAAGGGGGATCAGATGCAGGATCACACTTAGATCTCAATGCTCCTGGGATGCCTACACACTCTGATCTTTTTACTTTTCTGATTCTGTTGATGTTAAATTTTTTATGTAAGGCGGGCCACCATACTATGGCGCACAACGGCTGTGTACATCCATAGGGTCATCTTTGGCTGGAGACCCCAATTTTTGCCGAATATTCTGCTGCAAGCGTAGAAAGCCATACTTGCTTTCTTAACCCTCTGCTCTATGTTAAGTTTCCAACTAAGTTTCGGATCTAAAATCGTGCCTAGGTATTTTGCACTGGAACATAGTGAGAGTGGTTGACCTTCTAGTTTTGGGGGGAGTGCATTCCTGTAGCTGGGTTTTAGAGGTGAATAGCATCTCTACTGGTACTATGAACAAGAATTTTATAGCAGGACTTTTTCACTGAGGAGCTGGCTTTGGTAACGATCAAGGAAGTGCTTCTGTGGTGGGTAAGAACTTGATTAGGTAGGGAACTAACACACCCCGGCAATAAGCATGCTTAGTATGTAGCAATTTATTACGAACGCCACATAAATCGGTCAACAAAAAGAAGGCCCGTCTGCGACTGCCATTGAAATGCATTACACAAGCTACAAGCTGGCGACTGAAGGTCATATTTCAATCTCTTTTGTATAGCTCCGTGTACAATCGGCCTAAGAGTGAATGGACTAACAAACCAACCGACAGACAAATCGACAGAGCAAGATACATAAACGCAACAAACTATTTGTTTTGAAATTAAATGGAACACCAAAAATTTGTTTAGGCATTGAACCTAAAGCTTTCTACTATTTGAATCCAATTTGACGTTTAGGAATAAATATTTGCAGATCTAAAGAGGGTACACACCATTCACAATATAATGCTTCGGAGTGATGTATTGTGGTAACCCATAGAATTCTAGAGTAAATTATTCACTCCAGAGGCTATCAGGAAGTTCATCAACTTCTCAGGGTGTATCGCAGCGAGTGTGGTCGGTGAGACAAGTTTGCTGTCCGCTTCCTTACGTAAATGAGGCCGGGGTATTCTATGAAAATGTGAAGAGAGTGTTCTTCACTCTCTAGACATAGTCTACAGGGTCCGGTAATTAGTTAAGTTTGTGGAGTGGAGGTGACTTTTTAATCAGGCAGTGGCCACTAATGGCACCAGTTAGGTTTCTAAGTTTATTCCTGCTCAGATTCAGAAGATGCTTGGATTTCTTGAGATATATCTCAGGAAAAGAATACTTAAGCAGAGTCTGTTTCCTTGTGTTGTCTACACCCACATAATGGTTCAAGACCAGTGAATTGTATTGATGCACTGATCTTGACCAAGGAGTTGGCATATTTCTATCATTCAGTTTTATGCCCCGATATAGGCCGCGAATAGATGTTAAAAGGACAACAACAATAAAATCACCATCTTGGTGGATCTAAATACCAATGTGATCAACGACAATCCAGCAATCCGGTTAAGCGACGTCCTCATGATCTCAGACTCAACTGAGTTATCCGTACCTCCCTCGGTGTAAATTCGATAGTCTGTGGCAATGCTAACATTTTAAGGCACTCAAGGGGAATGAAGAGGTAGTGTACCTTCCAAGCTTGTTCATGCTGATCCAAATATATCGACAGAGCTTCTTTCTACATCCCCCTATAAATAATGCATGGGAACGAGAAAGCCTTCCACTAGATTGGACAAAAGATGATTTTCAAACTCTTTAATATGGGAACTTGTCGGAGTGCGGAAATTGGAGAAGTATTTGCGTTCTTCCTGCGGTTGGATCGGATCAAAAAATATTCATCTCTCGATGTCAAATAAGCAAGTTTGATAATAGAGTAGAGATCTCTGCTGCATCTGCTATTTATCGACTTCGAGAAAGCCTTCGACAGCTTGGATCGGGATTTCATTCGTTGAACCTTGCGCATGAGAGGTATCCTCCAAATAACTTGCATACTGCTGTCCTCTTCTCCTGTTGAAGTATAGGGCCTCAACAATGCTTCTGAATCTTACTCTATTTTGAGCTTCCCTACATACATATTTCGTTCTATAAATATTGCTATCTTTGTAATTCGTCGTGGATACATTTTGGCAGGAGTGCCCGATCTTCGATTGAAGAGCTCGTCTTGGGATATTGTTACTTAAAAGACGGGGGGTGTGACCAATCCAACTCCACTTCTACTTTTTAATTTCCACAACCGCTTTACTTTGCTGCGTGTTTCTCTAAATATTTTAATTCAAAAAACTTAAAGATGATAGAAAGGTTAACAACGAGAATGCTTAGTGTTAAGTATTGTAGTAGTATGAGGTGTCGGAAGACTTTGAAGTCCAAGGCAGTGATGTTTTGGATCTTTTCGGTGTCTTAGCATGTCGCAGTGTTGAGTCCATTCTCCAGAAACTAGCTTTTTTCTCGGACGTCGTATTTTTCGATCCTGCAGAAGAATTCTTGCAATACGTAGCGTGTAGTTGCCTCTTTCGTCTTCTTCGTTTCACCACTCTAAATACGGGGGACCTATTGCTATTGCTATTCTAATTTTCAAACTATCATTTTGTTGCGTAAAAGCTTTGTACCCTATTGACGGCTTAACTGTCCAACGTAATCGTAGCCTCTTACTTGTCATGGTTTCTATCGAGGTTAAGTTGGGCTACCTTTTTGAGTATGTGGATCTCCACTTGAAAGATGCCAGAAAACTTGCACCGCTCCGTCCTTTCATTCTTAGTCTAAATATTCCACAGTTCCTTCAACTGTTCTCGATACGCTCGTGTACCATTTTATAGGGAATAGGAACATTTCCACAAGCCCGGTTACCGTAATAGCAATTTCCCCAAAATTTCTATAAACTTTCGCAAGACTTTTCTTCTGTGGGCACTGATTGGTTCTTTTGGCTCAAGTCACCGACCAATAGATGCAGGAAATTATAGTTCCACGAGGGTACATCCAGCGTAGGGTACTGCGGTTCGCACTTCTCCAGAGATTTGGGAAAACATTCGGAATTAGTTCGCTTTATCAATTTTAAATGTGGTTATCCCCTGACCCATTATGAGGGAAACAAAAAATTAATCCGCCCATCAAAAAACAAAAGTCTTTACTTAATTTATGAACTGAAATAACCAATAACAATGAAAACAACACGTTGACCGATTCATAAGAATAATCCACAAAAGCCTCTTATTACTAGTAGCGATGAACGATAGAAGCTTCCTAAGATATTACTCACATAATCCCCAAAGGTACTCCCATTTCATTTCATATTCGGCCTATGTTTACAGTATACGATTACTCTTTCTATAAAGTTATATTTGCTTTTTGCCGAAAAATGACTTAAAAGCTTATACTAGGTATAATGTTTACACAAGTCTCACAATTTACTCAGGCAGAATTTAACCTTTCGTTTAATAATGGAGCTTATGTTGCCGCCTACCAGTACTCGTAGTTAAGGATGAAATAAATTTCCTAGAAACACGCTCTATCGATTCAAGTGCTTTGAAGTATAAGAGAACCCAAAACAAAAATTGTTTGAAATTCATTATGGATCCTGACGTACGAGTATGTAGTATAATATTTGCCATCTGTTGGTTTATTTTTAAAATTACTATAAAAAATGATCGAGTCAATATTTTCAAAGATTTTTGCTTTACAGTACACTTTCCGATTATTTATGGAAATTAATTTCATTTAAATGGCTGCCGATGGTTCGGGGCTCTATTTCACAAATAGCTCGACCAATATTGTGCTTAAATGTTTCGTTTCTGAATTGTCAGCATAACTTCAATCTTTAACGGCATTCCACGAAAAAAAAGTCCAACGGCGTTAAATAGCAGCTTCGCAGAGGCCAAACAACATCACGAAAATGCCTGATTACAAGATTATTGAACTTAAGGTCCATTCACAGCTCAACAACCTGCGAATACGACCGAGCGAATATTCGCAAATTTTGACATTTCATTTACAGCAACTTTTTTTTCTAGTTGCAGTAATCTGCGAATTTCAATAGAATGAATTTCACCAAGAAGAAAACAAAACAAATTGTGAGGTTAAACTCTTGCGAATGTTTTGGTCGCGCGAATGTGGATTGCGTTCCACATCTGTGGAATGTTAATAAAATTTGACAGTTCGCCAGAAGTATTCGCCTACTTGCGGAAAATTCAGCGAATTGTTAATTTCTTCGCAGAAACCAATTAAAATTTAACTTTTTTCCTATTAATCGATAGATAAATTAAGCACCGTTCTTTTGGAATAGTAAAATTGTCGATTGTGTGCGTTTAAATGTACTAAAAATAGTTTATTCGCAGTTCGCCCATTCGCCGCTCGCTGAGCTGTGAATGGACCTTTAGTGCGCAAAAGATCGATTGTTGGAGGACTTATATGGCACGTAGTGCCACTTTGCTTGTACCAGAGACTGCCCAATTTAATTTCATTTATGGCTAAACAAATATGTTGTCATGCCTCTGTAGCGATATTTATGATCAAAAGCCGACCAAACGCCTGAGGTCACATTTGGTGTTACCCCATAAGATCCCATTGTTTCTACTCATTCTGTCAACGCGCGACCGCCATATTGTGTTTCTACTTTAACCCTGCAGTCGTCGCGCACCAAAAAGTCACACCAGTCGTCGCGCGGATTACATACGTAATCCATTTTAAAATTAAAGTAAAACCCGTATGCTTTAATTTTTTCAAATTTATTTTGGTGCAAAATGCAATTACATATTACTTAAAGATAAAAAACATAAATTATTACTTCATAATACAAAAAAAAAATAAAAAATAAATAGGAAAAAAAGGAACTTTGGTGGATTACAATAGTAATCCGCGCGACGACTGCAGGGTTAAATCGATTCATTCCGTACCGCGGAAATATGGTACTATGTTTCTGTCAATTTATTGAGCGCGAAAGAGCTGTCAGTGTCAAAATAACATGTAATTTAAAAAAGAAACCAGCAGATGACCCACCGGTTATACATATATATTTGTGATTAGCACTGAGAATCTGTCCATCTGTCTATCTATGTACATATATGTAACCACATTTTGATCCTTCAATTTTGAGCTAGCGAAGTGAAATTTCATATACAAGTGTAAAAGGTTTTGAAATCCACAACACACACTTCTCACTTTTCAAAAAAAAAGGATTCAATATTTTTGATAGAAACTAAAATAAGTAATACCACATCTTCGTATTAAGAAGTGTTGCTCAGCATTTTTTTGCAGTAATACAAGAAGCTGTATGCCTTCTTTATGGAGCACTCAAGCGGCGGTATGGAACGGTGAAGATGGATAAACCGGTTTCAAGCAAAGTCTTATGTGCGACAAGGTTGTGCATTTAGCCCTTGTCTTTTTGCTCTATTTATTGATAACATTTTCGACTTTTTGCCTAAAGGCATTGAGTTCGTCGGGTCACACGTCAAGACCCTACTATTCGCGGACGACATAGTGCTACTTTCCAATCTTCGGAAACGTTATAGCTCATGGTAAATCGGTTATCAGCTTGTGAAGCTCGATTGTTAATCTGGATAATTCCAAAGTCATGATTCTCAAAAATGGGAGAGGTAAAAATTGTGGCAATGGAAAATGGCGGCATAGTGGCGAAGATATTAAGGAATAAAAATACTTTGAGGCCTATTTTACTAAAAATCTAAGTATGCAAAAATATCTTGGAAAGAAGTTTTCGAAGGTAAAAACTGCTATAAATTCCACCTGGAAAAGATATTTCGCAAACAAATACACAATTCTGGAAGCGGTATCGGAAGCCATATTGTTTTATGTACAGCTTAACTATTTTAGGGACTAAACTAAAGTGGAGGAAATATTATTGATGTTCAAATTGAGGGGAGAGTTGCCAAAACTGAATTATATTTTACATAGAAAAGACCCTCCAATAATATGTTTTATACTATACATATGTAGTCTAGGCAATCCTGGGTATATCTTAAGGATAGTGAATAACTATCTCCAACAAAGAATGCTGCAATACGAAATCGACAGAGGGCCGAAGGAATACTCCGCTGACGTTCCATAGGACTCGGTCTTATGAATCAACATGTAGAAAGAAATTCTAATTCGCTGACAACATAAAAGTCAAGGTGGGAAATTGCGTCATGCCCTCCAAAAGACAGATTAAGTACCTCGGCGTACCTCGTCGGCAGTATGATCCCGATAGACATCCTAGCCGACGAAGCAAAACGAATTCACGATGGCAGAAACCTAATCATAGAAACTAAAGAGGTGAGTAATTAAGAGAGAGTTGCGTCGCTGATGAACATAAAGACAGATGGACTTATAAGCTGATTCCGAATATAGAAGCTCGGATAAGCAGAAAACATAGAGAATCAAATTATCAATTGACGCAATTTCTAATGGACCATGGAGCGTTATCGTCAGCACCTCCATCGCTTTGGACTTGACGACTCTCCAGAATGTCCAGTATATCCTGGAAGTGAAGAGGACCCGGAACACGTGGTGTTTAACTGCCCACGGTTCTCTGAACATAAACGAAGACTGGAAGGAGGAATAAATAGTTCAGTAAGCCCCCAAACCATAGTCGAAGAGGTGCTAGGATGCGATGAACACATCATTAACCCGCATCTAAGTCTAGCTCAGATGGGCAGAAAACGAGGGAAAGTATTTTATGGAGGTTCTGCGGGGTGAGCGTCTGAGCCAGCAGAGGTTAGGTTTAGTGAGTAAGAATCTCACACTACCGTACAACTTAGAGTAAGAAATATAATATCCTGCAAATTTATAAACATAATATAGTCTGACTTTTTTAGTGATTATAGATCTGAAAATGTTCTATTACCATTATAATTTTAAAAAATTATAAGTTAGGTACATTAGAAATGCACACCCATTTTTCACAGACATTTCTCCGCTATGTGCGCAAATTTAAAACATTTACATTTTTATACCGACGGTTCAAAAACTAACTCTGATAGGCTAAATTTAAACCTCTCTTGTCGTCTCCCAAACCACTGTAGCGTGTTCCAGGCAGAAATAATGGCAATAAGTGAAGTCTTGTCTTTGCTAAAGAAAAACATGACATCGACCGTTGATATCCGCATCTTTTCAGACAGCCAAGCAGCAATCAATTCCTTGGAATCATCCTCAATAAATTATATAACTGCTCTAGACTGCCGATCGTCTCTTATAAAGAGGGGGGAGCAGTTTGATATTCACCTATTTTGGGTACCGGGGCATAGGGATATTCCAGGAAATTGTAATGCTGACGAACTTGCCAGACATGGACTGGGTATGCCTATCACTACATGCACACTTGAATTAAACCTGGATGTTATTGAAAAGACAAAATCTAGGTGGACAAGTGGTACAACAGATTTGGCCTAAGCTGGATCTGAAACGTTCTAAGAATTTGATTTCTCTCTATAGAATGCATATCAGCGCTGTTAATGGTTTCATTACTGGACACTGTCTAATAGGCAAGCCTTGTTGCAGGCTTGGGGTCTTCTCAAACGATTTCTGCAGAAGCTGCATGGACGAGGAGGAGGAGGAGACTATTCTTCACCTTCTTTGCACCTGCCCAGCTCGCTCCCAAAAAAGGAAACTCCACTTAGGAGCCTTCTGTTTCAACGACCTACATGATCTGAATAAAATAGGCGTTATGGACCTTCTACACTTCATGAGAAGCTCCAAATAGCTCAACGGGTAGGCTAGAAGCCGCTTCCCAAACCAATATGGTATCGCAATAGACCTATTATTGGTCTAAGTGTGTTGGCTTTTAGCCGACAGCCACCTCAACCTAACCTAACCTATGCAGCCAGTACGTCCGGCCCAGTTGTATCCCTTATTTGATTAAAGGTGATATCGGTATTGTGTTTGAGTTATTGTTTTACATGACCTGAATAAAAATTGTGCAAATAGCCGTTGTAGTATATTAGCTAGAAGGCGGTAACAGACAGATGGATAGACGCTGTGGTGAGATCAATAGGGTGCCGTGGTCTATTTACAGAACCTTAAATAAGTATCCTACTGAAATAAGTCCGGGACATCGCATTTTGTATGTAAGTAATTGATAGTTTATCGCTTTCCCATGTGTCGACCGAAAAAAATGTTCTATCTCTAGGCTTTCCAAAAAAAATTCTCTAATCGACAGAAAATAAATTTCAATAATTTAGTAGTTATTCAAGAAAATTGCCGACGAAACGCCCTATCTGCTACCATAGTTATTGTTTTAAAGCATCTTCGTTATATCTGAACCCTGTATGTGCGAACGTTTTATGGTGTCGGTGAGTGCTTCATATCATTGAAAGCACATCTAGTGGACTTAAATTATGGGTAAATCAATGGTCCTTTAATGTCCAGGAAGTCAACATGTCAGTGCTATTTTCTGTTAAGGAAATTTTCTATTTTGGATATTAAGTCATTTGTTGGCTTAATGGATTTACCCAGATGATAGGCATGTGGAGAATTGTACAATGAGAAGACGAGCATTTATCTTGTGCTTATCAATTATCTTTTCCATATATGTTTTCGAAAAAGATAACTATAGTTTGCCGGGATTTACTTTTTTTCATAATACAAATGAAAATTACGCAGCAGGTGGTGTTGGGTGTTTTTTAAAGAAAGATTCTTATTGTCTGGCAACTAAAATAAATTTTTTGAGTGCTGATGTGTTGAAAATCTCTTTTGATGTTAACAATATTAACTATGTAGTTTTTTTGTTTCTATCGATTGCACAAGTACAGTGTTACGGTATTTATGGAGAAATTTTCAAATCTTCTGGATAATGAGCATTCAAAAAATTTAGTAATACTAGGTGATTTCAATATAAACATTTTGGAAGGTAGTGCTGTTGTCTTGGATTACTTGACTCTCCTGGCCCCACATGGTCTAACCTCTGTTATTAATGAGCCAACTAGACAAGTATCAGGAAAATGTTTGGACCATATTTACAAACGTTTCTCCAATTCTAAACTAAGCGCTTACGAAAAAGGTGTTTTGTTTTTCGGATCACTGATCATTCAATGACCGGCTTAATTGTTGGCACCTCTAGAAGCAAAACAAGTGGAAACTTTGACTAGAGGAAAAACATAACTAATATTAATTTTGAAAAACTAACTACGTCTCTATCTTTTGAGTTCTGGGAAGAGCCTTACGCTGAAAATAATGCATCTAAGTCTTACGATCTTATCATTGACCCACTCACTAAACATATTTCTCTTTGTAGCCGCTCAGAGGGCACATAAGCACCTCAAGTCCTGGATAGCTAGGTGCTTGTTAAACAAATTGAAAAAAAAAAATAAAGGATTTTATGTTCAAAACACGCGAAAAATATAAACTTTGTAGTAAATAGCATTCTAGGTCATCGAAAAATCCAACTGTGATTCATATTGATGGTAGAGTAGCTTCAACTTGAAATTACTAACACATTTAATAGCTATTTTTCCTTCTATAGCCGAAGCCCTACAAACAAACCCTAACCTTGAAAGTTGTACGAATTGCAATCGCGTTGCTTCTTTGCAATGGGACACATTTTTTTTTGAGCCGATACCCTCTTGGGAGTTATTGAAATCGATCGGGACTTTACGAAACTCTAATTCGTTCGGATATGATGGTATATCTAATAGAATTTTAAAAAATATCTCATTATTTGTGGCCGACATTCTTGCTTCGATATTTAATAAAAGTATTCTCAGTAAAACGGTGATTCTATCTTCTTCCATCTATTAGCAAAATTTTTGAAAAATTAGTAAAAAATAGAGTTGGCAAGTTTTTAAATAAGACCCTTTTCTTTTTTTGGTTTTCAAAAAGGTAAATCTACTTTTGGAGTTTTGTTCGCAAATACAAAATACTGCAGGCTTATTTGTGGATATATATCATTCCATTCTCTTAAAAAAAAACTTCAAATGGCTAGTTTTCGAAGCTATTGCTTGAGTGGTTCGGACCATACTTGGAAAACAAATCACAAAGGGTTAAAATAGATAAAATCATGAGTGGAATTCGATGTATTAAAATGGGTGTGCCACAAGGATCGATTTTAGGACCGATTGTTTTCCTTATTTATATCAATTCTCTTTTTGACCTTAATTTTAAGGGCGTCTTTACGGTATTTGCTGGCGATATAGGGTGGATCTGTCTCTCCGTTAGACTTAGTTGGTGATATAAATTGGGATCTGAATTTGCTTAGGAATTGGTTTGTTGATCATTTTCGCTACACTTTGCGGAATTTCTTTTATTTAAGGAGAGTTTGTTCTTCCGAGCTTTTATTCCATTCAAAACTGCAATATGGCATCGCTTGCTGGGGAGGAATCTATTTAAATAAAATACAGCCTCTACTTTTGAGAATAATCTGTAATAAACACCGTTCACATTATTCCTTTCCTTTATTCCGTGATCTGAAAGTTCTTCCTATTCGCCACTTATACTGTTTCAAATTGCTAAGAATACACTCATACCTCGGTTAGCGGCCTAGATACGTTCCACAAAATCAGGGCGAGGCCGTAAAGCGAAATGCCGTATAACGAGTCATTCTTTTTCATACAAACCCATACAAAATCCATTAGATTGATTCCAAATCTTCAAAAAAATAACCAAAAAATTGATAAAACGTTATAAAAAAAATTCATTTAATGTGTTGACTTCAGAGCATAGTTAACAGGAGCCAAAATAAAATCTACATACATAACGAAAAAGAACATAATTAGGAAAGAATAAATAGAGAAATATTAAGATGTAGAAGTGGAAGAAGAATCACTGTCATAAACACGAGCGGCTGAGGGCTTAAAAAACCGTTCCAGCGTTGGTTGTTTTGCTTTATTCCTTAATCCTTTTTCTATTTCCTTATAGCAGTTAATGGCTACCTTAACAGCTCTTGAAACTTTAGCACTGCGTTTTTCGTCGGGATCGTTTTGGTTTAAAATTTCCAACCCCTCTTCGAAATGGTGCAGTGCTTCACACAAATTTCTTGATGTCAACTGGCGACTCGTGGAAGGCTCAGGCTCTTCATCTGACTCTTGATCTGATCCCAATTGCATCAACTCTTCATTTGAAAGCGGAGCTCTGCCAGCGTTAAGAAGATTGGTGTCATCGTGGTCTTCTAAATGATCAAATCCGATTTACTTTGCCAGATTTAAAATGTTGCGTTCAATTTCTGGGATAACAGGATCAGCATCAGATTGGCCGTTGGTAATGCATTCCGGCCATAGTTTCTTCCAAACATGATTCATCGTTGTTGATTTTAATTCATTCCAAGACTCACTTATGTTGTAAACGACATCTTTGACATTGTAGTTCTTCCAAAATTATTTAATAGAGGATCTTCCATCCGTTTCATTAACAAGCTTTTAAAAAGTTCTGCGTAAACAATGCGCCTTAAAAGAGGCTGTTGCACCCTGATCCATAGGCTGAATGATGGCCGTTGTGTTTTTGGAAAAATACTCAACTCTTACATTTTCAGACAGCTCAGCTAAATTAACCGGATGCCCTGGAGCATTATCCCAAATAAGCAAGACTTTATTGCTTAAATTCTTCTTTTCCAGGTAGGTTTTGACTTCAGGGCAGAAATAATTCTTAAACCAATCTTCAAAAAGAACTTTTGTAATCCAAGCCTTTTTGTTGGATTTCCAAGTGACTGGCAATTCTTTCTTGTCCAATCAGGTACACTAATAACAGCTTAAGCTTGAAATCCCCCGCAGCGTTAGCACCAAGAAGAAGAGTCAAACATTCTTTTGTCACCTTATATCCTGTTGCACATTTTTCGTCCTTTGAAATAAAGGTCTGCTCAGGCATTAGTTTCCAATAAAGACCTGTCTCGTCCGCACTAAAAACTTGTTCTGGAACGTAACCACCTTCTTCAACGATTTTTTTTATAAATGCTCGGATACTCGAGAGCTGCAACTGAATCCGCACTTGTTGCTTCACCTTTCATCTTGATTTTGATGATGATGCAAACTCGATTTCCTCGACTTCCTAAGAAAATTTCATTTTTCGACGCTTCATCAACATCCTCCAATTTAAGATTTTCAAAAATGCGAGGTGAGAGTGTATTCTTCTCTAGATCTGGCAATGTTAATTTTAGACTCCTCGACGGTAACAATCTCCGTGTAAATTCTTCTCATTCTGTTGCTGTGCCCATTTATCGCACCACTGCGTTTCGTAATTTTTAAACAGTAAACTCTTGTCGTCTTTTCAATAAATTACCTCAATAACTAAGAACAATTGATTCGCAATATAAGTTTAAGAAACTTCTAAAACATTGGCTATTTTGTTTTGATTTCAGAAGTTTGGAATCTCTTTTAACTGTCCAGATGTAGATACATTTATTAATTTTACTGGTTACGAATCCTTCTCCGTCTTAACTAAATTTGAATCTTTCTTTTGTTTTGGATTATATTGTCTTGTTAATTGTATTTATTTTTATTTCATGTTTGTTAATGGATATATATGTATGTATACATTTTTTCTAAGGATCACCCCACCCAATATATACGATAAGTCTATCTATTTTGAAGTGATATTTGACACTACTTTTTGTTATTAAAATATAAAGTGTCACCTTGTAACCTTTCTCATTTTAATATCTATTTTGTACTATCTTATAAGTTAAGCTGTATGAAGATTTAATGAAAAATAAATGAATTGAATTGAAATTGAATATTTCAATATACATGCCAAGACGAGATCCTAATGAATTCACACTCTCCTAGAAACTGCAAATTATATGTTGGATGCAGATTCGGATAGTTTACAAAGTCTGAAATTATCCTCGGAAAGACATAGAGTCAACCTGCCTTTTTTTAAACTTTTTAATTCATTTTTACTTAATTCTTTTTTTAAACTTACATACTAGACAAAAATGATTAAATCTAAATTAAAACTAACATTTATCTTAATCTAGCTTACTGGCTCTTAACGAGCACTCTAAACTTAACTATATCCTATTACTATAACTATTGCCTTTCGGCCTTAAATCTACCAATTTTTGTGTTTTGCGCTGTTTTTTTTAATTTCCAAGAAACTTGCTAAAAACTTGGACTCTTTATTATTTGCTTTTTATTAAAACTACCTAAAACTACTTAAAACTACCTAAGCTACTTAACCTAAATTAAATATAATCAGGGTGATGAGCAATCTCTCGATTGGTCACCTTCCCGATTGCGTCGATGGGCTCCTGGCAGTCGCCAACATGGTGCACACGCGCCGCCGAGACTCGAGCTAGGCCATAAGCGTCGGTCAAGTCTCGGTAGCACTCATTCATGTTGGCGAGCCCGGCCCCTCCCAAAGACCCCCTAAAATACGCTTAACTAACTTACAAACTAGCCTAAAACTAAGGAGGAAGTTACCTAGGTAACGCACCGACCCGGGAGAGCGTGTCTGCCCTCACCTCTTCCTCAAGCCACCAAAATTCGGTGAACTGCTTTAAGGTATCGACAGAGTCCCTATCCGCAATTGCGGTATTAAAACGGAGGAGCTCCTGAGCATTGGCGGCGTACACGTCGTGGATGAGCCGCTTATCCCTCGCGCCGCGGTGGCTGTTGGTGGCTACTTTGGACTAACCCTTTCATGTCTGCATGAAGAAATGCTTCAGGCGGGACAAAGCCAGACCGGAGCGTACTCTAGTGGTACATTAAATTCGGGTAATAACCACCCGAGATCAGATTATTAGCGTTGGCCATCGCCCTTGCAACGTGCCTTCGAATCACCTTAATTACCAAATTGTCAATTTTATTCAATCGAGCCCCATCATATAGGGCCTTTTTGGGATAATATTTTATGTACTCAGACTTGGGAGTTCTAAAAGCAGGTCCTGAGACACTGTCTCTCAAACACCCGAATCTTTTCCATATAGCAAGGCGCTATATTGAATCAAATGGGACAGCCATAAGCGATGATCGGCCTTATAAGGGCCACGTAGCATATGACCTTTACTCTGGAAACAAGTTGACTGCTGCGAAAAAGTCAGCTGCCAGAGCATAGGCCCTCTTGGCCCCAGAAAGACAAGCATCTATATGTCTGTCAAAATATAGATACTGGTCGAGCCAGATGCCAAGATATCTGACCACGCTTCACACTGCCAATGGTTGTCCATTTTGTCCAATAATGGCTAATTTTCTCCAGTTTTTTCTGGTATCCCTAGAGGCCCTAGCCAATTGAGTTCTGAACAGGATTGTTTCCGATTTTTGGAAATTGATTTTCAATTTCCAATCATCGCAATACCTCTTAATTTGATCGAAGTCACACTGCAACAGGATGTTGATGACCTCGACTAAATCGTCTGCGTACGCTATAGCATGTCTTAGGGAACCCACCAGATCACTCGTGTAAATATTAAACAAGATCGGAGAATTCACCGCTCCCTGTTGTAAGCCGTTTTTAATTTCAAAGACTTTGCTCGAAGTCACGTTGCCAGCTTTGACAACGAAATTCTTTTTTCCGATAAGCACGTCATAAATCATATATAGCAATGGTTTTTACATGCCCAACCTAGTCAGCTTATAGAAGAGCCCCTCCAACCATACGGTGTCGAAGGCCTTCTCAAAGTCGACCAGGCAGGCCCCCGTGCATTGGTTCTTGCATTTGTGCCACTGAATGTCGGACACCAATTTCGACGCGGCATGAATCGTTTCATGCCCTGCTCTAAAGCCAAACTGATTGTCCGGAATAATCTTATTTTCTTCAGCCCACTTCAAAAGAGCTCTATTAACGACCTTCTCGAATACCTTGCTAACATTCGGGAGCAAACTAATTGACCGAAGCCGGGTTGGTCCTATCTTTATCCCTTTTTGGGATAGGATGTACCAGCGCCATTTTCCACTGCGCTGGATAATATGCATTATTCAGCGTAATGTTAAATAGTGTGGCGAAGATCGCAATCGCTTCTAGAGGCAGGTGTCTTAATACGACGTTTGGGACACCGTCAACTCCCGACGACTTTTTATTTTTAAGTGACTCAAAGATGCACAAGAGTTCATCTTTGCTCACGAACAACTGGGAATTTGTCCTTTCATCGGCGATTATGGCGTTTGCAAACGAGTCAACCCGCCTATTGTGATCTGAGTGGACAATATGTTGAGGAACAGGGCCGTCAATATTTAAAGATATGCGGTACAGCGTGTTATAACCAAAGAAATACTGACTTTTGACTTTTGGTCATAATACGCAGCAGGAAAATAATTATATCGAAGAAAAGATTGAAATTAAAGCCTTTCCTTACGCATCAAATGAACATAGTCACTGGAAAAACGGTTTAAACACACACATCCATAATTCTAATCTTATAGCCGCAGGTACAAAAGCTATTCACATCTTACAGTGGGCTGGGGATCCAAGCAATTTGAACACGACTGTTTGATAGGACATTAAATAGAAATGAATTGAGTGCTTTCAGCGATGATTATATCTTATAAATCGGCAGAAATTATCATTCCATGGTAGCGATATTCCGTCAAGCATAAAAACGATGTCAAATTCTACGGAATATCAAGCATTCTACGAGTATGTATATGTATGCGTACGTAAGTATTTCTTATGTAAGTATCCCTCATGTAGGAAAATAAAAAATGAGATAATTTGGTAGCACATGCTAAGCCCAATAACTTCAACAATGGGACTCATAAATCTGACGCGTCATTTATAGGCGTTCAGTATAAATAAAATATAAATACATATATATATTTATACAGAAAAATCCCCTCAGGGCAGCCTGGAACGGTTACATTCTCCCTAAGGCGTATATTAATTTGTGTATTCGAAAACAGTTCTCACATCCCGCATATTCGGTTTCACCAAGGATGATGATGATTAATTGCTTTTTTTCAATGGAATAGGCAAAAAGGAACACCATGCTGATGGTGTTTTGTTTCCAATGAAATACGGATATAACTAAATGAGAAGATATTGATTCGAATAGAAAATAACAAAAATATTATTCCCTTTGCTGGTTTTGCACAAAATATTGACGGTAATGGAATTAAGCTTCGCCTGAAGTAGACTCCAAGGCATTGTTATGCTGTTACGTTATGGCACGCTAATAATATGCAGTTATTTATAAACGGTTTCCCCGGTACTAGAGAATTTATTTTTGTTCTTTTAGTGGAAACTAGCTATTGCACGCAAAGGCGGTGAACGCTGAACACATTGTTATTTCTAATTGGGATCACACTTTCCGATGGATTTATTTTTCTTGATTACGTGTCTACAAACACCTTTGCAGAGTATTTATACCATAAAGAAATAATAAAGATGCACTCTATAAAGTATATTGAAGTCAATAGCGAAATTGCAGTTCCATAAGTTTAAAGCATCATGCCGAAGATGGCGTTACTCGTCAAACAGATGACCGCCAGTGCAGCCATCCATATATCTATCCATAAATAAAATACCGACTACATCTCACCGAAACTGAGATTTGATACTAACTTCTGGGCATCAATTCCCACCACAATTCACGGAGCACTGTCCTATCGGCCTATACGCTAAAAGGCTTGGCCACTTTTCAAATAATTACTGTAGAAGCTGCAGGGACGAGGAGGAGGAGGAGGAAACGCTTCTCCATTTCATTTGTACCTATCCGGCCCTGTACAAAAAACGTCTGCTCCATCTAGGGGTCCATTCTTCGACGACCTCGGCAACCTGTCGAATATTGACGGCAGAAACATTCTCCGCTTCATAAGAAGCTTCGGGAGGTTCAACTAGCTCTTAGGTAGTTGGAATATATCCCGTGGCATCACAATGGACCTCCTTTGGTCTAAGTGTATCTGTACGCAGGTACAGACAGCCACGCTAACCTAACCTAACCATCAGCCATTTCGGACGCTCAGTTGTTGATTGACAGTCGTTTGTAGCAGTCTATGTCAGTGTTTTTGGAAAGACGGAAAAAAAATCGAATATCGTGTCTTAATAAAATTCTTACATTTAAAAGGCAATACGGCTACGCAAATTGAAGCCGAGTTGGACGCTATTTTTGGGGAGCAAACTGGCAACTGGTTTGAACTTGATTATATCAACTCGATTGATGCCACTAAGAACAATTACCAGGAGGGATACTCGGAACCAAAGGGCGAATTCTCCAGCAAGTTTTATGCGAAGATATGCAGAATATAATTCGACAGAAACTATACTAACAAGGCATTGCGATTATGCCTGTAGATAGCCAAGCTGCCATCAAAGCATTGAGATCATATGATGTCAGCTCTGGGATTTTATGGGAATGACTGGACAAACTCAATAACCCAGGCAAAATCAACAACGTTACCCTAGACCTGGTGCACGTTGCCGTAACGAGAAAGCCAATAGATTTGCGAAAAATTGGCATGTTAAACTAAGACAAGCACCAAATGAAAATGAAAAAGATCGGTAACTTGTAGGTGCCAGCTTAAGTAGGGACAAGCTACGAATGTTTCCAAGCTTCCTCACAAGCCAATATAAGCTACTGCAACACCTCAGGAAATTAAATCTATAAAACATCGGGATATTCAGATTCTGCGATGAAACGGAAGAGACTCTAAGACAAGGAACTACGGACCACTGGATTCACAACAGATTAAGCTGCTTGATATCCTACCAGATACACCAGAGGATCACCATGTCTGGAACACATTTACTCAAATTCCTAAGGCAAAATGAATTGAAACGAGGTGCACGAGAACACGAGGACAATTTCGATTAACAACAGAAGGGGAACAAAATATCTTTTAGGCCGCCTTGTTACTGCCCTCTCCTAGTGCTAATAAAAATTAAAATTGTTTACTCAAGTAAATAATGATTGGGAGAAATGTAAGGTAAAAGGTTGTTAAGCCGAGAAAAAGTCTTCAGCATAGCAAAATCCATGAATTTGGTGAAAGTGGGTAGCAAGTGGGTTTATTTCTATAAAAATGTAAAAAAATTGTCTACGATCACCAAACAACTGCTTGCACCATTGGATGACCATGACCGTTGAATCAATTCATCATTTTGCATTAAGAATTTAGCATCAGAAAGCTGCCTGCGCATTGGGTACCATACTTGTTCACTTTGGACGAAAACGCTTTTAAATAAAGCTGGCCAAAATTTACGAATTGCGGTTGAAATTGTTTGATAGACCACTCACTGTATTCACCAGATCTGGAGTCCTGCGAATTTTTCATGTTCCATAAGCTCAATTTTTGCCTTGAAGGACAAAGATTTTCATCGAATGAGAAGGTCATCGTATCTGTAGACGCCTGTTTTACAGAGCAAGATTCCAACTTGGACGGGTTAAAGAGCTTGGAGCATAGCTGGAAAAAGTGTTTCGAATTCAAAAGAGATGTTGAAAAATAAAACTCAATTTGGCCGAACAAATATTTGTTGCTCTGTTAGGCACAAAACTTTTCAAATGACTCTCGTATGTTCGTCAGATCGTCCGTCCGTACATTACGGGTTTTTGACGCCATAAATTGCAAGCGCTCCTACCACTTTAACTTAGTATCTAACGTCATACCCAGGTACTTAGCAGTATTAGCATATGGTACACATTGGTTATTTATATAAATAGGAAGACTGCCTACTTTCAATTTGTAAAGTGATATATGAGCTGATACTAAGAGTCAAGTGATTGTAGTATACTGAAATATCCCTCGTATACAACAAATAAAGAAACGGACCGAGGACACTTGCTTCGATTTTTCTCAATTCTGAATATTTTTGCCCATAACGTACTTGAAAGAATCTATCTGAGATATAAGACTTCAGTATTTCGTTGTATTGTTTCTATGTAATTTGTACTCCAACCCTTCATGCCAAACCTTGTCGAAGGTCTGAGCAACATCTAAAAATACAGCTGAACAGACTTGTTTTTCTCCAAGCGCTTTCTCTACTTTATCTGTGATTCGGTGCACTTGGTCTATTGTGAAATGTTTATTCCTAAATCCGAATTGATGATTGGAGATAAGTGCTTGTTCTTCAATAATTTTGCTTAATCTTATTCAGCAATCTTCCAATAACGTGGGACACATTGTAAAGGGTGTCCCAAAATTTACGCAAGAAGTAATTTTGATAGAAAACACAGAGGTTTTAAATTAAAAATTGTAAATGTTTTATTGATTCATAAAGTATGTAGTATATAGGAATTGCATATCGGCCTCCACGGCTTTGCTGGCACATATGCAATCTTTTTGCATAAATGTGGCTGAATTTCGTTGATACAGCGCTCAATTTGCTCCTTTAAGGCGCGGGTGGTCGTGGGCTTGTTGGCATAAATCTTAGACTTGAATAATTCCCGAAGAAAAAAGTCCGACGGCGTTAAATCTCATGATCCAATTAAGATCACCATAACGGGAAATTACTCATGCAGTAATTGAATGGTCCGATGATGCCTTCAGCCCATAATCCGCACCAAACAGTGACACGATACCGAATTGATGGTCCTGGACTGTCAACGACACTCTCACGAACTGCTCGATGTTTTGTGTTGAACGACTTGTTGAAGGACGACCAGGGTCTCTAAGATCACTAAATCATCCAGTCTCCCTGAATTTTTGAATTAATCTCTTCACAGATGACGAAGTTAACTAACTATTCCGACCATATTTTGTAAGAACATTTTTAAAATATTTCTCAACAATGAAAACGCGTTGTTCTTTCGTGTAACACTCCATTTTTGATAACCCTGAACTGTCAGCTGTCACGCTGTCTTTTTTTTTCGTTGGCAACACTTTACCGCACAAATGGCGCAAAATTCAAATCTTGCATGAATTTTGGGGCATTAATTATAAACTTTAGTTTTTTCAAAGCTACATATGGCATTTCTTTCATTATTTGAGCGGTAATAAGATAGTACCCTGGGGATTTTTTATTTGACATTTTTTTCTCGCATAAACTTTTTATTTCTTTTAGCGAGAGAAATGGAATTTCCTTTCCATCCTCTTTACTGCAAACAGGTTAACCTTCTATTTTGGGTTTCTGAAACTTTTTCCGTCAAACGCCTTAAATGGTGGATCTTGTATCTGTAGTCTTTTAGACACTTAGCTGCTTTCCACAATGAGTAATCTGTGGATGCATCTGTTGTTAAATTTTTAAGGAATCTGATTCACTAACTCGTTTTTTTTAGTTCCTTGTTAAGGCGATTAAAGACAATCTTGTCGCTTGGATATCTTGTCATTTGCTACTTTCTGCGAGCTCCTTTCCTTTCTAGTATTAACTCCTTTATTTCAGAAGGGTATTTCGTTAATTTTCGTTTGCTGTTCATATTATCAGGTGTACTTTCCTCCGCTACCTATTGGACATCAGCAATGAATTGTTCTTTGTCGATTTACCCTTTTGTTTCCAATGGAGATATTAGGTTTATAAACTATGCCAGCCTCTCTCTGAATTCTGTCTAATTAGTTCCTTTATTTGTTAGTCTTGGGTTACTTTTCTTTGAGTTTCATTAAGTGATAAAATCACTGGTGTACGAGTATGATCTGACGACAACTAGTCATTACCTTCAACAATAACGTAGTTTGTTTTGATACCTTTTGCTAAGAAGAAGTCGATAAGATAAGGTATTTTAATTGTATCTGTTGGCCAATAATTTAGCGATCCCGACGAAAGGAATTCGCAATATAGTTGCGTCCTTGTTTCCTAGTAATTTTAAAAGGTCTGTGTAATCGTCTTGTGTTTGAAGAATACCTGGATGAGCTGATATTTTAAACTATTTGTTTTTCAATCCAGTACTTATTGTTGTTACTTGAATTTTTTTTTTTTTTTTCAAGTTTTGTTTTAATTTGTCTCTGCTCCACCAAGATGACAAAGCTGTATGCCACCTGGGCGCGGAGCCATGGTAACAATTATTGTTCGGAATTTTAAGATTTAAATTGGGTGCCTGAGGGAAATGTGTTTCAGAGACCAGACATACGAGGGGCGGCTGACAAGTTCGCGGCCTGAGATATGCAACAACGAGTCGTCTTCTCATTAGTGCTATCGCTAACTGCGGCACTCTTTAGTATTATAAATATCACCTCGTTACAATAATAATCTCGTTTGGTAGGATAAACATCACCATGTCAGCCGAAATCGGAAATTCTCGCAGTTTTGAGCACCGCGCCGTAATAAAGTACCACGTAAAAAAGGAAAATCGCCTGAAGAAATTTTCGAAGAGATGTCATTGACTCTTCAGGATTCTGGACCTTCGTATACCATGGTCAAAAGATGGGCTAGCTTATTTCCACAAGGACGAGAGAGCTGTGAAGACGACCCCCGTCCAGAATAAAAATGTGGGAGATAGCGGACGAGTTCTACATCAGCAAAGAACGGATTGGAGAAATTTTGTACGAGAATTAAAACATAGCAAAATGTGTCCACGCTGAGTACTGTGAAGGATGCCTTAAAAACGTTAAACTTTAAATAAAAGACTTTCAATCACTTGTATAACACTCGATTTTTCTTTACATCCGCACTGTTAGGCTACTACACTGTGACTGACTCCGTACATCGATCATCGTTAACCCCTTTACATCGGTCTCTCTTCACAAGCCATTCGACAAGCAACGACGACTCAAGAGCTGCAAAGATTTTTTGAAGATAGCCGGGGACAATCTTACTAGGACGGAGATTTGCAAATGAGAACGAAATCAAGGCGGCCGTAGAAAGTAATTTTGAAGGCAAAGAAAATGAATATTTTGTCGGTAGTATTAAGGCACTGTATGTCCGATGTAAAAAATGCATTTCACTCGAGGGAGATAATATTGAGAAATAAAATTTTATAATCGGATCTCTTCTTTCACTTAATGTTTTAGACCTTATTTACAGAAGCCCTAGTTCGGACAGTAACTCAACTTTTGACGAATTTGATGTTTTAGCACCTCTAAGTCGGTCTGACCATAATATCGCATCAGCTAAATTCTCGTACTGCCACCACACAGTTAAAGAAAAAACTCCTTAAAGGAAAGTATGGCAATACGACAAAGCCAACTGGAACGGCCTTAATAGCTTCATTAGGAGTTTTAACTGGTCGCTATGCATCCTCGATAGTGACGTGGATGCCGCTGCTGATATTATCACTGATACTATCCACTTATGTATGAATGGCTTTATTCCTAACAGAATAAAGAGCATTAAACCTAAGGCAAACTCGTGGTTTGACCAGAACTGTAAAGAGGCTATCAGGTTGAAAGAAGTAAATTTTCGGTCTTATTAAGCCAACAAATCTGAGGAAAACCGAAAGAAGTTTAAACAAGCCAGAAAAGACTGCAATGCGACATGTAAAATTCTTACACGACCAAAAATTGAGGAAAAAACTCCTGCAATGTCCCAAAGGTAGTAAAAATTGTTGGTCATTCGTCAAAAATATTAAAAATTCTGCCTCGTCTGCTATCCCTACCTTCATTTTAAATGACATTCTAGCTGTCAGCTTCTTAGACAAAGCCAATCTGCTTGCTGCTCATTTTGCAGCGAACTCCACGCTCCCAGATAATGCTTTGTCTCCGTCTGTATTTGAGAGACAAGTTCACTTTTGAACCCGAAAATTTGCAGGAGTACTCACAGGTCTTAACATGCACAAATCCACTGGTCCAGATGGTATCCCCTCATAGTTTTAAAGAAGTGTTCTTCTACGCTGGCAAAACCGCTGCGTAAGCTTTTCTGTCTATCATACTTGTCCAGCCCGTTCCTAAAAAAGGCGATTCTTCCTCCCTGTGCAATTACCGACTCATTGCACTTACACGTCCTTGCACTTGTACGTCCCTTCTTTCCAAGGTCATGGAAACGCTAATAAATCGTCAGCTTCTGAAATATCTCGATTCACGAAAACTTCTTAATGGCCGGCAGTACGGTTTTCGTAGCAACAGGTCCACTGGTGATTTGATGGCATATCTCAACGAGAAGTGGAACTAATCTCTCCATTACTTGGGCGAAACTAAGATGGTTACGCTTGATATTTCAAAGATATTTGGCAGAGTTTGGCATCAGGCTCTTTTGTCGAAAATGAGTGCATATGGCGTCGATGAGTCTGTTCTTCAATGGATTAGAAATTACCTTTCGGGGCGTTCAATACAAGTTGTCTTGGACGGCTTCAAGTCTGCAATTCACCAAATAAATCCTGGTGTTCCCCAAGGCTCTGTTTTGTCTCCGATTCTCTTTCTTATTTTTATAAATGATCTCTTGTCTGCAACTTCTAATCCAATCCATTCCTTCGCTGATGACAGTACCCTCAGTTTTTCATATTCGTTCCTTCACTCACGTCCTTGCTCTTCGGCCGTAGAAGGGGAACAGCAAAGTATGTTAAACACATTAAATTCTGACCAGCATAATCAAATGAAGTTCAACCAATAGAGTGGAATTTAATGCTTTCAAAATACAATGCTGTCTTCTGTCTCTTAAGCGAAACCAAAACCCTCAACCATTATCCATGGATGGTACTTGCCTCATTGAAACCGAAAGACTTACCATTCTCGGTATGTATATTAATAACCATCTCCGAGGTCGCCAAAAATGCTGCAAAATGTTTAGGATTCCTTAAACGGTGAAAGAAATATTTTACCCCGTCTGATCTGACCTCAATTTATATGGCATTCATCCGCCCTAAGCTGAAATATAACGCCCATATCTGGTCTGGCGCACCCAAGACCGTTTTGTACATTCTAAACAGGTTACAATATCGCGCATTAAAACTTATAGGTGATAGAGACATTGTAAATTCCATACATTCACTTGCACATTGGAGAAATATATCGTGTCTCTCCCTGTTTTATAGCTATTTTAATAAAAAATGCTCCAGCGAAATGGCCAGTTGCACCCCTCCCCTACAAAATTTCACCCACAATACGCGTCATGCTTCGAATGCACATCAGTTCACCATAAAACCAAACTTCGGTCGTACTATCAAATATAGGGATTCGTTTATAAGACGGATGACACGAATGTGGAATGATCTACCAGGCTCTGTATTTCCCCATCACTACAACCTTCAAACATTTAAAGCCAAAGTTCACAGGCTTCTCCTCTGTTCCTCTTCCCCATCCCCATCATAATCCCTTTGGCGCACGCAGATTTAAAAAAAAAAAAAAAAAAGTGGGAGATGTCAATCTCCGGAAATAAAATAGTAATCATTTAATGAAAAGGCTATTCCACGAATAAAGGTAAGCTCCGCTAGAATCTTCTTTACAACTTCCATTCTAGTATTTTGTCACTCTCGTTATCCCGAACTTCATCCTTTGATCTGCGAACCATATGCATACCCCAACCGACCATTAAAATCACCAACAAGCATTAGATCTGTTTTGTTTAAAATTTGTAACTCGTCGCTTAGTTTGTCGTATTTGCGTTGCCAATTAAGTAGATGGGCACTATGTAAAGAGTTTTGTTGTTTAAATTTACTTCTAAGATGCAAGTATATACACTTTGGGGGTCTATCGTTATTATTTCTCTATGTTTCAAACTATGTATCAAAATTACTACACCCTGTCGCATAGGGTATACAAAAAAAAGGGCTTCTATAAAAGAGGATAGGCTACAATCCTTTATGGATGTTCCACATGTCTTTTTACCGTAAAGTAACGGGAGAAGGCGGTTTTACACATAGACTTAGCCAATTAGAGTCTAGATTTATTAAATCAACGTTTTCAGTAAAAGTTTTTTCAACTTTTTCCTCAAAGATCACCAACCTTTTTTTTATCTCGAAGCACATTTCCTTCCACAGAGGGCTTAAAGTTTCACTTCAACTTTCTTGTAACCATCAAGGTTTATAACAAATTACAAATTCCCGAACTTGCAAGTATCATCACCTCCTTACAAGTTTAAGACATTTGTTGTGGTAGAACGTTTGCGTTTGCCTTAGGTTCCTTCAGATTTTTGCACCCATCTGTCAGGAACATACTATATAATACCACTAACTGAACCCAACTTTGATTTACTTCTAAAAGTCGTTTGCTTTGACATCTTAATTAAAGTTCGTTAAATTCTGCAGACATGACAACACAATTAAAGTCGCTATAGATATATGGTTCACTGAACAAGTTGACTCATCTTCTTATTGAAAACTTTTACAGAAACGCGGTAGGGTTTAAAATAACACAAATGAAGCACCCACCAACACCCACAGAAAACTAAACATACAAAGCAGGATGTGGTAACTTTAAGTGAACCTTTAATGGATTTCCATTAGAATGTTCAATAACTAGGGTACTTGAACATAGTCTTGTTTGTTTTTTTATTTAATGGTTAAGTTGAAAGATTAGGTTGTTCCCGTCAGCAGTAACACGGGAGTTTGGCTTAATAGAGGGATAAACATGAAAGTACACGAAATACATTCAATTACTTGTTGTTGATGTTTCGACACTCGCAACGGAATCATCTGTTGTCTGAAAGCTTAGTTATCGATTGAGTTCAATTGAGGTTATGGTTACGTGGGCATAGATATAAAATACCTGGAACTTAAGTGTACTTACATACATTAAACGCAAACAATTCCTCTGTCGCCGGTGAATTTGCTTTTTATTTTATTTTTTTATATATTTTACTACCTGCTGTAAAAGGATTATAAAATAGTAAATGCATCTACACAGGGTTTATTAGGTAATTAGTTTATTTGGTAATTAGTTTGTACTCGATACAAATTAGCAGATTGATACAATTTTTTAGGAGCGAGCTATTATTTCCATGGCCGTACGCAGGAATTTGAGCAGGGGAGTAGCATTTACCGGGTGGTCTTGTACATATTAACCATCTTGTAATTTTAGTTTTTTTTTGTTCGATTATTGTACATTTTTGGCGTTTTGTGGTATTTTTCGCCACTGCAAGGATTTGAATTTAAATTAAACTTTATTGGAAAGATAATTTTATGCCATTTGCGTTTAAACATAGTTTCGGGCATATGGATGCTGGAGATCCAATTTTCGACCACTTTTCGAGTACCTGGGGTTGTATATCGGCCTTAACGCGGCGGATGTTGGCTTCCAAGTCGTCCATCGTCTTTGGTTTATCGGTGTAAACTAGCGACTTCACATATCGTGTTAAATTACACGTTCTCGGAGGCCAATTCGCAGGTCCATTACGCGAAATTACGCGCTCATATAATGTTTCCTTCAATAAATTGATTGTGGCGCGCTGTGTGGCAGGTTACGCCCTCTTATTGAAAGCACAGCTCTTTCACATTAAAGCCATTTAATTGGCGGACTGTAACGTTCTAGCCGGTATCAGTTTTGAATAAATGTACACCAAAGGTACTACCAGCCCATAAAACACCCAAACAGTGACTTTTTGTGGATGTGACGTCGTTTCAATAATGACTTATGGATTTTCTTCACTGCAAATGTGGCAATTTTGCTTGTTGACGTAGCAATTCAAACAAAAATGAGCCTCTTCGCTAAACAAAATTTTGTGATAAAAAAAATTGTTCACGGTAAGTTTCGGATGAACTGAACCACGATTTTCGAAATAAATTTGCACAATTTGCAAACGTTCTTCTGACGTAAGTCTATTCACAGTAAAATGGCAAACTAAACTGAGAACAAATCGACTGCCAAGTGTCAAATTGGCTGTCACTGGAAAAATTATTGCCAATTTGCAAAACAAACCTCTTAAAAAAATACCTTTTATGGGGCGACAAAATTTTAATTTTCGAAAACACTTAACTCTTTTGTCAGGAATGATTACTTTTTGGATAATTGCACAGAGAAAAAAACATTTGATCCAAGGGCATGGAACGAATCTGCGATAGATATGGTTTAAGCCACCAATGTTCCGTCATTAAACCGTCAACACCCTTTGATCGAATGTTTTCTTCTCTGTGCAATTCTTCAAAAAATTAACTGTTACTAATTCAAATAGCTGTATTTTTTGTAATTGTGAATATTTTTTAAAGAATCCAAAGAAAAATATGTTGGAAATTTATTCAAATTTAAGGATTTAATTAATATTTTCGATATGGCCACCTTTGGGCATGAACAATTTCCTTGAGACGGTCAATAAATTTATCACACGCTCTGGCAGGTAAATTCGATCATTTTGCTTGTTGACAAGTTGCTCAATTGGAAATGGTGCTTCTTTAGAGAAGACGATGTTTTGCAATTGGGCACTTGCGTGCAAGCGGATCAACTCCTTTGCTCTTTCCACTCTAACTTTTGTTTGGTCATGTGTGAGATCGTGCACTTTAGGAACTTTAAGGCCTTAAGTCCGAGCTCATTTTTCAAAATGTTTTGCATCCATTCTCTGGATATGTTTAGCTCAGAAGCCATTTTTCTTTCGCTACGCCGAGGATTTCGTTCGATCCTGGCCTTCACACTGCGAATCACTGTTGACGATGTTACTGTCTTTTTCGAACCACCTCCATTACGTTTTAAAATGCTGCCAGTTTCATTGTAACGCGATATGGTGCGACACACAAACACTTTCAAATGTGTCAGCTCTAAAAACAATAGCTGGATGTGATTTTCCAGCCAAAAAAAGGGCAGTAACACTATTATGTTCGAATTCCATTGCGGATAGAACACAAACTAAACACACGATAAAAAAAAAAACTTGCACACGCTTGTCAACAATGAAATGAATAAACAACTGTCAAATTTCCAGCGCGCTGTCATTCGTAATTTGGCAGACACAGCGACGTGAAGTTGGTAACAGATCATGTCAGTCATCCTGTAAATACCGTTATTCGATTTTTTTTAGGAAAGAAGAGTGCCGCCTTTTTAGAAACATCCACGACAAAACTTCACTTTTTCAAAATTGTAATTAGTACCGTTATTCGACATTTCTTAGCGAAAAATTGGATTGATATTATATATGTACACGTATGCCTGCAGGCAATTTTTCAACAAATATTTATTTCTATCATTCGAGGAAAAACAGAGTATACATTCTTAATCCAAACACCGATATTAACTCGGGTATGGATTTTTATCGCATTTGTTGGAGCCGTTTTCGAGAAAACTCCAATTTCACCTCTGGGCATTAGCCCACAGACCCAATCAACCAATAAACCTCTCCAGTTAGCCCGGTCCTTAGCCAACTGCCTCCAGATGCGCATTTCAAGTTTCTGTTTGTGCACACCACCTACGGCAAGATGTTCCTCTACTGTGTTGTCCCTTCGGCTTAGATTCGCAGACTCTGCTCACTGGAGCGTTGGTGTCCATTCGCTCTACATGTTCTAGCCATCTTAAACGACCAATGCGTAGTTTTTTGACTATTTCGATATAGCTGTGCAGCTCAAATAGTTCGTTGTTGAATCTTCTCCTCAAAAACCCGTCAACGCAGGACTGAATATATTGCGAAGAATTTTTCTCTCCAAATGACCAAGGATATCCCTCTAACAATCTCGAAGTTATTGCTGTCCACTGTGACGTTCTTCCGGTTCGTCGTCGTTGGGAGTCCCTTCTTTTTTCGATTGAGACAGCCGAGAAGTAGGCAATTTTGGAAACCCAGCTTGTAAGTATAGTACCGTAATACGTAATTTTTGGCAAAAACCTTTTACACCATATGTTGGGATATGTTCACTATAGCTCAAATATTAAATTTAAACAAAATTGTTAGAGCCATTTTCGAGAAAATCAAAACTTCGTAATCGGCCTTTAGTAAAATACCTTGGCTTACTCCTTACAACCGCTAACAGCATAAAAGAACAAATCCTTGCAACTCACCTTAAACTATTTAAATCGAATTTGACCTCAAGGAAATGCAAGTTTTGCATCTATAAAATGATCTTGAGACCTGTGCTCACTTACAGCTATGAGTTGTGGTCCATGACAACCGCAAATAAACAGAACTTCCGCAACTCAGAAAAAATTCTACGAAGATTACTTTTTCGCAAACTGGGTGATAATGGCGAGTATCGCATGAGATACTACCTTTACGGGTTGAATTTTGGGAAATGCTTAAATGCGTTTTTCATTATTAATGTTAAGAGTAGTTATAGTAGTTATACAAACTTTTATACCCCCTTTTACTCACTTATGGGTTAAATTTCGAAAAATCCTTTCTTAGTTGATGCTTACGTCATAAAACACAACAAGTGTCAAAAATTTCACAGTTCTACCTTCAGCGCTTTCGGCTTGGCGATGATGAATCTGTCAGGACATGATTCTTTATGTATTTAGATAACCAAGAGATACTCAAACTGTGCGGAAAAGGAGACATTGTAAAATTCGTCAAGGTAACGTCACCGATGAGCAGGCCATGTGCCAGAATGGATGCAAGCCGACCGCAAAAATCTTTAATGGAGTACACGCCACTTCACAACAGAATAAGGATGTAGACCGATTTGACTTTTCCTAAAAATGGGCGGGGGGCGGGGCATTATGTTAATCATTGCGGCATATCGTTTGTTATTTAAATTGGACGTATAGTTCAATTGCTGTAAAGCCCTTTGTAATGCAAAAATGTTTGCAGAAAAAATTGGTCAATAATCTGAAGTCTTACCTATTTCTATGGTTGGTTTTTCTCACTAGGACATTGTATTGGGCTATTGATATCTAACCAACAATATGGATTTAAAACCAATTCAGCCACGAAGAGGAGTGAGATATAGAAGTGTACCAAGTTCAACTTCTTTTAATGCTTTTTCCAATAAATTATAAACGTAAATAGACTTGGACGTATGTCAAATTTTATTCAGAAAGGCATTGGAATAAGTTGAACTTGGTACAGTTTTCATTGCAAAATTGTTAGATATCGCTTACAGTAATCATTTTACTACTAGGTTTACCCCATTTTGCTCCTACCTTCCATCTGTCTAACCTTTTTTGACGACACCACGATATCGATAATAACTCAACTCAACTTCAGTCTATTCGATGTCTAAATCAGTCTCGAACAATTTAAACCAACCAAGCAGAATGATGATTTTTTTTTTTACATATTCGTATCTATGTACGTGCATGCATGAGTTTGTTTCCATTCCATTTAATATTAAAATTCGTAAAAAAAAAATTTCATATACATAATTCCATTCATCAGGTACAATCGTGACTTCCTCATGGTTGAGCACATAGTACAGTCAATATTTTACCAACTCAGTTTTGGATTGATTGTCCCGCCCGAGAGCTATGGAGTCGGAATTCTCCAAACAAATTTATTTTACCGAATAAATTTTTCTCTGACAATTTGATTAACATAACCAATTTGCGTGGATAACTCAAATAAATTTTTTTTTTCGCAACGCATGCCACTGCATGTTCTTATGACGAATGGCTTTGTTAAACAGCCAATAATATGGTATCTCATGTTTATGCAGAGCGAAGCAAAGTTTTTTTGTTCCTGAAGTTCGATTTGTTTTCTAAGTAATTCTTTTGTTTACACGTATCACTAAACACGGGGGAGTAGTATTTCGCTTGTTGCGAGAGGTTTCATGTAAGGAAAACATATGTTTGCATGAAAATACGGATTTAGTTAAATATTATCTACTACACGCGATTAAATACACCACCCTCATGGCGAACATTCCTAATCAGTATGCTTCTCATTATTTTCAGATATATTTTGGATGTTCGAGTATTATACTGCTGCAATACCTACGTGAAGAACAACAATATCTTTCGGGGAAGATTGAAAAACCGACCGGTGAGAGTCTTCTGGAAAGGGGTGATGTGTCACCAAGTAAGTGCCTTTGCTAGAATTACTAACCTCGTATAAATCGGGTTCATTACATGGATAAAAGTTATTTTCAGGAAAAAATGAGAAATAATTCGTAAGGTACTCCAAATACTCAAAAACATAGAAAAGTTTAGGATTGTCTGCAAGAGTTGTAAGGGTAGGAAATAGAAAAGACCATTCATCGACTTTGAGTGCATTTTCTATAAATTTACATTTACATACTCGTATTTAATTCAAGTTTGAAGCCAAGTCCAATACCTGTCGAATATTCTCAAGATTTCTATTTAGCAAAATTTCGCTTTTCCATGAGTTGTTAAGAACTGATAGATTGCCCAAGAAAGTCCACTAACCAAGAAAATATTAGTAAGGAGAACCATACATGATAAACATATTTTTTCGAATAAATTTTTGATGCCAAATTTCGGCGGAATTTATTTAAAAGCAGGTCACTGCTTAGGTGTGTAGTTCTAGGTATCAGAAACGTGCAGTTTGAATTAACAATGTTGCAAAATTGTATAGGGTGACCAAATAGCAATGATAGTTTTTCCAATTGTTATGTTTCAGCAGCTGTCAAAGTTATCAACGACATCCAGCTGTCAAGGAACGTGTAGATATTATTAAAAAATATTATCGAAATTCCGTGAATTTCGCCGTGAGGTCGGTCGTCATCATGGCTTCAGTGCTCAGGCAATTCGTCGCCACCAACCAGACAGAGATCGGTGCGAAGTGAAGAACCATAGCCGCCGTATCGGCCAGTATCGAATTGGGCATCGCCAGAGAACCAGGCATATTTTGTGGTTAGATTTGGGCCTACATTCATATAAGATTGTACTGACGCAAGAATTGAAGCCGAATGACCATAGACAACACCGGGAGTTCGCTCATTGGGCGCTGGAAATGTTGGCCTGAGTTCCGGATTTTGGCCAAAAAAACATCTTCTCGGACGAGGCTCATTTTTGGCTCAGCGGCTATGTCAACAATCAAAATTGACATTATTAGAGCGACAACAATCCACAAGTGTTCGACCAAGCATCAATGCATCTACAAAGATTGACTGTTTGGTGCGGTTTATGGCACGGCGGCATCATCGGGCCTTATTTCTTTCGAAATGAGAAAGGAGACACCGTTACCGTCAATGGTCCTCGGTATAGAGCGATGTTAACCGACTTTCTGTGGCCACACAACATCGATATATCCGAACTGTGGTTCCAACAAGACAGCGCTACATGCCATACAAGCGACGCAACGCTCGAAGTGGTAGAGGAGAAATAAATTCCTTTTCCTATCGTTCTTATCTGGTCACCCTACATATACTCGTATTTTCAAAGCCCTCATCTTCTTTCTATTTCAAGTAAATACTTTGCAAAAAAGAACCTTAGAAATCGGTAAATTTTGACACAAGTTATTGGGAACGAAAAAGGCGAGATGCCACAGGCACACAAACCGGTAGACGGACAGACAGAAATAAGCACGGCCGCTCTGCCGAAAATTACTTTTCAGTAAATTTTGAGCACAGTACCGTTTGAATCTTCTGAAATCTGAAGTAAAATTCACCAAAATCGGCTAAATAATTCAAAAGTTATACTTTAATCGGGACAAAACGGCTAACTTTTAAACAAATTACTAAGGTAATCGTGTAGTGACAGGTCTCTAGTTCTACAGGGTGCATCCTTTTTTCACTTTTTTTTATTAAAGTGAAAGTGAAGTAGGTGGCGACTTAGTGGGTAGTGTGTTTACTTCTGACCCGAGCGGGGAACAGCAATACCAAGAGGAACTCACCTTCTAAGTTTCTCTAACCACTACACCAAAAAGTTGTTTCGACTGGTAATACACAGGAATGAGAATCGAGCCTAAGTGCTATGGGATTTGGAAATTTCCATTATTAAAAAAAAAATATGAAAGTGGACCCCAGTTCTTATATTAGTGTTGGTAATTATATGAGAAAAGGGCCTATGAAGTCGAATTGTTTTCGAAATCGCGAAAATGCTGATAAGTCATTATTTTTGGTATAAATTTATCTTTTTGTACCAAAAATTTCATTATCTTATCTTCTATCTGTAATGGTTCTACAGTTATAGTGGAATAATTGATGGCACCTCCAGGCCAAAATTTTACTCGACATTCTCCTTTGTCTACTTTTAAAAATGACACTCAAACAATAAACTCCACAGATCCAAACCTTCCAGCAATACCATCAAAAGGACTTTTTTCACTTCGTTAGGATACTAATCGCAACTAAGTATTTAACTGTTTCCGACACGGCCCCTTGCCATACGGCAAAAAGTTATAGAATTTCTCAGGACCAACAATATTCAGATTCCGGTCTAGATTGCAAATAGCCCAGATGTGAATCGTTTCGAAAGTATTTGGGCATTTTCAAATAAAAGCTGCAGACAAATACCAGTGGATGAAATCAGTGTTAACATCAATGATGAAAGTCTGGGAAAACCCGCTGTTAATGAAATTTATTAAGTAAGAGTAAGAGCTTCAATAGGATTTTTGACGAGCTAGGGGATCTCGTTCAAGTCACACTTAGGAACATGAAAAGCTTCATAAAGAGCGAAGGCTAGTTTGCAACAGAACCGACCGCAAGACAAAGGTTTTAAATATAGGTTCCACATAACAAAAGGGAAACACGATGGACCGTATGGCCCCCATGATAAGCACTTAGGTGTACTTTCCTCCAACCTAACCTAACCTAAGGGCTTCAATAATCAGAACTCATCACATCAGTTCTGATTGTTGATCACGAGAATACGCAGGACAATCGCAGAGGAAGTATTTCGCAATATCGTCGCGCTCTCCACAGGTGTCTAGATGATACTTGGCAAAAGTGAAATGGTCCGAAAGAACACCAGTAAGTTGTCTACAGTCTTTTCTACGGAGGGACAAGAAGAATTCTACGAATTTCCTACAGAAGTGCATTAGCATTCGCTTAGTCTGTCTACAGCCTAGGAATTCATGAAATCCACGATTATAATAATAATAATATTTTGGCGCTAACAGCCCAATGCAGGGCCTGCCCTAGATTCTCGCAGCCACTCGTGCTGTGCGCCTCACGATTTGTTGGGACCTACAGTTTTTATGCCGTCTCGGAAGGCGAATTTTTTCGATTGAAAGAAGCTTCTCATGACAGTTTTACTCTCGGATGTTTGATGTTTGTTAGTGAGAAAACTTATTTTTTATTTTTATGAATTCTTGAATTCGAACCTTGAACCTCTCGCTCAGTGATAGCGAAAAACCAACCGTCAATGGAAGCACTGAAGAAGAAGACTTAACGCAGGTTCGGGTTCTGAGAAATTCTTCTTTGAACCTCGCCTACCTTTTTTTTTATTGTTTATTTATCCACTTATACACTAACACAATATATTGTTCCAATAAACTTAAAACTATACTATTATTATGCCTTAAAGTAACTGACCTGAAGGGTGCTCAATACTTATGTTATGGTTTTAAGAAAACTTAGTTCTGATGTTTTATTTAAATCGGTATTTATGTTAATTTCAAATTAATTATTATTATTATTACTTTTTTTTTTATTTCATTTAAAGGAAAAACGTGGGAAAACCTTTTCGAACGCATTATTTTATTTTTTAATAGAAAAAAAAAAAAAAAAAACTAAAAACTACCTTAACCTAATTCCGGGGCCGAACCCTGATATGTGATCTGTGTCCCGCCACCGAAAAGACCAATCAAATGATAGTTAAACCATCCAATCGGTTACTCAGCGGCGTTTCAGAAATCACATATCAGGGTCCGGCCCTGCTTAACCTAGGTGCTAGCCTCAACCCAGTCGAGCCACCAATATCTCTCTCTATTCAACCTGTTTATGTAAACAACCCATTTTTCATCGCCAGTGATGATTCGTTTCAAAAAAGGGTCGGATTCATTGCGTTTAAGATGCAAATCGCAAGCGTTGATACGCTTTGTTAAATGAATTTCTTTCAAATCATGTGGAACCCAAATATCAAGCTTTTTAACGAGTTTCATACGTTTTAAATGTTTCTCAATCGCTGCATGTGACACATTTAACTTTTTTGCTATCTCTCGTAGGTACAGTTACATGACGATCCGACTCGATTATGGCTTTAATTTGATCATAATCAAGCTCATCTGGTCGACTTGATCGTTGTCCATCTTTCCGTGAAAAATCTCCGGAACGAAATTTGCCAAACCAATTCCGGCACTGTCTTTCTTTTAAGGCTTCTTCACCATACACATTACGTAACTTTTTAGCAGTTTGCGCTGCGTTCTTTCCTTTACGGAAATTACGGAAATAAAAAAGTGAAATATGACGAAAATGCTCTTTTTTGCACCCCATATTAAAACTGACGCCAAACTAATACCTTTTCACAAAAATACAAGCAATTTGCTTCTAAAGCAAAGTAAGACTGACAGCTAACAAATGTCAAAAGGAAAAAAATATGTCATTAACAGAAGCCATTAAAAAAATATGTCCAAAGCCATCTATGTGTGAAATGGGCAATTACTTAGTTGACATAATAAATAAAAAAAAACTTAGTTGACAACCTGATAATTTAAATAAAATAAAAATTAGACGGCCGGAAAACTGTTCCTGCAAATTTGACTGTATTGTGTAGCACATAGCCCCGTCCTGTTGGTATCGCATGTCGCTTACATCAATGTCTTCAATCTCAGGTCAAAAAAAGTAACAGCCTTTGTCGTTGGGCGCCTTTGTTGTTTTCGAAAAAATATGGTCCAATCACGACGCCAGTTCACAGCGCACACCAAACTGTCACCCGTGGTGGTTGCAACGATCACATTCAGATTCTCAGAACTCCAAATTCTGATTTTTTAATATTTTGTTCGAAAATCAGCGTCAACTTGATGATTTTCCAGCGCCCAATCGGGGTAGGCTCTGCGCATTCCATGGTCATAAGGATTTAGTTGTTGTGTAATCTGGACCTTATAGGGATGGAGATACAAATTCAAGCGCGAAATACGCCAAAAATGTCCAATTGCTGAAGGCGGCGTGGAATTAATAATTCCGGGTTTTCGGCCACTGATGCTATGTTTTCAGTTAAGTTTTCAATTGATCGAGCATTACGATGATGCACAGGCCTTACAACACCACAAACACTACCGATTTGTTCGAATTTGGTGATTGTGTTTCAAATTATTTGCTCAGTTGGGCGATTGTGACGACTATAATCTGTCCTTAAATTGAAATATACAGAGATTACAGAACTGTTATTTTTGTAGTAAAATGCAACAATGTGTTGAGCGATAGTTAAAAGATCCATATTGTAAAATTCCAAGGCAAGAATAAACTGACAGGTGTCACTATGGATGACATTTAAATTTGACAGATGCCATATTGCAGGGATGTGAAATCCCAACCTCAAAATGAATAACTCTTTATTTAGCGCAAACCATTGTGTTTCTCTTCTGGCCCACGCATTTATTAACCCCACATGCAAATAGCATTACTTGTCCTCCAAACTGTTGCTTTTCATCTACCTACCAATACATCATACCCATATTCCTCTAATTTGACAAGTTAGCTAAAAACATTTTTTTTTTAGATTCAATTAAACATTCAGGCAAGACGAATTCAATATCTGAGAAGATCATATGAACCACCAGGAACTATGATATCTTAAAGTGAATACAAGCCAACCACTTACTTGTCATGGTGGTATGCTCTTTCTTATAAATAAATTCGTTTGGTGACGTAAGGGTAAGATTTGTTTAAATATCAAATCGTTCATTGCCTTTGACGACTCCCACAGACACAGGAATCGAGTTGCGGTTGGTGTGCTGTGGTGCTCCATCCATTTAATTAAGATTCACCATCAATGTTAATTCCTGGCTAAGCCCATCACGAATGAAACCACCCGGGGTAATTTGAATGGGATTAACAATGCCCCTTGTAATTAATTTCAATATGCCTTGAGTTGTAACGCATTCATATACGGAATACTCGGAGGTGACTAATTGCCCAGATAACCTCGGATTACTTATTTCGCAAGTGACAGCCAAAGTTTAAATTGGGTTGGATTTTATTTAACCACGCACATAGCACTGACAATGACAAATTACCAAAAGTTTGGAGAAATTACGTCAGATTTGACTGCCGGATACAAAATATGTATGAGTTCAAAAGTATTTTCAATTTTTCAAAAAAACTTATATTCTCTGGCTCTATACGTCTTAAATACGCAATACAACCGACAGCCTCTGACCACATAGATACGAGTCCAGGATTGTGGAATATGTGCGAATTTTTATCTACGCTCTACACATTGTTGGCCATTAATCAAGGTTGATTCTCGTATGTGGATTCGATTCGTACACCATATATACTCGTAGTTTGTGGGGAAATTTGTATAGGACGACATGTACATACATATGATATATGAGATTGTCTAAGCAAAATTTATTTATCTTGCAGCAACTGTGATATTCAACATACTATTCCTGGTGTGTTCCCTGTGCTTAGTGCTATCTTCGGTGATGGTGGTCATTGGTCTTTGGAAAGTAAGAACCAAAAAGTAAGTTTAGTTTGTGCAAAATTTCCCTAAATGTCCTGTCTTTGTGTACTTTCAGGACCAACGACAACTACTATTGCCATGGATATTCTTCATGTTTGCAGATATTTTCATTGAATTCTCTCACCTGGTGTATCTGGTGAAACTGCAGAGACTCGTATTCGAACCACTTGTCAGTGTAGTATTGACCTTAGATTTTTTTATCATGTGTCTTAATGTGAGTGCCCTTTGCATTCATAGTGTAATGTATCTTCTTAATGTATCTTTTACAGGTTTATTGCTTACTTTGTATAATATCTCAGTACCAAGAGTATAAAAGTGGACGAGGCTTTGGAAAACACCGGATAAATGTGAGTACTAGTATTTATAGGTATCGTTTTGCATACATTAGATACTTTAAAGTACGCTCTATTAATCAATTGATTTAGGGTATGTGAGAACTCTTTTTTTACACTATAGAGGAGGATCCAAACACAAACTTAAGATAGAGTTATATTAATGGGAAATTCATTATTTTGTGACAGATACTTAATCTAAATTGTCAGTGGTCCATTAACGTGCAGACGTTTGTTCATTAAAATAGATTTCATTCTGTGACATATTTACCTACGAGAACGTACAAAATGTAGGTCGATCCAAAGTATCTTTTCTATAAAATAGTTCGACATAGGTGTATATAGGTATACCCATGCTATAAATGAATTTTCCACGAAAATGGTTTTCTCAGTATGTACAACCAAACCTGTGAGTTTTATTGGGTACTTCACCCGATACCGAACCGAACATTATCCTTCCTTTTTGTGGTTTAGAATCAGTGAATATTTTATGGTTATCCATGAAATACGCAGGTTGATATGAAAAAAAAAATCATTTAGATGTGTTTATAGACATGTTGGATTGGTGGTCGGTATATGTAGTAGAAAGTGACATTCATTTTAGAATTTAATGGATTGGAAAGTTCTGAACGTATGATAAATTGACAGAATAAAACGGAGACATTTCTCAATAGATTCAGCCGTTGAATTATTCATAGTAAAGGGACACCAGTCATGCTGCTCAAGCTGGTAGACACATTTCACAATAATTTCCATACTGAAAAGCTCAATAAAGGTATTTTTATGTTCATTAGTACATCACTTCTCGTGGTGGTAATCGGTAGACAACCTTAACCAGACTGGATTATTCTCTAGGGACGCAAGGACTCGGGGCGGTTGAGCGCATAACTCATATTTAACAGATCTAAAAATTTACCGCGGAACACCACAGGGTGGTGTGTTGTCACCAGGTTATGTAACCTAGTTCTAAATTAACTTCGACTTTATAAAAAAAAAAAAAAAAACACAGGCTGATTTAAAAAATATATAAATTAAGATTTAAAAATAAATAAGTACACGTACCCAGTGGTACCAAGACTTTAGTGTTGGGTTCAAAGACACCGTCAGGAAACCATACCAGAGTTCTTCGGTCTCAGTTAGTACGGTCTAATATTTCTACCTCAAATAACTTTTCAAAGCAGTATTGCCAGATCATCAAAGTCCGAGGGGGTGTAAAACATTACATTTCTCGGGAATTGAGTTAAGTATTCTTAGGTATCCCCTAAGATTGCCTAGTTTATAGCTGCAGTACTCGTATATACCTTTATGACAACTTGTAAGGCGAAATCCCAACAATAGCTTCTAATGCTGTCATAGGGCAGGTATGCATAGCACATGGGATTTCAAGACAGGCAATTCTTTGCAGCTTCTCAAGCTTCATTGCCGTAGTCTGCTCAAGTACAAAATTACATCCTACTAACAAATAAATAAAATTTCAAGCGTAACATCTCCAAAAATCAAGGGAGATCCTTGAATTTTCCTTTGACTCAAGTTAGACAAAAAGCTAATATGGAAAAAAAAGGAATGCAAAATACTGGTTGTACACCTCAGTAGTTAGACCAATACTCACCTATGGCATAGCTATATGCTAGTCTACGTTGTGAATGAAAACTCAGCTAGGATGCCGCCCGCATCACGGCATAATGTGTGCACTGAGAACCTCTCCTACTACAGCGGTGCCAACCGTACTTCACTTACTCCAAGTAGATATTTATTTTTTTCTCAATTGTCAACAAATTCAGCGTATGATATGCCAAAATCATCATCTCACATTCATAACCTCCCACACACTATAGATCTGCTCCCCGCTGCAGTAGTCCTTTACAGTTATTGTGTATCTATCTTTACAGGTGACTCGTAAATAAATGAGGGAATTAAAGCCAGAGTGCCCTTCCGTTGCACATGTCGGAAGAGCTGCGCTAGTAGAATACTTCTTTAACAATCTAAAGCTAACGATCTGAACAAAACTTTCATATTGCCAAAATCAATTGATTCGTCCATCGAAAGAAGTAGATGGTTCCAAAAGTAGATAGGGTTCGAAATCCCAATGGTCCTACGTTGATCTAGGTACACCTGATCGAGTACCTATTCGTATACGACAGTACCCCCTCTTCACCAAATAGGTACATATGTAGATCAACCTCATGGATGTCGACTTTGCAATGTTGTATATTTGGTCGAGTTAACTGTGGGAAATTTTCTTCACAATTCAAGTTGGCGTGTCTTCCGACACATTAGCTTCAAAAGCTGGGGTACCTTGAATTTTAAGCTAGGAACATAGAATTTGGTATTAAGCTTCATCTACGCGGCTAAAAAGGCGGCACAAACTATCCGAGAAAGTGAACTACCAGCCATGGATATAACTATCTCTGTGGACAGCCAAGCAGCACTTAAAGCGTTGAACTCCAATCTCGTAAACTCCAAATGTGTAATGGACTGCCTTACGGAACTTGGAGATATCAATCACCACATCGTCTCGCTCTACTGGGACCCTGGTCACACAAGAATAGAAGGGAACGAAATGGCATACAGACTGACCAGGAACGACTCTGACATGGATATACTGCTTGCAGGCAGACAGATTCTACCGGCTTTCAATGCAGCTAAGAACATTGTAGAGAGTGTCACCATAAATATGACTGTGGAACAATGGCAGCACACTGGTGGCTGTGCGATAAACCGCAGCTCAATCGAGACAAAATGATCAGAGTTCCTATAGCCTCTCAGTAGAAGCCTAATTCGGATACTTATCGGCATAATAACTAGATACTGTATCATTGGAAACACGACGAGAAAACTAGGTATCTACATTTACACCTCCTATGCCACTGTCTGGCTCTCCAGGAACGTCACCTAAGATGCTTGGGCACAAGAATCGTACTTTAAGGCTAATCACAACTGGCCAAATGACTTCCGAGTAAAATTGTACATACTGCATACGGCCTTCCTAACCTAACCTAACCTTACCATATAAGAAGCAGTTCTAGTGTAAACATTTTTGGAATCCGCCCACAGCCACGCCCAATTTTTTTTTTTTTTTTAATCTCATTTCGCTAAAAACTGAAAACATTCTTTAGGTGTACCTTCTCTACATTTGGTACACATTATGCAAGGTGAAAAGTTCTCGGCCTGACGCAGAGATGGCGTTCCAATCAGCAAACATTTATGTTTCCTGCCTGGGTGCACTTCTCATTAGTTCATATGACAAGTTTCAACTTGTTCTCTCAAGTAGTTTCTTTACACGAATTTTTTTAGTAGACGTCTTGCGTGTTTTTCGTTAAAATGAATAAACTTGAATATCGTACGGTGATAAAATTCATCCAAAGATGACAAAAGTTTACGGGGACTCTGCTCCTTCCATGTCAACCGTCAAAAAGTGGGCATCTGAATTTAAACGTTGTCGCACGTCCCTCGAAGATGACCCACGTGAAGGACGGCCAAAAATAGCAACCACACCCGAAATCATTGAAAAAGTGCATGATATCGTGTTGGACGATAGGCGAGTGAAGGTGGGTGAGATAGCTGAAGCTGTGTGTATATCGGAAGCAAGGGTGGGAAACATCTTCCACAAAAACTTAGGGATGCGAAAGCTCTGCGCAAGATGGGTGCCGCATTTGCTGAATGCCGATCAAAAGTAAATGCGCAAACGATTTCCGCGGCAATCTTTGGACCGATTCAATAGGGACCCGACCGATTTTGTGCGGCGATTTGTCACCATGGATGAGACATGGGTCCACCACTACATGCCAGAAACGAAACAGCAGTCGAAGCAGTGGGTGGAAGCCGGTGGTTCAGCGCCAAAGAAAGCGAAGTTGATCGCATCTGCCGGAAAGGTCATGGCCAGTGTGTTTTGGGATGCGAAAGGGATCCTGTTAATTGATTACCTTGAGAAAGGCAAAACAATTACAAGCGAATATTACTTCAACCTTCTTGACCAGCTGGATGCCACAATTCGCGAGAAGAGGCCTGGCTTGAAGAAAAAAAAAAATCATCTTTCATCAGGACAATGGACCTGTACACAAGTGTGCGTTGGCCATGGGAAAACTGCAGGATTTGGCGTACGATTTGCTCGGCCATCCCCCCCTTCACCTGATTTGGCACCTTCAGACTTTCATCTGTTCCCAAACTTGAAGAAATTCGTTCCTATTAAGCGCTTCGCATCCAATGCAGAAGTTGAGAGGGCCGTAGATGAATATTTTCACAGCCTTCCAGACTCTCACTTCCGAGAAGGAATACTAATGTTGGAGAAACGCTGGACCAAGTGTGTTGAAGTCAAGGTGTTGAAGAAAGTCGCATTCTTTCATTGTCAGGCCGAGAACTTTTCACCTTGCCCTCGTACATACTCACTCCCACTTTTTTAGAGCGCTTCTTACAAAAACCATATGTTGCTTTTTCAAAGCTATTTGCGGTGATAGTTAAGTCTTATTGTGAATATCTCATCAGAATCCATTAACTTCGGTTACAAATTTTTGGAGACACGCCCACTTTCTACAAAGAAAGAGTTGTAACAACATATATATGATAACATTTTTTAAAATGTTCCTCTGTGTAGTAAGATCTAATTGTATAAAATTTCGCATTGCCATGCTTACTTTACTTTAGGCTTGAGTTAGAACATAAAACATAGGGTATACATATATGATCTGTTCTAGACGGATTGTATCTTTCCCATATATTTCTATATTTCTACTAAAGGGTGTCCCAAAATTCACACAAGATTTGAATTTTGCGCCATTTGTGCGGCAAAGTGTTGCCAACGAAAAAAAAAAGATAGCGTGACAGCTGACAGTTCAGGGTTATAAAAAATGGAGTGCTACACGAAAGAACAACGAGTTTTCATTGTTGAGTAATATTTTAAAAATAATAATGTTTGGCAGCTGCAATTCGCAATTTTCGTACAGAATATGGTCAGAATAGTGATTGAACTTTATCAACTGTGAAGAGATTAATTCAAAATTTCAGGGAGACTGGATCAATGAGTGACCTTAGGCACTCTGGCCGTCCTTCTACAAGTCGTCCAAATATTGGAGCAGTTCGTGAGAGTGTTCTTGACAGTCAAGGAACATCAATTCAGCACCGTGGTCAAGAATTGGACATTTCGAGAAGCTCTCTACAAATTATTCTCACGAAAGATTTGCATTGCAATTGACTCAAGAACTGAAGACTACTGACCACGCACATCGAAGAGAGTTCGTTGAATGGATTATGGAACAACAACAAGTAGATGCTGATTTTTCAAACAAAATCATCTTCAGTGATGAGGCTCATTTTTATCTTGATGACTTTGTTAATCGTCAAAATTGTAGAATTTGGGATTCAGAAAATCCACGAGTGTTTTTTGAGAAACAAATGCATCCACAGCATGCCACTATTTGGTGCGAATTTTGGGCTGGAGGCATCAGTGGACCATTCAATTACTGGATGAGTCTTTTCCTGGTTGTGTAATTTCCCATTTTGCTGATCAGAATTGGTCGCCCAGATCATGCGATTTAACGCCGTTGGACTTTTTTCTTTTGGGCTTTTTGAAGTCTAAGGTTTATACCAACAAGCCCACGACCACCCATGCCTTAAAGATGCAAATTGAGCGCTGTATCAACGAAATTCAGCCACATTTATGCAAAACGGTCATGGAAAATTTCGACAAAAGAGTGCGTATGTGAAAGCAAAGCCGTGGATGCCATTTACCCGATTGCTATTCCATACATAACCCTATACTGTATAGTTTATGAATCAGTACAACAATTACAATTTTTAATTAGAAACCTGTGTTTTTTATCAAAATTACTTCTTGCGTGAATTTTCGGATCGAAAAAAATACTCGTGTTTTTTCGAGATAGAACTTTGACAGCGTGTAAATACCTAACGGTTAACTATACAGTTATAATCATTATTGTAAATAATTGTATGCTCTATAAAAATAATGTAAATAGTTTTTCGCGTTATTTTGCTTCATTTCCGAGATATTTAAGAAATAGAAGGAAATGTCGAATTGTTTGTTTATAAAATTGTTATTTATGAGGTATCCGTACCTACAATCTGGCACAAACTTTTCTCACAAATACGGTGGATGAAGGCAATTTGTTTTCCAACATTCATCAAATGTTACTGTTCTATTTGTCCAGTTTCACACATATCCGAAATCGAATATACGGTGACGGGTATCCGGCTTAAACTATATGAAATTCAATGATATCGTTGGCATATCTTCGGCGCCGAATACACGACGTAGTACTCGTATATTCTATGCCGGATATGTGTAAAACGGGGCTTAGGGCTTAGTAAGACTACATCTCAGAAAATCAGGAAATCTGCTTACTTCTGAAAATTTGCATATATTTTGATTAATTTCTGTAACGTTTTTTTTTTTCGTTCTTGTTTTTTTACGAAAGTTTTTATAAAAATACAAACTTTTTAATGAAATTCTTTAGCTAAAATTAACACATAAGCACAAGTATTGGGGTTTTTGTAACGAAATATCATCTATCACTGCAGAAATGTACAAAAGTAAATAATTTTCAAAATGTTGTTACAGGGTGTTACATTATATATAAAAATTATCATTTAATGCAACGTTCGGATTTCAGGGGACTTTATACATTTGAATTTTTTTTTTTTTTTTTTGGTTGCGCCTGGAGGTGCAGGAATCTTCAAAAGATACCAATGGCCCGTACCATTGGTTATGCCCGATTCATATATCTGACCTGATGATTCATAAGCGTCTGCCAGTATATGCCTACGGGCTAAACCTCACCCCCCAGAGAGGCACTATGAGAACCGGCCGCTCGTGCTCATAGTAGTAGGAAATTCGTTCCTCTCATTTTTTTCGTTTTGTGGTGACTACGACTAAGTTGCCTTAACAAGTAGTTTACGCTTCTGTAGTGTTAATCGCGTTAGGTAGGTAGCTTTCCTGCGAAGGCACCTACTAATACCGTCATTACATGCGGTTTTCCCTTACTGCGCCAGATCGTACGGTCTTGTTCTTTGTAGTCGGCGCTCGAGGTTTGTCACGTCCAGAGTACGGATTATTTCATTATTGCAATGATCATGAAGGCGAGTACGAAGTTTGTGAGCAAAGTTTGTTACTTCATCCCTCACGGTAGCAATTCCTAGATCTCTGTGAATATCACTATTCCTTATATACCATGGAGCATTCACAATTGCTCTTAGTGTTTTGTTTTGGAATGTTTGCAGAACAGTCATATTGCTTGGCTTGGTACAACCCCAAAGTTGTATACCGTATGTCCAAGATGGTTTTAGCACTTGCTTGTACAGAAGCAGTTTGTTGTATACGCTTAACTTCGAGTATCTCCCGAGTAGCCAGTACATTTCTCTAAGTCTGATTTCGAGCTCGTCGCGCTTCTTTTTAACATGTGGCTTCCACTTAAGTTTTGCGTCTAGTGTCATTCCTAGATATTTTGCCTCGTTTGCGTACGGTATTTGTACCGAGTTAATGGAAATAGGTAAGTTGTTTATCTTTTTGTATGTAAAATTGACATGCGTTGACTTGGTCTCGTTAAGGACGATTCTCCAGGTCTTTGTCCACTCGCATACTTTGTTTAAAGCTCGTTGGAGTTTTCCAGTTGATGATTCGACTGACTCATCTGTTGCGAGGATAGCCGTGTCATCTGCGAACGTTGCTACGACAGTCCCTTCATCTTGTGGTATATCTCTTGTGTAGAGGAGGAACAGGATTGGGCCGAGAACGCTTCCTTGCGGAACACCGGCATGGATTTCTTTGAATTTCGAATATTCTGCCCCATGTTTAACACGAAAGAGTCTGTTATTAAGGTAAGATTCCAATATTCTGTAGAATTTATCTGGTAAGATTTCCCTTAGCTTATATCTCAGGCCTTCGTGCCATACCTTGTCGAACGCTTGCGATACGTCGAGAAAAGCGGTAGAGCATATCTTTTTCCCTTCTAGAGCTTTTTCAATTTCATTTGTAATTCGATACACCTGATCGATTGTGGAATGTTTAACCCGAAACCCGAATTGATGATCCGGGATCAATCGCCTTTCTTCAATTACTGGGTGCAATCTTTTTAGCAGAAGTTTCTCAAAGACTTTAGATATTATCGGCAGAAGCGAAATGGGTCTATATGATTTCTTGTCGTTTGCACATTTCCCCGGTTTCGGAACCATTATTACTTCGGCGACTTTCCATTGCCTTGGAACATATAGAAGTCTCAATGAAGCATTTATAATGTAGAGTAACTTAACTAACGCTTTTTTCGGTAGCTCCTTCAAAACTTCGCCAGTGATTAAATCATATCCTGGAGCCTTGTTATTTTTCAGTTTTCTTATTGTCATTCGAAGTTCAGACAGGGATACAGTTTTTAATTTAAAGTTGTCGGGTGCCGTATTTGCATCCGGATCTTCGATCAATGGTTGTCCATCGAATGGCTTGAACGTTTCCTCTAAATGTTCGGCAAATAATTCCGCTTTATCTTTGTCTCCTTTTGCCCATTCGCCGTTAGCTTTTCTTATTGGTGGCGAGTGCATTACGGGTTTCCTTATGGACTTTAAGGCTTTCCATAGAGAGTAGTTTGAACACTTATCAGCGGTCGAGCTCTCGAGGTAAGTAGAAGTCTCGCGATTTCTTAAGTCCTGCAGCACATTTTTTAGCTTGTTGGAAAGGTGGTTAAGATAAGTTTTATGCGGTGGCGCGCGGGATTGTTGCCATCTCTTGCGCGCTCTTCTCTTTTCACGTATGAGGTCTTCGATATCAGGCTGGTATTTGACTTTGCTGTTCCGTGTTGCTGTTTTTCGAAAAGGGGTATTTTTCCATGCTGCGCACTGAATGGCTTCCACGAGCTTGTCAATTTCGTCTTCTATTTCAAGTGGTGTCTTTAGCGGCACATTTAGAGCAATATTTTCCTTGCAGTCTTTTCTGAAAACGTCCCAGTTTGTTTTGTTACTAGTTAACTTAGGCGGTCCTTCTTTTTTTGCTAGACTTCCACCGATTTTCAGAATGACTGCTGAGTGGTCTGAGCATAAATCATAACATTCTTCTACTTCCGTTAGATTTTTAGTTAGCGCTTTTGCGATAAAGAAGTCGACGAGGTCAGGGATTTTATTATTGTCAGTTGGCCAATACGTTGGCTTTCCCGTCGAAAAAAATTCCAAACCACGTTTCATACTGGCTTTGTACAATAACCTGCCTTTCGTTGAATTACATCTTGAACCCCAGAAAGTGTGTTTCGCGTTAAAGTCACCACCGATGATAAAATTAGGCCCGAGTGAGTCAAAGAGGCGAACGAGGTCGTCGTCCACCAACCTATATCCCGGAGGGAAGTAACACGATCCGATCTGGTAGTCTAAATGATTTATTTTTACGGAAACTGAGCTTATTTGCATAGAATCCAGTTCTACTTTTATGTTTTCGGAGTGCTTAATGTATTCTTTAATGTACATAGAGGAACCGCCTCTCGCATTTTCCGAAGGATGATGCGCGTGATAATCACTGTAGCCTTTTATTCTGGGTCCAGGTCCTTTTTTTAAGTGGGTTTCCGATATCAAGCATATATCAATATTGTTTTTCCGTAAAAAGATTTCTAATTCGTCTATTTTTGCCAGAATGCCGTTTGCATTCCACGTTAGTATCTTTAGCACCTGTTTCATATTCATGTTTTGTTGTTTGTCTTGCGAGGCTTGAACTCGAGCTTGCTCAATTTGTCGAAAATAACTTGATTAACCTTGGTTTGCTCCTCAAGTTTTTCCAATATCACAGTTAGTATTTGGCAGACCGGATCTGTTGTGGCTGACCTTGATGCGACTTGCGCGTACGATTTCGTACTTCCAGCCAGTGGCAGTTTTTCCGTTGGACTTGGACCAGCGACGTTCTTTTGTGCAATTTTTATATTTTCCTTTATCGGTCTCGTCTTTTTGACTGGCTTAACGGTCTTAGGCTTATCGATTTTAGGATCTTTTAAGTTTGGTTCCGGGTGTAGCGGTTTTTTTAGAGTATCGCGTCTTTTTTGAAGTTCTTTGGCGATTTCGCAACCTCGATAGTTCGCTGGGTGGTTTCCCATGCAATTCGCGCAGACCGCTGGGACCTGCTTGGTTATGTTGCACTCTTCCGAAAGATGTGTACCGGCACATTTTACGCACCGTGGTTCTTTCTGGCAGTATGCCTGCGTATGGTTAAAGCCTTGGCATCGCTTACACTGAGGTATCGATCTCTTGCTCTTACGCATGGGCTCGACTTTTACCTTGATGTTTAGAATGGTTTTCATTTTGAAGATTTCGTCCACATTCTCTGTCCTATCAAAGGTAAGCATAAAAAGTGGGAGACCGCGCTTGATGACACTATCTTTGTCTCCTTCCGTACGTTGCTTTTCCTTCTTGATAATATTCACGGCGTCAATAATTTTCAAGCCTTGGCTTTTCACGTCTTCCATAACGTCTTCTTTCGCGCACGACGGGTGAAGTCCCCTAACAAAGACTCGCAGTGGTTTTTCGTACTTATTCTCGTAAGTATACCATTGGATTTTCTCGGTGTTTAATTTTAGTGACAGTGCTCGGTAGGAGTCTGGGTCATCTACGTTGATTTTCCACTCGTTGTTTCGGCGCGAGGTTATATTGTGTTTTGTCCTCAGCGTATTTTTGAGAAGATTACGAAGTTTTCCATAGTCCGCTATCCCGACGACATTTATTGCGGGTGGAGGGCGATTTTTCGCTTGGGTTTTTGCCTTGTTTGATACGGCGTGCTTATCTTCCTTTTGTGAAACTTCGGGTGAAGTAACGGCCTTACGTTTTTTGCTAGGCCTCTTTTTGGAGGCCCGATTGGTTTCGTGGGCAAGTTCTTCCTCGTCCGTAAAATATTCACTCACTGGACGGTTTGGCGTTGTATCGGGATTTTTCGGTACATGAATGTTCTTGAGATCCTCGTTTTCTTTTCGCAGAGCATTTACTTCCTTTTTAAGCTCGTGGAAGAGTCGCTCCATTTCATTAAGTTTAGCTCGTAGTTCGTTGTTCTCTTTTACGAAGCATTTCGTTTTCACTGAGTCCTGGTTAGCCGGCGGACTACTTTTCCCGGAGATATTCGATGTAGGTGGTAGGGTTTTCGCTTGTGAATCAGTTTTATGTTCACTTCCAGCTTTACTGGTTTCAGTTCCAGATTTCTGTTTTTGTATCTTCGGAATACTTACAATTATAGCGCTATCTTTGGCCGAAAGGCTTTTTTGCGCTATCGCTTTCGGTGGAGTTCTCGGCGTAAGTGAACTCCTTCTAGTGTTTTGTTGGAGAAGCAATAAATGGTCCCCCCCAGAATCCATGGGACCGACCTCCGAGGAGAGTGGATTTTCCAGTTTACCTGGTCTGCCACCTGGGGTATTTATATCGTTTGTTTTATTCATTGCCATATTTTGTAACCGTATTAGTTTTATTGGGTAGTACAGTTATTTCTACTCACAAACCCCCTGCCAGGAGGACCGGGTCATTTGTTTTTTTTTTTGTTTGCCAATTTTTCGAAGTTTTCGTCTCCGCTTTGTGGATTTTAGTCGCCTCTTACGACAGGCATGCCTACCTCGGGTATATTCTGTCCCCTACCCGAAGGGGTAGGTAGGTATTTGAATTAATACTCTTATCAGGGAGCACTATTACTTCATCCGAGAAAGGAGTTCGGTCTACATGAGTGCTACTTTTAACAACTAACTTAAGCAAGGTCCTTCTAATGTATCAGTTACTTCAAATGTATTCAATTAATTGAAAATGTGGTGCAAATGTCATACCACTCTAATATTCTACTTCGAGACAGTTAGTCCCAGTGTTGTGGTAAATTCTCCTAAGAAGCAGGGTCCAGTAAGGATTCCTATAAAAAATTGATCTCCTCCCACAAACCTAGAATGATAGATGAATTTTGAATGTTAGCTTTCCTTTTCCATCACTTTATTCTTAATAGTGTTTGATTAATTTCCTCTAAGAAAAGAATGTCTCCTATGGGCGGCCAGAAAAGAGCCTATGGCTGTGGTAAAGAAAATGTTTTCATTTTTAAATGGTTTCTTTGTCCATGGTGTAGTGTATACACGCGCAATTCAATTATTTCGTTGGGTAAAGAAAAAATATGTAAATACGCTTTTTTTTCCTCCCGACAAAGTACCTTCATACATACTACTTACATACCTACAGTACAATTATTTTTATTTGGTCGGCTGTTTATAGGAGGACTGCGAGCACCTTGGCTGATGCTAAGGTAATGAGATGCTTTCATTAACAGTGTTATTATTTCTTTACAAGATAAAAGTCTGACCTGACTAGCATATCGCACTTTGGCTACCTTAAAAGAAATGTCGGTATGGGGAGCTTGGATAAACAAAAAAAAAAAACCGAAAATAAAATCCTTGAATCTCATGAAAACGACCTTGAAAAGACAAGTACAGAGATACCACTCTTGCTGGCATTACTCGTACCTTCGACCCATACATGCCTGAGGTATGTACATAAATGTAACTGTACCTATATATACGAGTAGGTCCGCTAAAAAGATATACTCTTGTCCTTTTAATTTTTTTTCTGAAAGGACAAAGGACAAAGGACTTATAAATAAGGATCAGTTGCCCGGAAGCAACTGCGGGTCGTTTAGGTTGTTAAAAATGTCTTTGAAAATTAAATCAGATTTTGTCAGGATTTATTTTTTAATGTAATTTAGATTACGTTACTGTGGTGGCTGTAGGACGAACTATGATGTGCGAATTCTGGATTCAGTTTGGTATGCAGATTATCTCACTTAAAAGCCATTCATATCAGACAGAGTTGGGGATAAGATGTAAGGTACCGAGTTGAGTCGTCAAATATTGTTATTTTCAATTAATTTATTGTTACATACCTAACTCAAGAACAACTTGATGAACTCTTAGAAACTTTGACTTTTATAGCTTAACCTTGCATGCAGATGGTTATGTCTAAAAGTCATCAACCTTTTAAAAAGTAGTAATGAGATGTAAGAGATGGAGTTTCAAAAATCATCTTTGTAACCCGATTAAGGCAAGCACCACTTAATGAATTTCAATGACATTTAGTTGGTTAGTTTAGGGGTGAGGTAGCAAAAATCTTCAAAAATCATTTCCATTGCACGCCTAGAGAATCATTAGGTGGGTTTGAAATTTGGTTTGTTTAGAATGGTGAGCGTTATGCGAATTTTTTAAAATTATATTTCGTGGAAATAAGATAAAAGACATTGGGTTTCAACAATCTTTATTAAATGCTCTAACTCGAGAAATATTGAGGGGTTTTTTATTTGGTTAGTATGCAGTCAAGATTTGAAGATTGAGTTCCAAAAACTAGAATAAGGAAGGGATGGCACAGTGTTTCCATTTGGCAGATGTTTTTTTTCACGTTTCATGTTTGTCATATATTAGAAATTTATATCATGACATCCAAGACCGATTGTCGATGTAGATAGATTGTAGATAGGAGATCGTAAATAGGTTGTAGGGGTGCGAGCGCACTGCAACTATTAAAGACCTATTGTACTCCCCCAACCTGGAACTCTAGTCGATGGGATACTCCATCTGGAGTACTTCCTCCATTCCAGTTAACTTGATGAACTGGAGTGGGTCTATTGGCGATAAGTCTCCTTCTGATAGTTAATGGGCTGATCCCTTCTTTGAGAACCGCTGCTCCACATTCTTTAATACATTCGCGAACACAAGATTTTTGGCTGTGAATAATGTAGAAACGCATGCAGAATCTCCAGAAGCTCAAAAACGAACATATCTGTGCAAAACTTTTTCTTGAATAATGGTGTAGTGGTAACATCATCGCTTGTCATGCTGTTGGTTACGGTTCAAATCCTAATGTCAAGAATCATCTATTTATTTTGCATGGAATCTATCTATACAACGCCCGTGCCTGTAATAGTATAAGGGTATTTATATCCCCTTTGGCGCGCGCAGATTATAAAAAAAAATTGTGATATCTACGATCTTTGTTTTCTTCTCTAATTACACAGTTTCATAAGATGTCCTGTTAGAATGCGAAGCCGATTTTTACTTATGTTAAAGCTGGCCTTACATCTTTTCTGGTTATAGTTCCCGAGAAGCTTTTTCTTCTGGAGCTCGTCCCCAATCTTTGATTTTTCTTTCCATACCTTTTCCCGTATTCCATGCGATCCCAATCCGCAGAATGGTACCGGTCCAATGAAGGAAGTATCTGACTCATTTCTTTCTGGTCCATCAGCTGGTTCATTTCCCTCTACTCCCACGTGGTGCGGTACATAGTAAAGGGTGACTTTGTTACTCTTTCCCAGTCTGTTCATCTTAGTAAGACACCCCAGCACCAGTTTGAACCTGATTTCGTGAGAGTTAATTTCGTTGATGGCGGCCACTATCAAGTTGTCCTTTCCGCGGTATTTGCTATATATATGTATATGAACTTAAATGGAACTCATCGTTTATTCGCATAAGTCTCTGCTTGGGCCCGTACACACTCAACCCGTTCTCTGTGGATTTTTTTTTTATTCATCCGTGTACCATTTAATGGTGTTTTGTTTAAGTTGATACCAGTGCTGCCAAAGTTGTTACTATAGTAGCATTTTGCTACTTTTGCATGCTCATGCTACTATGCTACCCTCTTTCAAAGATTTTGGTTGCATTGAAAAAATACAAAAATTTGAGTACGATTGGACTTCTGGCACAATAGATCTTTCTGGTCGCAGTGCCTACACCCCGTTAGGTGTGGCCACATTCCTGTTTAAAAAAAGTTCATGATTAATTTTAACCAGTAATAAAACTGTTCCTTTAGGTTAGGTTTTGGATGTTCTTATTATTTGTTGTTTCTCTATGAAAACGCTTCTTGTTTCCAAACCCTTAAAATTCAAATGGGCCCTTTTGAATAGACACGCCTCAAATGATTAGACATTTAACCAGATACTGTCCAAGCACTAATTGTATGTACTCGTAGATGCAGACCAGGCATATAATATTTTAATATAAATTAAAGATTAGTAACTTTTATCTGACCACTAAGGTATAAATTAATTTAAATTCAATTTATGTGCAATCTTCTGAAAGGTAAATATATTTCTTTCAGACCGATGTTATCCACTACATCTCATCGAATGATGCCACCGCTTCCACCACATGCCTAAATACATTGGGGCAGAATCAAACACCAGTGAGTCCTTACCTTTACCATCACACGAATTTTTCAACGATCCCAGAGGAAACGCAATTACATCAGAGTTCCGGAAAAGGTATTTATCGATTTCATCTCTGTAGAATAGAATCCCAAAAACTTGGTAATGAACTTGAAATTAATCACATAAGGGGATTGGGGCACATTTACTCGTAATATGTACAAAGTAGTTTCACCCACGCTTTGATAGCGCTTTAGTACTCCAAGCATACACATAGATATATATTTCAAACCCTTAGAGTGACCGGTTGACTCGTGATTGGGAAAAAAAAAGGTTTTACGTTGCTTGGTTGGAGTAAACCTTTTCAAATTTGATTTATCGCAGTAAGGAAAAGTATACTTCTTATCTACATCCATATAAAGTAAACGCCAATATCATTAGTAATCAGCTAAACAATTAAAAGACCAGCAAATATGAGCAAAATATGAGCAAACAAAATTAATTAACCAGCAAAAAATTATATTTTGATCAGCAGAAAATAAAAAAAACGAATCAGCAGAAAAGCGCGAAACATGTCTGCTTACCAAAAAAATTTAATACTTTTACTGCTCTTGAAGAAATTATATTCGGCTGATCAAATATTTCATTTTGTCCTAATCATTTATTTTTTCTGTTGGTTACGTTTTTAATATTCTGTTAATATTCTGACAAAAAACTATTAAATTGCTAATTTATTTTGCTGTTCAAAAAACAGGTTGCTGCTGATCTATTAAATGGTAGCCTTGTGTAAATATGTAACTTAAAATTTTGTTCGTTTAATTTTTAGCTGAGAAAAAGTTTTATTTAAAATTCCACAACGTTTCAAATTGATACATATGTGCCTACCTACATGTGGCATTAGGTGTCTTTTTTAAAACCTAAAAACGGATGCCAGCAACATCAAGTTTTACATGGCTACAACTCTTGCTTTTCTCCCGAGTCATCAATTGACTGGCTAGGAATTGTTATTACTCCTCACAGAAATGTGGCCTGATTTTATTTGTAGACGTTGGTATGCCTGTGGATTCTGTTACGTAGGGGCTTGTTCGTGAAGTGAACAAAATTTCCCAAAAACGCGCACAATGGCTTTGATTGGTCGAAATATAAAATGATGCTGAATTACGTACTGGTATTACGCATACTGTAAGTATTTTTATTATCTACAACAATTTTATCACTTCGTATGTTATATATGCATTTCCAGTGCTTCAAAATCGCCCGGTTTTTAATTCTGTTCCTTGCTTTTTATTATTGTTCCGTGATTTTATTTATTAATTTCCTTAATGTTTTAAAATCTTGAACTGGTATGTCTATTGCTGATGGATTTTTTTTTTACAAAAATATAATATCAAATATAAAGAATGACATTTGATCCCCTCTCCGTTCTGCAGACATGCGATAATAAATTCCGCAAAAAAATATAATCTCCCGATGTTATACCTGCCCTCCCGACTTTTTAGCAGGAATCTACCTATATATCCCGAAACTGAATTAATATTCCTATATAGTACACATCTAACATAAGTAGGTTGGTTGGTTTTCGAGGGTGAGCTTATGCTCTTCACTTAGGCCTCCATTGGGCCCGTTGTGTTCCCCTCGTCTGTCGAACTGTAGGAACAGTGCTGTGATATTTGAATTATGTGTTGTAACTCACAAATTAAATGTGACCAAAGTCGTTCAGCCCATTTTGAGAAAAGTTAACTTTTCAAAATTAAATAAGACAAACATTCAATCATCGCTACCACTGCCTTTAATACAATATTTCTTTTATTCCTATTTAATGACTTCTTGATATTGGACACTATTCATGCGAAATGAAAATTCCCACATAAAATTAAAAAACCAATATGTTTCTTTTCCGATTGAGAAATGACAATTGTTTGTCATAAATTCATTGTATTGAACCACAGCGATCTTCACAAAGCTATTTGCATGAATGAAATGATTATAATCCCTAACTATGCTCAATAATTTTATTCATAAGTATTTTAAATATAGGCTACCACTTTTACGGCCAGAATACTTCACGAACATAGCCGCTTCTTGTGACGAATACTTTGACAGTTGACAGCTAATGTCATTATGACTGGAGGCAAGAATACCAATCTACAAATAAAAATATTAAAAATAGCATATTGAAATACTGGCTAGCTAGGTTTAAAAAAACACACCTAATATTCCCTCGAGGGTGGTTATGATTATACCAGTCTGAATTAGTCCACCGTATATTGCCAGATATTTTTCATTCCATAAAACCGCATTAATGTGCCCCCACTCCTCCTATCACTTAAATACATAATAGCTCGAAAACGACGAGAATACTGCTGCGAGCAAGGAGCAAATGATGATTAAACGCCTCTTCTGTGTCGTGGGTTTGTGTCGCCCAGACATGTTAAAGATTAAAGTGACTTTCAATCTGTGTCAGCATTGATGACATGGAAATGTCTTTCATATGTAGACATCAATAAACCATTAGCTTGAAATATTCTCTTTTGATCTAGTTCCATGGCCAGTTCAAAATTTTTAATGCAAATCCTTCAAAGGACGCTACAGCACAATTGTCTGTAAAAATAAAGGAAAATGATATTCTCTCATTGAACCTGAACAGAAATGGAGCAGTAAAGTGCGATTAGATCGATGAATCTGAAAATTGATTTCGGAGAGAATGGTAATGGTTTCTAAAAGTAAATGAAATTGAAATATTGTCATAGGAACATCTAATTGGAATAAAGACATGGTCATGGAGACGATTTAAAGTTCGATTTAAGACTTTTGAGCTGTTTTTGATAACATTCAAGGGTGCAGATATTCTTCCCAGAAAAGTGGAAGGAGGGGATGATTATCAACTGAAGGATTATTTACGCTCCTCAGGGGGAATGTAAAATAATAGCTCGAATGATTCTGAATCGGATTAAAGTGCCACTTGATTCAACTTTTGAACAAGCAGGTTTCCTTGGGATCTTCCTGCATGGAGCACTTTGAAAAAATTGTGGACCATAAAAGTCATAGAGCTATGTGTTCAGAATAGGACTTCGCTGCATCGGCTATTTATTGATAGAGTGAATTTTGATCTCGTCTGGTGTACCTTGCAGGAGAACTATTCCCGAAAATGGTATAGCTGTTCGGTATGTCAGTATGCTACAAAACTGTAGAAAGCAACGTATGATATTTAGCCCAGAGTCTACGAGTGTAATAGGTGCTTGGGATATGACTGCCACTGTCACTAGTAAGCTGCAACCCGAATCATTTCTTGAACGAACAGTTTTATACAAGAGCGGGTCCGGTGCCAGATTTCTATTTTTAAACGTGAATAAAACAAAAATGCGGATTCTATTTTTTAAAAATGATATCGTCCAAATCATTAAAAAATCATAGAAAAAATCCATGGAGGTTAAGTCTGAGGACCCCTTAAGTCTGAAGATGTTCACGTAGTAAATTCATGGAGATTCTAGCGGTATGCGGAGTCGCCCCACCTTGTTGAAACCACGTGTTTGATGAGTAAGGTGGATGTACTTGCAAATTAGGTACAAAATAATCTGTGACCATGAGCCCATAATTTTCGCTGTTCACATTTATTGCTCATTCTCTGGAACTTTTTAAAAAAAAAAAAAAATAGGCCCGATGATTCCGTTAGTTGATAAAGCGCACCAAACACTAACTCTTGGGCAATGTAAAGGCTATTACTGTTTAAATCGCGGACTACGTTTTCGTGGAGCCCAGTAGCGACAGTTTTGCTTTTATTTACGTGCCCATTCAGGTGGAAGTAGTCCTTGATGCTCTGCTGGGCACTGGCTGAGGGGTATTTAGAGCTGAAGAAGTTTCGCGGAACCTTTGCACCCACGAACGAATTAAATTTATACTTGGCCTTTGGGGGCGCGGACTTACATAAGAAACGCCTCGATTGTGAATGAACGATACTCTCCTGACCACCTCCGCATTGTGATTGACAAACCCGCACTCTTGGTGATTCAAATAACGCTAACCTCCCCCCACACCGTTTATAACTTTTTGAGATATTCACATTTTAAAATGTAAATCTGCCACCGGACACCTTGTATAAACACTAGAATTCGACGAAAAAAGTCACAATGGATAGGTCACACTTACGGCGTGAAGAAAATTCCATATGCCATGCAGTAGAATCCACTCACCCAATCCAGCAATAAAAATTGAGTCGCCCAAAGCTATCATGACCCAGAACAGTTGAGAAAGTAATCCTAAAATGAAGGCAAGCAGGCATTGATACCCTGTAGGTAAAGATGATTGACAGGACATAAGTACGGAGTAAGAAATAGGGTGTAGGGAGGTATATATTAATTCGACCCGATTCGGAACGCGACTAACAAGCGACTTGGTCAATAGAACAATCAAAGCTTGCACGGGATAGGTAAAGGCTACAGTGAGTCCCTTGGCGAAAAATTGTTCATTATGCTATTACGAACCACCACTGACATACAACAGAAAAAAGTTTCAACTGTGTCACAAGCAGTCCCAGTACAAAATCCGACGCAGCTACTAAAAAGCTGAAAAAAGTTACGCTTCCATCACAAAAGTAGCTTTGGTAATGTGAATTTATCAAATTTATCAAATTTCTAGAGACTCAACTTAAGTTTTTACCCACACGACCACAGCCAGCTCCTCAGTGAAGAGGTCCTTATGTATGGATGCTGCAAAACTATTGTGCAAAATCAACGTCCACTTGAGCGTACCAAATAGAAACTGAAGTTATACTTGTGTAGTACTCGTATCCTATTCGAAACATTACCAAATACAAATCAGTGGCGAGTCTGTGACTTCGATCATTTTTAAGTTGAGTGTGTGTTGCTTCGTGTGCGATGGCCTAAGATAATGCAGCCATGTGATTTATCCAACCTTTTAAAATAGCAGTCACTATCGGCCCCAAAATAAGCAGGGAGAACAATGTATATCTTAGATTTATATACTCGTAGGTAACTCTCAGGCCGTCCGTTTAAGCTGCAAATGAGCAGAGTGATTTCATCTTTTTTTATTCTGTGACTATTGGATATAGGAGAAAAACACTTACGATCGGAATTGCAAAAGAGGGAGGAGTACGTTGCTGGATGATTTTGAATGGCCTCTAATGACTTTGATTTAAAGGATAATAACCAGACATATTACTTACAAGGGAACAGAAAAACGGAAGCCTTATAGTGAGAGTCATTTGTTCATCCATCTATTTGTTCATTTGCCAGTTTGTCTGTTCATCTGTCTGTCACAGTCTCATTTAATTTGGACTAGAGTTGAGTTTTGATAATCCGTAGAGTTACAAGCACTATTTGTTTGATATCTAGTAATATATAAATTTTAATTAGTCTGAAACCATCGGCACAAGAAACACCACCGTGTTTGTCTTTTTTTATAAATGAGAATGGATACTTTTGAGAAAACCAACCGAAATTAAATACTTTTAAACAATTTTTCGCAAACTTATTCGTTTCGGAGATATTCAAGGACGAAAGCTCTTTTTTTTTAAATTCATCTCACTTATCTCAGAAACGGTTGGAGACAGTTCGTAGAAAGCTTAAAGAAAAATTGGATGGAACCTTGAAAGCCTTAGTTTTAAGGATATTGACCAAACCTGCATTTGTTTTGTATGGAAATGGGTAGTTCTGAAATTGCAAGTGCATAGAACTAAGAAATCTATTTATTTAAATAACATAGCCGTTTACGAGATATCGAAGGATGAAGGTCTCCGAACGTATTTTTTACTAGAATAAACGTACAAAATAACCTCCATTTTTTACATCTTTTGGAACCTTTTTACTTACTCCTATAGGGCAAGTATTGTTTTAGTGAAAATTTTCGATCTCGAGATTTTGATCAATTTTGGTATTACTATTATATAGAAACTCAAAACAGTAGGTCTCCAATTCTGTCTGTGTGTCCGTCTGCCTGTACCTCGGACTGTGCCCTAAACGGCTGGACGAACAAACATGGTCAACTTTAGTACAGGTATACCTTGACAGTTAATTTTCTTAAGTACGACACTATTTTATAGAAAAACATGGTTTCAAAACAAGCTTGCTGTATGTTTTGAAACCATCCACCATATGTCGCTAAGAAAGAAAAAAAAAACGTGTTCCTTGTCAAATGAACTAAGTGTTTTTGATAGTAATCCGACGTTCTTTTAATTATGTCTTTTGTACGGCCTAATGATTGGCAAAAAATATCATCAATTCTTAAATGCCTTAAATATAATTTCCTGCATGATTTCACCTTTTTTTTTTTCCTTTTCTAGATGAATGGACCTTCCCATCAGATGAAAATTGCTCTAGCCAATGTTGTGTAGGAAAAAAATCGTTATCCATCCAGGAAGCAATTATGGAAACCCATTGAATTAATCAATCGTTTTTAATTAATAAGAACATGTACGAAATTTTCATAATAATTTTATTTTTAGCACTTAGGATTAAATTGTATAGAAATAAAGAAATACGAATAAGGACTTGAATTTATATTTAATTTAGAATTAATTAGCCCTGCATGTATGTGATGGCGTAAAAAAGAGAATAAAAAATTAAAAATTAATTAACCCGGAAAGCATCTACACAATAAAACAGAAGAACAAGGCAAGGGAAAAGATGCTGCAACGTGACACCAGAGTCAAAGCATACAAAAACGAAATGACAATTGCTACAAAAACATTTTCTTTTTTCCCCCGAGGGTAGACATAGACATACATAGACACTATGAGGACCGCAGGCGCGTGCTCATAGTAGTGTGAGATTCTTACTCACTAAAATCATAAATTTGTTAGCAACTAAGTTAAGACATATCAAACCATTTTTTTTTTATCATGAAATAAAGACATTTAACAGGTGTCTTCCCAATCAAAGTTCCTGCTTGTTCCACTATTTAGTTTGGTCCTTTGTAGATGATAATAAGACGATAAGTTTTTCTTGTCTAGAATTTGTAGGGCTGTATTATTGACACGTCCGCTTAATCGAATTTTATGCTATCTCGCAAAGTTTTTGGTTTCATCTTCGACTGTAGGAAATTGGAGAATATTGACATTAGTTTTCTTGGTACAACCCAATAGTTGTATACCATAGATTCGCACCGGCTTTAGCACTTGCTTGTAAATATAAAAGCAGCTCATTCTCAGTGTTGAACTTGGAATATTTTCCAACTAAACTTTTCGTTTCTTTTCACATGCGACTTCCATTTCAGTTTTACTTCGAGTTTCATTCCGAGGTATTTAGCCTCGTTTGTGAATGGAATATGGATCTAGTTTACAAGGATAGGCAAGCTGCTCGTTTTCTCATTAATGAAATTTACATGAACAGATTTGGTTTCAAAGAGGGCGATCCGCCAGGTCTTTGTCCATTCATTCTCATTATTCAGAGCGCTTTGCATTTTTACAGTTGTTTCTTCAATCGTTTTACCTTACTGATAGCAGTGTCATGGGCAAATGTAGCTAAGACAGTGTCTTCACCTTGCGGTATATCGCGGGTATATAGAAAATACAAAAACGGACCAAGAACGCTTCCTTGCGGTACGCCAGCTGAAATTTCTTTAAATTGCAAGTATTCGTTTTTCAATTCAATTCAATTTCTTTATTGATATCATAATTAATGAACATTTTAATGTAATTGTCTGCAAAGCCTTAGGGGCTTATCTGCAGAAGACTAGTTATATAATATTTAATATACTTACATAAGTTAATTCAGCTGAACACTATATACATATATAATGTGACTTAAACTCCAGGTTCAAATTTTGTAAATAAAAAAACAAAACATCTGTAAATATGTACGTTTTTTTTATAATTTGCACGTGTGAAAGGGGTTATGAATACCCTTATACTAATTTTACGACACGGGCGTTTTGAGAAAAGGGGAAGAGACAGAGAGAAAGACAGATTGGTGTAGTTGGTTTGAAACTCAGCTGATATTAAGTTTCAGTGAACTCCAAGAGTGGCTGTCCAGACAGCTGGGGAGCTTGTTTGTTTTGCTTTTGTCGTTGCTTATGATTCACAGTATTTTTTACCGTCCTTCTGATGTCATCATCATGATCAAGTTGCATTTTAGCCATATGACCGCCCTACTGCCAGTGTTATGCCTTCGCAGTAGAGTTGACATAAGCTTTCGCAATTGATCGACTTTTTATTTATTTCATGCGAAATAAATAGATTATTATTGACATCAGGATTCGAACCGTGAACCTGTAGCCTGACAAGCGATGATGTTACCACTACACCACAGCCACCCGTACATATGATGATATTTCTTCTATTCTATTTATATTCAAAAATACTGTTTCACTTTTTTCAATAAAAAAGGATTTGAAAGATTTCTAAAATGTTCGGTACTACTACTTCTTATCGCCTTCGTCCATACTCATTGTCGTGGGATGTTGTATCATTCCTGCTGTCTTCTTTTTGTGTTGAAGTTATTTTGAACTGGAATTTTGTAAATGTTATCATTCCAAAATCTCGAAATAACTTCCATCTTATGCAGCTGTTCAATGCTAAACAGTTTTGTCTTGTTACTGATCTGTTGTCGGTCGTAATGCTGCCTTTCTTTACGCGGTGTATTATTTTGTGGAGGGGTTCAATCACATCTCCGGCATGAAATCCACACCAGACGGTCGGAGTTTCTTGAAACATATGTGGATTTGTTGCTGTCCAATAACGCATATTTTGCTTATTGACAAAGCCATTAAGTCAAAAATGAGCTTCATCGCTGAAGATGATTTTATCGATGAAATTCAGGATTTTCTTCAAAATTTTGCAAAGCCCAATCGGAGAAGTTTCGGCGCTTCAAATGATCAAGAGCCTTCAGTTCTTGAGTTAATTTGATCTAGTAAGTGTTTAGGCCATGATTTTTACGCAAAATTCGCCACAATGTGGACTGAGAGATTCCCAATTCCTGTGAATGGCGTGGAATCGACTGATTTGGCTCATTTTGAACTGAAGCACTTACGGCTGCAACATTTTCGGTACTTCGACCGGTGTGTTGCCTCACTGGCACAGAAATATTCAATAGTGAATATGTTGACTCCAGTTTATCCACTATAGTACGCACAGCCTGTCTGGTGGGTCGATTATTACGACCGAAAATTTAAGTAAACACTCTTAAAGTTGCAACCACCGACTCAAAATTTTGGTAGTAATTTTTAATAATTTCCAAATGTTGCTCGTCCATGATCTTTACCATGATAAAAACGTAAATCTTGACTGAAGTTTTTACATTTATAGGTAATAAAAAAAGTGCGTTTGTATTAAAATACAAAATTGTTATTTCCCTATTGAAAAACCCTTTATTTGCTGTAATGACTGAATCTAATATACATACCATGTCGTAGTTGAGATTCTACTAGTCCAAAATAACACTACTGTTGAATCTCTGCCATGCAAACGTTACTGAGATGGAACAGCGCCTAAGTTGACTGCGGAAGTTTTGTCTCAAGAGCTCTTATAAGATAGCTCCATTTAAAATTGTTGTCTACGATGACCCCTAGATACTTATAAGTTGACACATTATCAATAAAAGTTTCGCCATGCATTTTCATTTTTAGTACTGCTTTTTGGATATGTAGTGGGCGTATGTGCATTATTTTTGTCTTCTTTTTACTGTACTGCATTGAATTCCTCTTGCATTATTTCTATTCCGCACGTCTATGATTGACAACTATCGCTGTATCATCGGCGTGTCTAACACGGAAGAGTTTATTCCCGAGTTAAGTTGTCAGTATGTATAGGCAGAACCCCTCGTAATTTGAACTTTAAGCCTACAAGCCACACCTTATCAATTGCTTGTAAGACATCTGCTTGAGCAAATCTTTTTTTCTTAAATAATTTTCTCGATTTCGTCAGTGATTCTATGTACCTGATCAATGGTTCAATGCTTGCTGAACCCGAACTAGTCCATTTTTCCAGAATATCCGGCTGTAAGTATTTAACTAATATCCTCTCAAAACTGTTGAATATAATTGCCAGAAGCGAAAAGGGTCTATACGACTCCTTGCCACTCGGCGGTTTTCCCGGTTTAATTCTATTATGACTTCGACAACTTTCCATTGACTCGGGACGAATTCCAATTTAAGAACAGCGTTTATAGTTATAGAGATGGATAATTAATGCTTTCCTAGAACTTCTCCGGTTATTATTGGATAAATACTTGACCATCGAACGGCTTAAAAGTCTCTTCTAAGAGGGCAGCAAAAATGTACGCCTCCCTTTGTCTCCCTTCGCCTTTTCGTCTTGATTGGCAGAGCAGAGATTTTAGGTCTTTTAATGACTTTTACAGCGATTCTTTTTCCGCTGACAATCTTCCGAAGTAAGTATCTATTGCACCATTCTTAAAATTCCTAATTGTCTCTTTCAGCAGGTTGTGCAAGTGATTCAAGTTTGCTCTATGTTGTGCAGCACGACATTGTTGCCAATTCGTATGTCCTTTTCTTTAATCATTTCTTTTATTTCCGGTGGATATTTTAGGCCACAATTTGTGGGCTTTTTTCCTTTGATAGGGAATATTATGTCACGCGATGCACTTCACGATTTCAACGAGGCCATCAACTTCGACTTTAAGTTCATAGGGCATCTGAAGTGGTACGCTCAGGTCAATATTCTCTTGAATTTCTTTCTTGAATCCTTCCCAATTAGTATTTCTGCCAGTTAGACTTGCTGGTACTTTTTATTTAGGGTTTCGCTCATTCTCAGAATGACTAGAGAATGGTCAGAGTAAAGATCAAAGCTTTCTTCAACTTATATGAAATATTCCTTTTATAATGAAGAAATCTATTAGATTGGGTATTTCTGTGGTATCAGCCGGGCAGTATGTCGATTTGCCCTTCGAATGGAAGTCACAGCTTCACAGAGCATTCTACCTTTTTGGGTTATGCATCTTAAACTTGTATTTCTCATTAAAATCGCCTCCAATAATGAAATTCGGTCTAAACAAGTTGATTATGAATTATGTCTATTTTATACACGTACCGTGCTTACTTATATAGTTTCACGCTCTATTTTTAGGTCTTCAAAATGTCGAATAGAGTCTTTTATGTACAAGGATGATCCGCTTCTCTCCTTTTCCGATGGGTGACAAGCTTGATTCCTTTTCCGAGATCAACTATAAATCTCAGGAGATGAGCTCTACATTACCTAAGTCCTCCAATTCCGAAAAAAATCAACTTCCGAGAGTCCTCATTCTTGTAACGGATAGGGCAGGACAATCCACAGCAGGTGACGAACTGATTCTATTTCTTCTTCGTCCCTGCAACTTCTACAATAGTCGTTATGTAGCACACCGAGTCGCTCCGCGTGAACACCAATGACACAATGACCAGTAATTACTCCAGAAACGACCCGTGCGTTATAACGACTAAGTTTCACCAAAGAAGTTGATGTCTTCTTGCTGAAGGCCGGCCATAGCGCCCTGGCCGTTGCGTATGTTTCCAGATGAACCCAGCGTCTGTTTGCTCGACCGGTGGTTTCATTTTCTATTTTCTTCCGTAGGGAACTGATCGGGGTTACTACAAAAGGGAGGGCCCTCGATAAGAGTTTCCTAGCAAACTCATTAACCCTTTCGTTTCCTTCGATATCCATATGCCCTGGTACCCATAAGAGGGTCACCGCATTGGCTCTGGATATCTCATTTAAGAGTAATTTCCAGGTCTTCACAAGCCTTAATCTAATTACAGCAGAGTGCAGAGCATTAACGGCTGCCTGGCTATCTATATAGACATTAATCCGTTTGCCAACGATATTACTCTCGAGTATAATATCCGCAGCCTGTATGATGGATGTGATTTCGGCCTGAAAGACGCTGCAGTCGTCGCTGATTCTAAAGGAGTTGTTTATTCCTAGAGACGTCCATCTTAGAACCGTCGGTATAGAACGACAGTTTTTTTTCATGGTTCTTCGGTTCCTCCAGTACGTTCTGTTAGGAATTCTTATAGTGAATCTCCTTTCAAATGCTAGCGTAGTCAATCGGCCTTCTCTCAGTCTTACAGCGATTTTAGCCGCCAAACTGCTACAGTAGATATCAAGTGGAATGAAACTGAGCATGGTTTCCATTGCCGCTGTCGGTGTTGTTCTTATTGATCCCATGACTCCAATAAACGCTGCCATCTGGATTTTGGTGAGGTTTGAAAGCTGGTATTGCTTCTCAAGAACCATCCACCATGTATATCCAGTATACCACAGCTGGTTTGAAGCCCCACGTGTTGCTGACTGCCTTTTTGCAAGAATAGAAAGCTACTCGTACGCTAGCTTTTTTGATGCGTTCGGCAGTTATTAGTTAGGTATCGAGCTAAACTTGATATACTTAGTTCAATACCACCAATGTTTGGAGGCCTGAAGGTAGGAATTGATCTCTTCTTAGTGAAAAGAACTACCTCCGTCTTTGAGGGGTTCACTCGCAGCCCTTTGCTGCTGACCCAATTATCCACTAATTGCAGTGCGAAATTGAGTCTTTCGCTTAGAACTGGAAGAAATTTTCCCAAAACCAGGATGACCACATCGTCGGCATAGGCCGTCGCGTTAAAGCCGTTTTTCTTCAATATTACTAAGATCTCATCCACTACGAGGAGCCATAATAAAGGAGACAGAACTCCGCCTTGGGGGGTTCCTCTGAAGACCCTTCTCCGGATGGTTACATCTCCTTGCGTTAAAAATGAATATCTCTAATTTGTCAAGTTAGTGTAAGAGTCCGTTTGCATTCCAAGTTAGTATTTTGAGCATTCATTTCATATTTATGTTTTCGTTGAACTGCGCGTGTTACGGCAATTACTTTCGGTCTTGGCTAACCTCTGGAAATAAGTTTATCTATTTTGCTCTTCAAGTTTCGCAAGAATAACAGAGAAATGTTGTCCACAATGCTCTGCCCATTTAATGAGGGTTTCCAATGCCTCTGCCATTCTTCACTAATAGTGTTGAGGAATTTACAGTGGACCATTACAACCACGTCATCTTCGTATGCAGTAACGTTTACTCCCATAGTATTCAGCTTCCTTAGGATGTTGTTGATCCACCAGTACCCAAAGCAGCCAAATAACCCCTCCCTGCGGGGTAACTCTGGTCACTATTTTTCTTATTGAACTTTGTCCTAATGTCAAGCTGATGTTCCTAGTGCTTAACATATTACATAGCCATCTATGACCTGTTCCACTTCAATTTCTTCTAGACCACTTCTTATGCCGCTAGTCTTTACATCATTAAAATATCCTTCTATAGCTAACCTAAATTCCTTATGATATAGTCTTTCCTATAATTTTTCCCACCACACTATGTAAAGCTGTGTCAATATATAGTATCGTATGCGTTTACATAGAGTTTCCGTACCGCAAACCTATCTGACATTACATCAAGAAGTCTTTCCAGTGTTTTTGAAGCAACGACGAGAGACTTTTGATATGAATATAACACTCACTTCCCTTCATGCTACTCGTATTCTATAGATTTTCCTCAATTGTCACATGGCTTTGTCTGAAGCTTTGTGAAACATAATAGGTTGAACCATCTGGGCCAGGATTTATTTGGAGCAAGCAACAAGATACCCAATTGCAATTTTGTCCAACTGCAGAGATCTTCTGCCTTTTCCTCAGTTAGTGGTACACTTGTGTGCACTACTTATATATTTGAAGTTCCATTTACCACTGCAAAACGGCCCGGAAAATTAGTTTTCACTAATGTTCCTGAACCGTCACCTCTTTTAATAAAGCTAGGTATGATAGGTAAATACGACTACATACCCAATATTATTTTAAATGTGGTATAAATAATACAAAGTATGTACATATAAAATAATTACCATCCCCCCGGGAAAGGGGGGATAGATCTTTTTATTCCATTTTCATAAAAAGTTTAATCGTTTAAATTAATTTGACCGCGCAATAAATTATCGAAAAACGTGAGCAACAGCTGTATCGCAAAAAGTACTTACTAATTATTCAAGCATAATCAGTTGGAAGGGACAGACAAACTCGTATCCATTGCAAATGTAAATTCAGCGCAATTAGCATGGAATCCATCACTGCATGCACATTTACTACGAGTACAGCTGAGGATGCTTATTTGCAATTAACAAATTAAAGGGATGAATTTCAATTTAAATCGTAACATTTTGTATCCTCACTGACTTTGTTTTTTTTTTTAATGTTCTCCACCCCTTAGAACTGTGCTCTTTGAAGCTTGTAAAACCCAGTGATGGAGTGAAAGGAAAAGTTAGGGAAAAATTAAAGAGTGGACGGATAAGGAGAGAGAGTGAGGTAACGGTGCGCGTTAATTTTAAGTCTTTGCAAATTGTAGGTCTCTGGAAATACTGAGGAAGGCAAGTTATCCCATTCGTGCCGAATGGCTAAAAAAATCTAAATCGGTGCGAGCGAAACTAAGCTCTAAAGTACATGCATGCACAGAATGGACTACACATGTATTACGATTAAACAGACGAACAGGCGGGACACAACTATATATTTCATCTGAATATTTTCAGTGGAAATAACGGTACCGGAGCGCTAAGTACCCAAAAATGCGGTGGTCTACAAGCTTGTCGCTGAACACTATGAAGCAAATTCAATTCAGACGAACATAAGTTTTATAGATTGTGGCCAAGTCTACAGGAGTGAAAAACCGTTTACACCTTTTAAGGAATCCTAAGCATCAGCACTACCTTTTGCAACTGCTGGTGGCATCGAAGGCATGGGCTAACATACTCGTACATGCCAAGCATTAACAAGAAATTAGATTCCTCGAGATCGATACCATCCATTCTCAGTTTGATCACATTCTAACCCCGCTTCATAGACAGGAGACAGCCCTGGACTTTTGACGCGTTAAGCGGTTGTTTGCACCCCAGTTGATGATTGCATCAGTGTGAGTTGAGTTCGGTAGAAATACGCTGCCACTGAGACTCAACGAATTGGGGCCCTTACCGTGGTGTCGCTACCGAGTAGGCGAAGTAATTTATCGGATAACAAGTAACAGAAAAGACGTCATTGGTATAAATCAGAAATATGGACGGATTCGAATGAATCTGTCCGGAAAAATGTCTTTCTAATACGATAACTGAAAGATCTTACGCAGAGGTCTGGTCACGGCAGAAACCGCTTCTGGCCCTGAAGACTTGTTACTATTGAGAACTTTTAGGACTCGAGCTACTGAGTTGGATGCACAAGAAATTGGTCCTAAAGAATATTGAACCCAATTCAGCATAGGTGGAAAGAGAGCAGTCTAGCAATGTGGAATTTGATAACACTGCACCTAGCAGATAAGCTTTCTCTTTGCAGTCCGTGATGTTCTTATCATTATAGACAAGAGCCGAGATGGTGGATGGCATTCTTCACATGAAAAGAAATTATTTCCTTTAGGATACCGAAGTATTTTTTTGCCTCACTTTTGATCTTCTGCAAGTTTTATGATGACATTACAGTCATTTCTAGATTGCCTGCTTCCCTTATCCTAAGTGCGGTATCCACCGCCTTCTGCTGTGAGTCCTCAAAGCTGCTATGAGCGTCGATCCTAGAGATCTGATTATACAAATGCGCGCTGTATTCAAAATTTGGCACATCCTGGTACCTTAATTGGTCGGTGTGAAAATGTTTGGGTTGCTGCAGAACTTTGCTGCTGATCGGTTGAAACCCACTGATTTTATGGCAGGCAAACAAAGTTGTAAAAATCCACATACCATAGATTTCTGAGGTCCCCCATTACAACGAGAGTCTTTCCAATAGGCCTTAAATTGTGGACAACTCCTGATTGGTTATGTAAGTAATTTGTTATTTCATCAGTCATATGGTAGCTCGGGAAGTTTTGATGATAGTAATGTCCATGGATTTTGTCCTAAATCTGACGGTTAGCATTGACCAAAAAATATATATATGGAGGTCACTTATCACTTCTTGCTAAAAATGGAACGAGAACTAGAAAATATTTATTTAATTGTCATTACTCCCAGGCAAAACTTGAGAAAATTCAAACCATAAAAGCACGATCTTGTCTGGTACACAGATTGATCTAAAATGGATCTGGAATCATACTATACAAATCTTTCAGCCTTTCTACAGATTCGGCGAAGCAGATGGGCCGGTTCTACAATTATCCCGGTGCGGTAACATATCGTCATAGGTTCGTGTTTTCTGAAAACTATTTGTAAAAAAAAAGTCAGCCTCGGCAAACAATTGGGGTGAACGAACCAACCGCTGCGCTAATGCTAGAAGAAAGATCATATTTAACTCAGAACATTTGACTCGTACGTAATAAAATCCAAGTTTTGAAAATCTGTGAGCTGGCAAAGGATAACCTTATCATTTTCTTCTAGACCCCAGCTCACCGTAGCTACAGTGTAAATATTTTTTTTAATATCCAAAGATTATACCTATATATACATACCTACGTAGGGACTAACAAAAGTTCGCTGGTGTCAATTTAGTAGCTTTTGAAAAAAAAAAATGCATTTCTGTAGCTTATAATCTAATAATATTTATTTCCAAATTTCAGAACAATAGGTAAAAATGGAGACGAGAAAGAGAAAAAATAGTGACGTAAGCTCGGTTGAAGTTCCACCGCCAACACAGGAAGAAATTCGTTTTGCCATTCTCTTCGGATTTCGACGTCAACTCAAGCCAGTCAAAATTCTGCACGAATGCTAAAATTCGAAGATTCCAGACTGTCCATTTTTCTGTGGAGGACGAATCTCGTGAAGGTCGGCCCAAATCCCCGACCGACGATACAAATGTGGCCATGGCTGTGTCACGAATTTTAAATTATCACCTGAAATATTCGAAGAAGTCAGCTCGATTGGTTCCAAAAATACTGAATGGAGAGCAAAAAGAGGCTCGTGTTCGTTTTGCTGAATATTTCCTGGATAAGTTTGAAAATGGAGAGTCAAACTGCTTCAACAAGATCGTTATGGGTGGTGAATCTTGGTTTTAAAGGTACGACCCGGAAACCAAACAGCAGTCCATGGTATGGAGCCCAGAAGGTGCAAATCCTCCAGTAAAGGCTAAACAACAAAAGTCAGCGACAAAAGTTATGATGTCGATGTACTTCACCAGGGCGGAAATGGTCGCCGTCATCCTGCTTAAAAGTGGTCAGACAGTCACTGCTAATTGGTATACTGAAACTTGCTTACCACCTGTTTTCCTAAGTTTACTAGGACACCGACAAAAAGAGGAGCTGAGCCGCTACTTTTTGCACCACGACAATGCGCCTGCGCACATTGCTGAAAAAACCAACAACTTTCTTGCGCTCTCGGGCATCAATGAAATTCGCCCAGCACCTTATTCTCCGGATCTAGCGCCGTATGCTTATTGGCTGTTTCCGAAAATAAAAAAAAGATTTGAGGGGAAAAAACTTCGCATCTAATGAGGAAATGCTTCCATATAACCTTGCTGTCAAGATACATCCCTAGGTATTTCGCTACTGCATCGATGCAGATGTTTTTGTTATTAATGGTTCAGCGGTATAGTTAGTCCTTCTTGTGAATATTACCTGTACTGTTTCTTCATCTTTTACTTTTATTCGCCAGTCGTCAAATCATTTCATGGTTTCGTTTAGGATTTTTTGGAGTTCGATGCTCGTAAGTTTTTGTTCGAGTAGAGCAGTATTGTGTCGTTAGGATGATTGTAGCATATTTCAAGCTGAGATCTTCGCCATTCGCAAAAAACTAAATCCTTCAAAGATAACAAATTTTCGTGGATAACAAATTTTCGGCAATCAAAGCGTGGACGTCAGATCGAAAACAGTTTCCAGATGCCATAATACGTTGAACAGAATATGCAACACCCATGACGTAACTCTCTGCTGGGTTCCTGAACATAGCAATATAAAAGGAAACGAGACAGCAGATGAACTAGCTAAAAACGGATCAGCATTGGATTTTCAACATACTCGGATATTATTGGAACTCCAATCGGTGAACTAAAAAGGAAAATTTACATAAAAGCAAGAGAACTCATTAACTTCGCATGGTCCGCCAGAAGTGACTGTGTCATATCTCGCAATAAAAAATAAATTCAAATCTTGATAGGCGTGCTAACAGGACACTGCGCGATAGAGGAAATGGCTGCCAGAATAGGCATCAACACAGGATCTGTCAAGATATGGGGGAGATAGAAACCATCAAACACCTGTTATGTGGTAGCCCAAATCTTCAAAACCGCCGCCTCTGTCATACGGGAAATAGACTTTTAAGCACTTAAGTGCACTTCCCTCTAACCTAACCTAACCATTGTGTCGTCAGCATTGATGTTGTCTGAGTTGGAAGGGGAATATCGCTGGTAAATAAGTTGTATATTAATGGTCCCAATACACTGCCTTGTGGAACTCCAGCTCGAGTTGTATAGAGATCTGAGTACTCGTCTTTGTACTTCACATAGAAATATCGGTCCGTTACGTAACTCTTAATTAATAAGTAGTAGTCAATTGGGAGAATATGCTCTAGTTGTTTTTAATAGTCCGGTGTGCCATACAGAGTCAAAAGCTTGGCGACTTCGATAAATACCCCGATGCAGAATCTTGTCTCTTCTAGGTCAATTGCAATTTGATTGGTTACTCGGTGGATTTGCTGAATCGTGGAATATTGTCATCTGAATCCGAACTGGTGATTAGGAATTGCATTAATGCTTGTCAAGATAGATTCCATGCGGTCACATAATAATCTTTTAAAAAGTTTTGATAGCACTGGCAGTAGTATAAGTCTATAAGATGTCGTTTTCGTTGCATCTTTTCCCGGCTTGGGTATCGCTATAACTTCAGCAACTTTCCACACCTTAGAAAACTCATGAAGTCTTAACATCGCATTATATACGTTTCATAGATATTCAAGTGCTTTTTTGGGCAGTTTGTCAAGTACTTCTCCTGTCATAAGGTCATATCTAGGAGCTTTTTTGTGGTTCACTCTCTTTGTAATACTCGTACAGCTTTTAATTTAATTTATTGTAATTTTTCTGATTTGTATATTGGGTGTCATGTTTCTGTTCATTTGTGGGATATGGAAATTGCTGACGTCGTTGGAGAAGGTATTTCAACAATTTTTTGCCAGAGTATTGGCCTCATCTTGATTTTCCCGGGCCAGCTTCCAAAGTGAATAGTTCGTTTCGGAAGTTACAGTGTAAACTTGCTTGCCAAAGCCGGTATAGTAAGCATCTTAGGAATGAAAAAAATACACTAAAAAAATAATAATTAGGTAGCACAATAGTCCTAAGATATTCAGTTTAGACCGCATGAGATCTTTTTCCAGCTGAAGGAATCTGGCATTTTTAAAACCTTTGTTTTGTTTTCGAGACTACCAGTCAAAATACGCACTTGTAATTTTTACTTACAAGTATCTACAAGAGTTTTTCCAGAAAGCTATGATGTACCAAAAAAAGGATCCAAGTTTTTGGTTACGAATTTTATTAGTTGTTTGGACTGCGCGACACACTTGGGATTAATCCGCTACTCACTCTTTGGGAAACACTGTGGGCTCTACGAGTATACTGTTTTATTTCTTGCCTCATCTTTCTTACCTTAAAAAGGCGTTTTTCGTAATCGTTATTATAACTTTGTTTAAATTTAAGATCGTAACATTATTTTCTTCACGGACGCCCTTTTAAATTAGTGAAAACAGAATTTTATTAGTTGTTTGGACTGCGCGACACACTTGGGATTAATCCGCTACTCACTCTTTGGGAAACACTGTGGGCTCTACGAGTATACTGTTTTATTTCTTGCCTCATCTTTCTTACCTTAAAAAGGCGTTTTTCGTAATCGTTATTATAACTTTGTTTAAATTTAAGATCGTAACATTATTTTCTTCACGGACGCCCTTTTAAATTAGTGAAAACAGATTACCATATTCTGAACATCAATCAGGGTGAGCATGTATATGCTCGTATGTATGTATATTTACATCCAGAGGCAGACATAAGCTACTCGTTTTACGTGAAATTTTGATAGATACAATCAAAACACACCCGATGTGTTCAACTGATTTCCCTGTGTAAATGAGGTCTTTAACGTATCCTTATGCAACAAAGTCACATTAAAAATGCTGGATTACGAAAGGCTCTACCCAGAGGTTATTCCCGCAGGAAATACAAAGTACTAAGTTGCTACATGTGTGAATTTGAAAATTAAATTTGTTGAATAAGAATATTACTCCTTTTAAATGTCACTCATTGAAGCCGTTTACTTCCCAGAATTCAAGAAAGTGTATAATACTCGTACGTATGAGATTACGAGTAAGGCACTCTATGTGATTATTTTCCATCCCCATGGTGAGAATAAATATGTACTCGTTGGTGACCCGGCAGTTATCCTGCTGTTTCTTAATGAGCACTATTTGGTATGTTCCTACGCAAATAATTTCTAAACGCTATCGGCAAGGGTGTTAAGTGCTACAGCAATTTTATATTTGTAGGTTGCTACTTGCAGTCATCTGATAGAACGTGACAGCTTCTACCCATCATAAGATAGACATGGTTATGAGGATACGTTCATACAAAAAAAAATATACTCAAGCTTTAACCAGCCTTTGGCGTTGTTGGCAGCATTGCAAAATTTGGGTCTTCAAAGGCCTTAGTTAAGTGTACCGAACAACATACTAAGAGTATCCAAATTTCTCATGTGCGCCTCATTGTTATTTTTTTACGAGAAAGACCGCAAAAATATCCCTTTTTCCTGAAAATACACGAATGGGTTTGAGAATTTTATATTTTTAAAGTAAATAATGTCAATATTTTCAAGTCTCTATATGGGATCATGCGTGTGAAAGTCATTAAAATCAAAAGGTGGCAAGGCAAGGACATAGAGTAGTGATTTCAAATATGTTTAAATCGTCCCTAGATATGAACCACCTTTCCTCCAAATACCAGCTACTATGTGCAACATCATAAGAGAAGTCAATCCAGCGGACATTCCACCAATTACTCCGGAAGAACTGCTAAATGCATGTAGCAAGATAGGCGACACCAAGGCGCCTGGACCCAACGGTATCCCGAATAAGGTAGTAAAAGTGGCTGTAAAAAAGGGACCAGACCTCTTCATAATGACGATGCAGAAGTGCCTCGAAGAAGGAATCTTTCCCAAAAAATGGAAAATGCAGCATTTGGTCCTGCTACCAAAAGGCAAGAAGCCTCCAGGAGAACCATCGTCCTATCGCCCAATATGTTTACTGGACACCATGGGAAATATCCTCGAGAAGATTATCTACAATAGATTACTCGCAGTGGCAGACGAGAAAGGAGCCCTCTCAGACCACCATTTTGGCTTCAGAAAGATGCGAACTACTGTTGATGTTATAAGAGCAGTAAGGAGAAAGATGGCTTTACGGCACAAAGGAGTACTGTGTAGTAATAACGTTGGACGTTAAAAACGCGTTTAACTCTGCGAACTGGTCGTGCATTAGAAGAGCACTTGCGAGGCGTCCCGAAATACGAAATATTATTTGCTGCATGTGGTGACAAACTATTTTAACAACAGGAAGTTGAGATACAACATAGATGAAAGCGTAAAATACTACAACGTCACTGTGGGAGTTCCACAGGGATCGGTCTTAGGGTCGTTATTGTGGAACATCATGTATGACGGAGTCCTATGATTACCATTGCCCGGGGGAGTAACGATAATTGGATTCGCCGATGACATAGCTGTCGTGATAGTAGCTAAACAGATTCGTGCAGTCGAATCAGCTATAAACGAAGCTATTGCCCAAATAAAAGATTGGCTCTCAGCCTCCGGATTAGAACTGGCCGACCATAAAACAGAAGCGGTCCTTATAACCAGCCGAAAAATTGTAGAGTTTGCCAACTTTCAGGTTGGTAACCAAACAATCAGGTCCAAAGAAGCAGTGAAATACCCGGAGTAATGCTGGACAACAAACTCCGGTTCAAAACACATGTTGACTATTTAACCAAGAAGGCAGCGAAAATACAGGGAGCTCTCTCGCGTACACTTCCCAACATTGGGGGCCCTGGATACGCAAAAAGGATACTGCTCTCCAAAGTTATTACATCAGTCCTGCTATATGCCGCCCCGGTTTGGGCGCAAGCATTAAGGACGAAGGAGACCAAAAGAAGACTATTGTCAACATACAGACTCTGCGCGCTACGGACAATCAGCGGCTTCCGAACCATCTCAGACGAGGCCGCGTTTGTTATAGCTGGGATGATCCCTATCGATATCATTGCAGATAAAACGTTGAGGATATATAACAAAAGAGTCTTGAACCAACACGACGCCAATGGTACCAAGATAATAAAAACTGAAGAAAACACAGCATCAGCAGCAATGTGGCAAGCTCGCTGGGACAATGCAACGAAAGGCAGATGGACACATAAACTAATACCGACAATCCAAGACTGGATAAGTCGTAAACATGGAGACTGCAACTACAACCTTACGCAGTTCCTGTCTGGTCACGGTGGCTACAGCAAGTATCTCCACCGATTTGGACACGACAGTTCACCATCTTGCCCCGAATGCCCTAATGAAGACGAAGATACGGAACACGCAGTGTTTTACTGTAGACGCTTCACGGCATGTAGAAGTACTTTACCCAGACCGACGTTACTCTTCGACCACATGTTGCAGTCAGAAGAGAACTGGACGGTAATATGCGACTGCATAACAAATATACAAAATGAGCTGCGGAGATTAGAAAGGCTGAGAAAAGCTACAGAAGCAGTAGAAGCCTCAGTAGCAGGTGACACTAGACGAATACCTTGATTTGCTAACCAACTCCGCGAAGTAATACCTAACGGTAATCCCGTGGGGGGAATGGTTGAAGTCTGTGTGCAGGGACGAGGTTTAGTACGTAGACATATATCGGCTGGCAACTCATTGTCAGGACCAGGTATATGAATCGTGCATGCCATTAGCACGGGCTAATGATATCTTTAGAAGATTCCCCACCTCCCTGGCGCAACCAGAAAAAAAAAAAGATATGAACCACCGAACAGATTTTAATGAAATTTGATTTATGATTCGTCACATTTGAAAACCCTTGAAATCGGAAAGCGAGGCCAAAACTTTGAACTTTTATTCAGTTAAAAACTATTATTTACTATATTTTTGCATAGAGATTGTATCTTGTTTTTGAATATATGTACAAAATAACTAGCAGACGTGACCACTAAGTGTTAAGTGGCGGACAATTGGTAGTTATACCAAGGAAGAAACACGAATTAAATTACTCGAAAATATTAGTGTTTTAAATCTGTAATTTCTGTGAATATTTATTCATTTATTTCTTAGCAAATTTATATATCTTCAGTCATCGATTCTGTCTGATTCAGTGAGCTTGTTCATATTAACTCAGTAAACTCGAAAACTACTGAACCGATTTGATTGTGATTTAAAGATTTGAGAAGAGTTCTTTTGGATCGTTGAATTGTATCCCCATCTTGGATCTTTTGCGGTTTCAGATATTTGCCGAAATGTCCTCAACTCTGATTCAAAGTGTTCCTCAAACATTTCGAATAATTAAATATTTCTTCTGGAAAGGTTTGCTTGGCCATTTTACATTAGCAACTTTGGATAGGTTATTTCAGCTCTATACGACGGTAGAACGGCTCATCTCCAAGTCTTGTACGAGTAGCCTTTCTGAAATACTTTAATACATACATATACGTATGTGTGCACCTAAACCAGAGATGAACTATAGCCGAAGGGTACTGTCTTTCGATCCACAAGGTGAAACACCTCGCAAAATTAAATGGCCTACTCATACATAAGTGAATGGGGAAGCTTTTGGTCATACTGGAAAATTAGCTATCAGAAGTGAAATGAGTTATCAGAAATCGTGGAAGTCTTGCCATTTTTTTATTTTTTAATTCTGCCCATTCGTGGATCTACACGATCGACAAGTCGTGGAAAATATAGAAAAAAATTCAAAACCATAAAATATTCAAGATGACGAACATAATATGGTGGTCCAATCTTGTCCATAGTTATTTGAAATTTATTGAATTGTTCAGGACAAACAACAAGTCACTGGGTCAAGTGGATTTAACTTGTACAGGAAAAATCGGAAACCATACAAATTCAAGATATCGGGCATAATATACGAGTATCGACCCAAATGTTTGGAAAATTTTATTTATTACTTACTAAAATGTTCGGAGATAAACTTAAAGATGCAGAGACAGAGTTTTGCATAATACTTGTAAGACAATTTTAGAACATTAAATCTGAAACTGTAAAAGAGAAACAAGATGGCGGATGGAGGGAGAAACTTTACGAGATTCACCCAAGATTTGAATTTTACACCATCTGTGTTGTAAAGTGTTGCCAACAAAAAAAAAAAAAAATTCAGCGTGATAGCTGACAATTCAGGGTTATTATAAATGGAGTACTATTCGAAAGAACAACGCGGTTTCATTGTTGAGCAATATTTTAAAAATTCATTACTTTTGCAGCTACAGTTCGCAATTGTCGTACAAAATATGGTCGGAATAGTGATTTAACTTCATCAACTGTGAAGAGATTAATTCAAAAATTCAGGGAAACTGGAGCAATTAGTGATCTTAGACACGCTGGCCATCCTTCAACAAGCCGTTCAACACAAAACATCGAAGCAGTTTGTGAGAGTGTTGTTGAGAGTCCAGGAATTGATATTCGGCACCGTGATCAAAGAATTTTACATTCCGAGAAGCTCTCTACAGCGTATTCTCACGAAAGATTTTCATCTTCATGCATACAAAGTGCAATTGACTCAAGAACTGAAGCCTACTGACCACGCACAGCGTAGAGAGTTCGTTGAATGGATTCTGGAACAACAAGACGTGGATGATCAGCGATGAGGCTAATCTTTATCTTGATAGCTTTGTTAATCATCAAAATTGTCGAATTTGGGGTTCAGAAAATCCACGAGTGATTGTTGAGAAATAAATGCATCCACAATGTATCAATGTCTGGTGCGGATTATGGGCTGGAGGCATCATCGGACCATTCTTCTTTGAAAATGCGGCTAGTCAAAAATGCGGTTACATGACATTTGTGCCTAAATTGCAAGATATGGATGTAGACGACATGTGGTTTCAACAAGACGGTGCCTCATGCCATACAGCCCGAGAAACAATTCAATTACAGCATGAGGCATTTCCTAGTCGTGTAATTTCCCGTTTTGGTGATAGGAATTGGTCGCCCAGATCATGCGATTTAACGCCGTTGGACTTTTTTCTTTTGGGTTTTTTGAAGTCTAAAGTTTTTGCCATTAAGCCCACGACCACCCATGCCTTAAAGGAGCAAATTGAACCCTGTATTATCGAAATTTAGCCACATTTATGCAAAACGGTCATGGAAAAATAAAAAATTTTGACAAAAGAGTGAGTATGTGCCAACAAAGCCGTTGAAGCCATTTAAACGATATGCTATTCCATACATAATCCTATACTATATTATGAATCAATAAGGCATTTGCAATTTTTAATTAAAAACCTGTGTTCTCTATCAAAATTACTTCTTGTGTGAATTTTGGGACACCCTTTACATTATAACTTGCCTATATTTTTTTTTTTTTTTTATTTGCTTTAAAACAATTTGGGCCTTTGGCATACGGGCAACATATTCTCGATAATATGGGACACAACACACAGGATGACGATGACTTTTTTGTCGTGCTATTTACTGGACAACAATTTTCGAGTCGGCGCCTCTCGCAGGCCGCGCGACAAAAAGGTTGACAACTGTTGAGGTTTAAATTTTACTCAAACAGCTATCACCCTCTTTTTCATCGGTGGAGTTTAGTATTGAACCGATAACAAAGTATGCTTCATTGTCGCAAGCTTCTGCAACGATGAGGTCAATGAACCAATTGTCATTATTTTGCAGAAGGACTATAAAAATGTCGGACGCCAATTAATCGCTCGTATTTAGCAATCAAATGCTTTCTTGAGATTATTTTGTAAAAAGTCTGGGGGCGTAGAGTGCTCATGTGCTCCTTTGTACGAACCGCCACTGATGCATATATGTACCTACGTATGTAGAAATTCAATTTAACTACTATTGGCAATAAAGAGCCATTACACCGCCTGCAATAAATGTTCACTCAAGTATAGCTATGATAGGGGAATTCGATGCCAATTTCGGTTGAGTTGCATTACAATGGGCTTTCTGGTGAAATTTGCTCTGCATCGTGGAGTCACGAATTTGATTATGTGTGAATAATTTGTATTCTTTACATACTCACTCTGCTATTTACGTAAGGATAACATTTTTGCACAGAAGCAACACTGTGAATTAATTGGATGGTTTAATGTTCGTTCGAAATAATTATTTAGTATGCATGTTCATGAAAACAAATTTACTTAAAGAGATAGCATTTCGGCGAAAATTAAAGAGTTTACCCAAAAGGAAAGTTTAAATAGATACTCTGTCGGAATCGACTGGCCCAGAAGAAGAAATTTAATATTAAATACCTAAATGCGCTTAGAACATCTAGAGACTGCAGATAGCGTCTGAGCGAAGTTCTCTTCAGTATGCCACTAGTGGATATAATGACCTACGGCTACAGCCGTGACCTACCAACTATAACTTGAAAGCCAACCGTGTTTGGCATCTAAGTATTAGAAAGTTGATGAGAAAACAAACCTGCCGGTTCTAATGATGGAGTGCATGCAGCAAATCATTAATACAAATTGGTCAAGTGCGATCCGGGCCTCGCTCGTATAATTATTTTAAATTCATCCTAATTTCGCTTCTTCGGAGAATAGGAGTATCTCACATGGGTCGCTCGAGAATTGATACATCTATATATGTACTGATGAATTAATGCATTTGTATTCGAAGAACAAATGTCGAAATCGAATAGACCGTTGGTAACATATGGCGGGCAAGGTATAAATATTTAAATAACATTTAATGGCCACCTATCTTAAGAATTGCCTCTTCTGAAAATGTCATAAATCGGATGAAGTGGAGTAAGATATGTGTAGGAATTTTGAAAATCTTCGAATCATCTTCCTCATACAACTAATTCAGGAACCACTTTAAGGATTTCGATTAAATTTCTTTCCACCAGAAGGTCCTATTCAAATTTATGAACCTCATATTTCCAATATTAAAAATGATTTTAATTATTGTGTGATGGGTGATTTTAATGTTAGAGATATTGAATGGAAATCACTTTCAGAAAATTGATTGTTTCGCTGTAACATAAAAAAAGAAATAGAATGGATGTGTATACATACTCGTATGTATCAAATCAATTTCTATAGAGAAGATTTAAATAGAATATTAGACTTGGTATCTATGTCTAACGCGATTAAGATTACTAATGATTTGGCTGAATTTCCGTTTGAAAAATTTCTTCTTTCACAAGGCAGTTGTTTTTTAGTATCGAATTTTAGTCATTTGAAAATATTCAAGATGCAAGAACGCTTGCGTTCCGTTTGGAGAACGCGGATTTTAATTCTTTGAATTTACATTTAAATTCGATACCATGGCTCTATAATGCGTGATGTCAACTCTAGCTTTATGTATGATACATTCAAATTTAATTTACTTGAAGCTTTTAATCGTTTTGTATCCATCGAGAAAAAGAAAGCACGCAAAAATCTCAAAAATATTAAATCGAAGGCCCGTAAATAATAAAAACAATCTTTATCCAGAGCGGATTATGAAACTTTTGCTCGCCTCAGAAAAGAGTTTGAATTTTGAAATGAATTCTTGTGTGAGTACTACATTTGGAAATCAGAAACAAACATAAAGTCAAATCCAAAATGTTTTTGGCGGTTTTTCAATACAAAAAAGGTGCATTTTCCAATCTTCCGAGTTCCTTTTAATTTAAGGAAACTTCAACCAATATAAGTCAAACGTGTTAACTTTTCGCGAATTTTTTCAAATTGTTAAGAAATGAAAGCCGTTTTTCTAATCTATGATAGATGACAGTTGACAGATGACATAATGATATCAGAAGATGATATTTTAACTATTTACTTAAAGTTCAAAAAGTTGCAGGCTTTGACTTGATACCACCAATTTTGCCTAAAAATTGTTCGGCGTCCTTGGTATTACCTCTGAAAATATTGTTCAACAAATCTTTATCCTGTGGTATTTTCTTGGACGAGGGGAAGATAACATTTATTTCGCCTTATATAATCTGGTCAAAAGCACTTGGTACAAAATTATACGCCAATTTCTTGCAATATTTATACAGTATTGTATAAACTTTATAGAGAATAAAAGTCAGGTGGACATTTTGTACATGGATTTGATGACTTATTATTGTTAAAGCATCAGTCTTTCTGTCTCAATAACTCACTGCTAACACGGTTGTCCACGTATTTAATGAATAAGCAGCAAATAGTTAAAATAGACAATCACGTGCCAAAACCTTTTGTCATGAAATTTGGTGTTCCGCAAGGTAGCTATCTGGTCACTGTCTTGTTTACACTTTTTGTAAGTGATGTGTCACCGTTCTCAAAACCAACAAATGTCTTCTTTATTACAAATTTACTCCAAAATTACAAATTTTGAAGATAGTTAGTCTTTTCAAGAAGACAAACAGTGATGTGCTCTAAACTCCTTAAACCTTAAGACAAGTGCAGAATTTTTACTTTGCATAGAATTTTGCATCCAATTATGGCTAAATATTATTTAAATAATCAAGCGTTCTCAGAGTGGATGAAATTAAAGACTTGGGAATAATTGTTGATCCTGGTCTGATATTCATATATCGTATGGATTACTCCATTTCAAAAGCAAATCCGAGGTACTCGTATGGTTTCATTAAAGGAAACTGCACCCATACACACTTAAATCCTTATTTCTTAGCCTAGTCAGGCTCATATTAGAATATGGCATTATCTTTGATCCCCTACACACACATAGCCCGTTCTATACGGCTGCAAACTCAATTTTACAAAATTTGCTCTTCGCAAATTTAATTGGGCTGAAGTTCCTCCTCATAAAGCAAGAACTAATGTCATTAAACTACCTACTCTGGAAGAGAGATGCAAAGTTTGGGATGACTTAGCAGACAAACTAAATAGTTGAGAATTGTTTTCTTTTTTTTTTCTATGTATATGCTTTTGAGAGAGCATTAAAGAACCGTCCAACTTTTTAACCCAAATATAACTGAATTTTAACTTTTTCAAAGCCATATTTTTCAACAATTCTTTTTCCCCTTTAGATTAAATATTCTAATTTTGAACAATGATGCCCTGGACGATTCACAACGGATTTTCGCTGTCGAATCTTACAGTCGTCACAACTGCTCAGTGTAAGGACACAACGAAAATTTTATTTTAATGAAAGAAGTGGCCAGTCTAAAGGTGCCATCATGGGTTTTGTTGCCCATCTTCGGCAAGGTGGAATTGTGTTCAAACATGGACAAACTGAGAGACCTGCGTGCAGAAATTCCCGAGACAACATAAGCCGCCTACAGGCATCCGTTGACGAACACCCTTGAACATCGTCCCAGCTAAACATCCCACGGGCGACATTGCAAAGAATTTTCAGAAGGGTTTTGCAATATTTTTCATATAAAATTCACATTCGCCGGCAACTGCTTGCCAGAGTCCACACAAGTCGGTTGCTATTGGCCCGCGCACACCTTGAAAAACAAAATCAAGACCGCTATTTTCGGAGAAACTGGATATATTAGACGAAGCCTATTTCCACCACAATGGCTTCGTCAATAAACAAAATTTACAGGGTGGCTGAAATGAACTGTTACCAACTTCACGTGGCTCTGTCTGCCAAACTACAAACGACAGCGCGCTGATAACTTGACAGTTGTTGATGCCTTTCATTGTTGACAAGCGCGTGGAAGGTTTTTTTTAACGCGTTTTTTAGTTTTTGTTCTATCGATATTGGAATTCAAACGTATTAGTGTTGTTGCCCCTTTTTGGCTGGAAAATCGCAACCAGCTATTGTTCGTGAACTGAAACATTTGAAAGTGAACAAAATGTTTGTGTAACGCACCATATCGCATTGCAACGAAACCGGCAGCATTGCATAACGCCAGTGATTCGGAGTGTGAAGGCCAGAATCGAACGAAATCCTCGGCGTAGCGGACGAAAAATGGCTTCTGAGCTAAACATATCAAGAGAACAGATGCAACATTTTGAAAAATGAGCTCAGACTCAAGGTCTTAAAGTTCCAAAAAATGCGCGATCTCACACCTGACCAAAAAAAAGTTAAAGTGTAAAGAGCAAAGGAGTTGATCCGTTTGAACGCAATTGCCAAACATTGTCTTCTCTGATGAAGCGCCATTTCCAATTGAGTAACTTGTCAACAAGCAAAATGATCGAATTTACCTGTCAGAGAGGTCATACGATAATTTCGACTAAAGAATGGCTACCAGAAAGCAATCGCCACCGTTTTTGATGGAGCAACTTGTCAACAAGCAAAATGATCGAATTTACCTGTCAGAGAGGTCATACGATAATTTCGACTAGAGAATGGCCACCTGGAAGCAAGCGCCACCGTTTTTGATGGTTTGGACCGCAGTGACTGCCGATGGTCGGTCTCCGCTCGAATTTTTGGACCGTGGCGTTAATATAAACGCGAAGTGTTGAAGCCATGGGCACGCAAACATTTCGGCCAAAGCCCCTGAATATTCCAACAGGACTCTGCACCTTCCCACAAAGCCCGAGCAAATCAAGAATGGCTGCGACAAATCGTTCCGCATTTAATTTTCTCCCGATGCGAATCCATTAGACTTTTCTATCTGGGGCATTTTGAAGGCCAAGGTTGGCACTAAAAAATACCAAACAATGGACGTGCTCAAGTTAGCGCTTTGCCAGGAATGGAAGCGCACTCCACAGACACAATTGCGTGCAGCGTGTGATAAATTTATTGACCGTCTCAAGGAAATTGTTCGGGCCAAAGGTTAAGGTCATATCGAAATTTGAAATTTAAATAAATTTCCAAACACTTTTTTGTTGGATTCAATAAAAAATATTCACAATTAAAAAATTGCAGCTATTTGAACCTTAATTTGTACCTTAAAAGGAACAGTTCATATCAGCCACCCTGTAAATTTCTGGGGTGTGGAAAGCCCTCGAATACTTCAGGAGAGGCAGATGCATGTGGTATCTGTGCTGAAAAGGTCATAGGGTCGTATCTTTGAAAACGCAAATGTGGATCCAATAACGGTAAATGGGGACGAATGTAGAATGCTCGAAAACTTTTTATATCCGCAGTTGGGTCGGCTATCCCGTGCCCATGTGCGTTTTCAACAAAACGGCGCTACTGCCCAGGAATACGATAACTATTTTTCGAAAAATGTTACGAGGCAAAATAATCTAAAAAAACAATTGAGACTTTAGTTTGCCGGCTCGTTCTCCGAACTTAACAGCTCAGACTTCTTCCTTTGGGGTTTTCTGAAAGGAAAAGTTTACGAGAATAATCGCCAGCCCATATATTGGCCTTGGCACCACAAACTTTGAAAAAAGTGATGGAAAAAGATTGGATTTTAAGAAAATTAAAATGGCGGTCACCTTAAAGATATTCCTTTCCATTCTTAAGATCATAAAAAATAGCAAAGATTAAGCTTCAATATTCTTCTGGTTTTGTTAAAATCCGTTAATCAAATACAAGGTTGTTCAAATTCAAAATCCACTTAATATTTTTGGGCCACCTTGTACGTTCGTAGATAAGTTTTTTGTAATTTGTTGTTCAAGAAAGTTTATCAATAGAAATATTTTGTACATAATGGGGTGGGAACTTGGTTGTCTTGCTGTTTTGGTCAGCTTTATATTTAAAAGTTTCCGTGTTGAATCCTTTAGTGTTCTTCAAAACTGCAGATGATAGTTATAGTCTAGTGGTAAGGAAAAATGGGGAGTCTTCAAAAAACTGCATACAAGCAAGAGAATTTATACTTTCTCCAACAAAAAAGTTGTGCTCTAGTCGCCATATTGGAAAATGGCGGCCAAAATATTGTTTCTGACTATTTTCTCGAAGACCATTACATTCATAAAAATAATTCCAGGCAAGAATTGTATGTTTAACAATAACAATTTTTTGATTTGTCGTACCCTGAAGGCACAAAAATGGCTTTGAACTTTTATTTCATACTGATAATTTCATGCGTGTCCTGTAAGTTTTTTATATTAATAGATGCAACAGTTAGTTTAAAGCTATAAAGTTTTAAGTACTATAGCAAAGTTGTTTTTACAAAAAACGTCGGTCAAGCATGAATTTACTAAATGTTATCTACCAAGGTAACCATGTTAATTTTAATATTCAGAATGATTCCATTTGAGACGATCGAACTTTGGTATATGATACACCGTACTACAGCAATTAAAAAAAATGTTGGATGGAGGGTGCTAGAAGTTTGTTTTGACTCAAACCACTCGTACTGCTTTAACACTTCTACGGTTCAACTATATAAGCATATTAAATTTCCTATCTAACCACATGCAACACTGTTTACAGCAGCCTTTAATTCTATGCACAGGGGGATTTGAAAATCAATTTTCCATAAAATTATTGATAAAATGTTCACATATCAATGTTTTGTAGACATTTTTGAACTAATAGTCCATCACAAAACTTTGAATATCATTGTACCCATCAAAATTGCCGAAGATAAAATGTACCTATCTACAACCAGAAGAGAACTACAGGTGCAGGAATTTACTATTGGAAAGCTATAATAAAAAAAATCTAGAAAAATAGTTTGTAGCATTAAGTATTTTCAAAATCCGTCTGCGCAACGTTCTGCCTCACCTTTATAGGTAATTATATGTCCTGGAAAGACACACATTGGGAAATTATATTAAATGAATCTTAAGAATATTTTATGTAACACCCTGTATTTTGAAAATCGATACCTTGTCTACATTAAGTTCAATCCCTTAAGCTCGATATACGTACACGAAATTTTATGTTTCTAGGAAATTCGGAAGGTCTTGGAAATTGTACACAAAAATTTGGAAATTTGTATTAAAAAAACATAAATATTTTATTTACACCAACTTGTACAAGGTGGCTTATGAATATTGCTCCATTAAGAAACTCAAATAACTTTTTTTTCAGTGTATGGAATTCATTTTTCTTTTATTCATGTTAAAGCTTATTCAATTTTATTAAATATAGCTTAATTAGTTTTAAAAATAATGGAATTTAAATGCCGCCCCTGCTCGTTGATGCATGTGCGGCATCTTACCAAAAAGTTGTTCATTACTGCTTGGAGAGTTGAGACAGGAATAGCCGCAATTGTTTCTCGAATGGATTACTTCAGTTCATTCAAATTTGTTGGTTTTGCTTTGTAGACTTCTTGTTTGCAATAACCCCACAAGAAAAAGTCAGGTGCAGTGTGATGAAACTGCACACCACACTGTGACATGAAGTGGATGCAATTCCGTCTCATGGAGTATCTGTGGGTTGGAAGCACTCCATATTCGACAATTTTGTTTGTTTATGTTGCCGTTTAAATCGAAATGGGCCTCGTCAGACATAAAAAGACAGTTCAACATGCTTCCGTCCTCTTCCACCATTTGAAGCATCTTCTGGCAAAATTCCAAGCGAATCGGCAAGACTGCTGCGTTCAGTTTGTTGACCATTTGAATTTTATATGGGAATAAGTCCAAATCATTGTGCATAATTGACTGCAATGACTGTCTGCTTATACCCATTTGAGCAGATAAGCTTCTTGTCGAAACTCTTGGATTGTTTTGTATGGCAGCAGCTACAGCAGCGATTGTTTCCTCCGTCCGAACTGAAGAGTTTCGATGGTAAGGTCTTCTTTCGACTGTCCCATGCTCGGCAAAATTGTTAACAAGTCTCATTATGGTCCATCTGCTCGGAGGATTGCCGCCAAACGTGCGCCTATACTCTCTTTGAACCGAAACTACGGACTCCAGTGCGTGATAGCGACGGACAATCCAAATTCTTGTTTCAGTGTCCCAGTTATCCATTTTTGTTAAATCTAAAAATCAATCTGCAAAATAAAAAAAAAAATTAACCAAATTCATTAAATAGAAAAAAAAGTTATTAAATTTTTTTTTGGTAGCGGCTTTCATCAGCCACCCTGTACTTCGAAAATCTGTCCCCGACTTATTCATTGCTATAGTTGTAAAAATATTCATATTTGTAGTCCATCTGAGTGGTTCTAAAAATGTGAAAGGGGTCACTGGCAAGTCGTAGAAAAGTGGTCTTTAAAATGTTCTTTCAACGTTCTTTCTGTTGAAAATCAAAAATCCATCTCCATATCGCTATACCCCGTAGTCTGTACAGTAAATGTTGTCTTTCTAAGGCTTCTGTAAGGTAAGAAAATATACAAATGCACAATGGGATCGTTTTTAAGGAAAAATAATAGATTTAAAGAATGGACTAAAATTCAGTCCTCTGATTTAATTTCATAATTTTTCTAATTTCAAATACCTACAAGCTCAAGTCTGTAGATTCAAATATATATTACTCAGTTATGTATGTATAGTATACATATGTTTGCTTAATAAACTGTTTGTACCTAATTTTAAATCATTTTTGAGCGAAATCCAAGGGAACAGCTAGGATCTTATTAAATAAAGGCTGTAAAATATCAAAAATGCTTTTCTTTTAAATTTACATCCAGCATTATTGAATCAATTATGTACTCTAACTTCGAATTTAGTACGCTTCAATTGTGTTATCTACGCAAAGAAACAGACAGGAAAAAAGGAAAGAACCTGTCCCTAGCACAGACAAGAAAATCACACAAACCCATACACTGGTGCACCGCTGTTGGCAGAGATACCTGGAGATTGAAAATATATTTATTTTAGAATTACATTTATTATGCTTATTAATCAGATATAGGATAATGTGATGATTTCAGCTCCAAATTATCATGGATTAATGCCATAATCGATAAAAAAAAAAGTACATTAAAATCTGATAAGTTTTTGCGTGTGTTAAAATACTTAGAAGACAAGCAAATAAGCATCTTCATTCCTAATGGCAACGGTGAATCCAATTCTATCAGGACATTCTCGTACCAACAAGCAATCAAAACGTTCGCAATTCAATCTCAAAGCAATTTGATAACAAAATATAAGGAGTGCAGTGAATAAATATTAATTTTTTTATTTTTTTTACTTATTTTCCTCTCATTGAAGGTAATTGCTATTACTGTTTAATGTATGGAGTAAATGTTAATACAAGGTGAAGGTTAAATCATACACAGAAATGAAATGAAACAAAAATTCGCCAGAAATTGAATGATAAATCGGATTACTTAATTGAAAATATCGTTCAGACTATTGTAGGTAACGTGGTTGGTGTGTCTTGTTCGCAATATCATTTTCATTTCAATCAATTTATACGGAGGTACACATCATATTTCCACTAGAAATTGTATTCTACAGATTTTTTTTTAATTAAAATAATCCCTTCTGAGCACTGACACAAAATAATGTCTCAAATATTTTAACAGTGCTTAGATTCTGGAATTTCATACAACCCTAGCTAGTCGGGTCTTTATTTTTATTTGAATAACTCGTGTGGAAAGGATTGCTTTAAGTATATTATACAAACATAAGAGTATCTACTCGTGAGAGTTGAAATCACTCGTCTAAAACTTAAGATCCAGTAAGCTTTACATCCTTTTCAATGCATACGAAATGAATCGCATTGGGTCTTGCAATCTGCATATGTATGCAGATGTATACATTATTGTAACTACTCTACATTACTTTTTCTCCGGAAAAAATATTTTCACATTTCTTCAAGCGTGAAATTCCCAGATGGTTATGCAATCTGATTTTGAAATTCAGCAGAAAATGCATTTTTTATTATTTGTTTTAGCAAGTTGTAAAATCTATTCAATTGAAATGAGTGCAGACATATGTACTTGTACATATTTTCACTATATAGATCTATTTTCAAACAACATTCTACATGAATTTGTTTTGAAAGTAACCAGCTGATGGATACCACGATGTGATAGAATATAGACGGCAGAGGTTTTAAACTTTCAGTATTTTATTTTCGGAGTGTCACTGCCTGCCCTCGCTACAATTCATTTTCTTTTCTTTTTTCACTTTTTGTGTATATATTTCGGGATAAATTAAAGATCAGCATCGTTTGCCTGATATACTAAGGGAAGGAGACGCTCTGTCTCTGAACTTGCCTATTATGTGAACGGCTTAAAACTTTTGTCAAGGATCCAACATCAGTGTAGTATTAGGAGAAAACCCAGAAGACCCAAACGTTTATGAAGACCAGCGGTCTATACAGAGCCATATCCAATTTTAGCATCAGTATGCATTTTAAAGTGGATTACATCAAGTGGATGGAAAAAAAATACTGTGAATCATAAGCAACGACAAAAGCAAAACAAACAAGCTCCCCAGTTATCTGGACGCTACCCTTGGAGTTTACAGAAACTTAATTTAATTCTTTCTCTATCTCTGTTCTTCACAACGCCCGTATCCTGTAGTAGTATAGAGTATTCATATCCTCTTTGGCGCGCACAAATTATAAAAAAAAAAAAAACAGATAGTCACGCCAACGATAATCTATCATCAACTGGAGGTAAAAAAAATACAAAATTACAGGGAAGTTACAATCCAGCTGGAATGGATCGTATGATACCCTATCCCTCATCTTCTAAGCCATCCCTAATTAAATGGACGTGGCGTTGTGAAACTTTTTGATTCAAATGCAATAACATCTTTCTATTAAGAGGATATTCTCGCGATTTTTATTCCTGTTCTGAGAAAATCGATTGGTGCAAGCTGGACAAAGAAAAAGGCGAATCTTTTATTACCAACATGGCAAATTACCTCTTTACTATCATCGATGAGGTTGTGCACAGCACTAGATATGTGGGATTCCCTAAGGCGATCTTGCTTGGAGAGAGCCAAATCACTGCTTGAAACGTCGAAAGGCCCCTGCCAACACGCCAAAGAAACATGGTGATGGACAGGTGAAGCTAAAGTAGTGATACGGGAAAAGCAAACGGCTTTCAAGGCTTGACCAAAGTGCTCTTCTACTAATAGAAATGAAAAAGCTGGCCTTAAAGTGTTATATAGATGTTGTAAATGTCTCGCGAAGAATAAGTGCGCCCAATGTCAAGAAAAAAGTATGGAAGGCCTCTATCGCGAGTTAGAGAAGTAGAAATGCACGGGAGATTCGTTCCCTAAAGTCCATTAACAATGCTCAAGGCCAGCTTCTTGTGAAAGATGACAAAATTCTCCACAGATGGCGACAGTATTGTGAAAGACTTCTGAACGAACAGTTTCCCCGGGTATACTTTCCAAGAGCCGCTCCTAACCATGACGAATTATCCGACATTACTTTCGAAAAAGTTAGGAATGCGGTCAAATACTTCAAAAATAGAAAAGCCGTTGGCCCAGACAAGCTATTCTCTGAGTTCTGGAGAAAGATGGGAGACATCGGGTCCAGATGGCTCATGATTCTTATCTCCAAACTTATGAGCGGTGATCCAATGCCTAAGCAGTGGAGAGAAAGTTATCTTCTTCCTTTGAACAAAGAAACTGCGATACTACTGTTCTGTCAAGCTGATGATCGTTGAGCGGGTATTAGATGGCCGACTGCGGAAAATAATTCGGCTATCTGATGACCAGTGCGGGTTTATCTTGGATACAATCCAAAATATAAGGATCATAATGGAAAAACAGCGTGATTCCTTAAAGGACTTGCATATGGTATTGGTTGATTTTGAAAAAGCCTTTGATAGACAACAAGAGATCTCTTATGGGTGGCGCTAAAAGCCTTTGATAGACAACAAGAGATCTCTTATGGGTGGCGCTAAAACAACGAAGAGTTCCAGAAACCTACGTGCGCATGATCATGGACATGTACAAGAGAGCAAGGACAAGAGTAAGATATCCCGCAGGAGTCACTGAAGAGTTCCCAATCAAAGTCGGTGTACACCAGGGAAGCGTCCTCAGTCCTTTGCTATTTATTGCAGTTCTTGATTATCTGCTTGTAGGAAAAGTGACGGACCCCTAAGTGCATCAGTTATTCTTTGCTGACGATGGAACTATCATAAGTGAAGATCAAACATCCCTGCAACAAGCACTTGATGTATGGGTGGATGTTTTGGAGGGAAATGCTGCCCGTTCCCTGATCCACACCGGCCTATTCCAGACATTTACTTGAATGGAAAAGTGCTTCCCAAGTGCGAAAAGTTCAAATATCTGGGATCTATGATCAATAGCGAAGCAACTTGTGGATGAAGTGGCGGGAAAACTCCGCAATCTTCTGTGACCGAAAAATGTCCCTTAACCTGAAAGGAAGGCTATACACCGCAGTTGTACATCAGGCGCTCACATACGGTTCACAATGCTGGACAATGTTCAAAAAGTATGAGGGCGCTGAGATGAAGATGCTTCGCATGACAGCAGGAGTAACAAAGCTTGATAGAATAAGAATTTCGAAGATACGAGGAAAACTTCATGTAAAAGAACCCATCACAAGCAAGATAGAGCACGACCGGCTCAGTTGGTATTGCCATGTTCAAACTCTAAACATGACAATAATACTCAAGTCCTGGTGTAACTTTTGCTTTGTATAGGAGGGGGAATAACCAGCTAGAAATACTCCGTAAAAGGGTTAGAAAACTTTTTAACACCGCACAACGCAATAAAAATTGGGACGAATATAAGGCCACATTAACTAAATTTAACATAGAGTTGAGGAAATCCAAGAGAACAGCATGGAGATTGAACTGCGATAGCATTGAATCCTTTCCAGTAGCAGCCCGTCTCCAAAAGGCTCTCTCAAAGGATCATTCCAACGGGGTGGGATTGCCCAACAAAACCTGTTGGCACCTATACATCCGGTCGAGGAGAAACCCTGGAAACTTTGCTCGAGGTACTCTTCCCTGGTTCGACAATTTTAAGTGATCACGCACTTGTTGTTCCTGAAGGCACCACATGTGGCACCTCCAGAAGAATCAACAGCTTGTCTGGAAATCTGTTCAGTCGATATAAAGTTAAATGGGCATGGGTTCATTTAAACCCTTTAAGGCACTCGGCAATGTTGGCGTTTTTCCAGCCCTTATTCAGAAATGTCTAGAAAACAGCCAGCCCGCCTTGATAGCTCTATTTAGAACAAGTTTCAACTTGGGATACATTCCTCTAACTTGGCGGTAGGTAAATGTAGTGTTCATCCATAAGCTAGGTAACAAACCCAGCGAGCTACCCAAATCCTACCAAACAGCTTGACAACGTTTTTCTTGAAAACCATGGAAAGACTGCTACACATTCATATTAGAGTTATTCTTGAAAAGACTAGATAGGCTAGGACTATGCTCGATAGCCGCATAATAATATCTTCGTCAGGAGAGGTCTCTGTGATGGTATCCACGGCTAAAGGCTGCCCCAGGGAGGTGTCCTCTCGCCTCTCTTATGGTTGCTCGTAGTGGATGATTTATTGAATAGACTTAATAGTTTAGGCTTTAGGCTATGCAGATGATCTTGTGATCAACATCAAAGGCAAACATGAAGGCAATGTGTGTCAACTCATGCAAAATGCATAGTCTCGGACTGGGTGGCAAGGCAGTCATTGTACCGTTTTCAAGAAGAAGAACGTTGAACATTGGTTCACTGACTCTAAATGGCACAACCATTCATTTTTCCGATAAGGTAAAATATCTAAGAATTCTCCTTGACAGGAAACTTTACTAGAACTCCCATGTTAAGCATAAAATTGCCAAGGCGACCACTGCCATGTAGGCCTGTCGCCGTTTGTATAGCAAAACCTGGGGTCTATCCCCCCAAAGGTCATATTCTGGTTGTATACCACGGTGGTAAGACTTATCCTTACATACGCGTCCGTTGTCTGGTGGACGAAAACCAAGGAGGTCACAACCATCAACAAACTCAGCAAACTTCAAAGATTAGCTTGCCTCGGAATCACAGGTACTATGCACACCTGTCCCACAACAGCCATAGAAGCTACAATAGGTCTCACTCCGTTACATATTTCCATCAAAAAAGTGGCAATTCGCAGTGCAGTTAGTCTTCGAAAGTTGGGTCTTAATAGTACATGGGATCATGTAGATCTCATGGATCTATTAACCGACTTCCCCGAGCTAGATATGCTCAGCACGGTTTCTGACTTTACGCCCAAATCAGTCTACTTTGGTAGAAGGTTTGAGATTGAGATCCCAAGTCGTGATATTTAAATTAATGGCGGACCGTTGTTTGATCCAAAAGGAATCGTGTGGTATACCGATGGATCAAAAATAGATTCAGGAATTGGCGCCTCGCTAGTATAAACGATGACGGCAAAGAATCTGCAGATCCGCTAGCTAGAAGAAGTTCCTCTGCGGAATATCTGATTCTGCCTTTTAACTGACCCTAAACAGTTGGGAACGCAACATGTGCATTTCCCCCTGGAATAACTTTCAAGGTCTCAGACAAGCTAAAAGAGCTGTCCAACCCTTCCAAAAAAAATGCAGTTGATATCCTAAAATATAGTAGAAACGACATAAGAAGACTTGTGAGCTTCCTTACTGGTCACTGTCAATTACTTTAACATCTTAATAAAATGAGAATTTCAGAGGATATCACCTGCCGCCTCTGTGTAGCTCTCTAGACCCTAGGACTTAAATGGGCTATTTACGCCAAGTATTTATTTCTTTAAAGTACAGATATATGAAGTTAAGTCATCCGACTATGATATAATCTATCTAATCCACCTCTTCCTGTCTAAAATATATTAAAAGGCATTTTTTTAAACATTTAATAAACAACCATGTATATACACATAATAGTACACACATTCAACGGAAATAAAATCCATCTGGCAAAAGATATAAAATGGCACAATTAAGTTTTAAAGTTTAAACAATTAATAAAAATCCATCTAAACATTCACTTCTTCAAGGACTAGACATTGACTAGAAAAATTAAGTTTATAAATATTTGGAACGTGCTGATATGAGTACTACTCTGCTGAGTTCCTTTTCAATTTAGCTATGCATTTCCACTGGCAATGGATGAATTCGGTATATAAATCACACATAGAGATCCTCGGTTGATTCACCCTGCAACAATGTCCTTGCCTCGGGTTTCTTCTTTGAGTTAACCTTATGCTTTGAACGTCGATTCACAACCCCATCCTCTTCATCCATCATCCGTAAAATTGTAGTCTACGTAGAATTTAAAATCAAAGTTTATAAATACAATAAACAAGACAAAAGAACATCCTACCTGGTCTGAACAATCCAACGGAGCAACAGAGATATCGCGCACTGCTCTGAATTTACCGCAGTTATTTAAATGCTCGTTCTCGAGTCTAAAATAATTCCACATGAAACGGCGGAATACCTCCAATGGGCTAAGTAAAGTCACAATTACATCGCCCTCCATATAACCAGAAACGGTAAGACTCATGGACAGAGTCCAACCGAATCGCAAAATAAAGTCCTCCAGTATTCCGAAATAGTAGAACCACTGTAGATGGTCAAATTACCATCGCAGCAAAAATAGAGTAATAAAAAAAAAAAAAAAAAAGAGAAAATAAAAACGAAAGCATGCATACGAATTAATTTTTCCATTAAATTCTTGCAGTTGTGCACGCAAGCACAAAGGACACGGATAACTCACTGTGGATGAGTAAACAATCTCCTCTCTGAGGAATTTGTTATCCCCCGCCTTGGCATCGAACAGTCCCCAGTCCATTTTTATGTCCCAAGTGTATGCATAGCATGAGGAAGCGATAGACGCCACAATCCAACAATAAAACCATGGATTGTCCTTCGAAGAGGAATAAATATCTGAAAGGAAAATAAAATAAAGAGTCAAGTATCCGATGTGTGAACGTGTACAGTGAGGTAAAGACTTAAGCTTACTCAGTTACATTTATCACGTTTTCGGTACTTACAAAGTAACAAAAAGTAAAAAAAGCAACCCTAATAATGGCAGTTGTCCGTCTGTTCGTCTGTCACAGCGCCTCATAACATTTGACCCATTTGGAGAAAAAATTTTAAATCTAAACCAGAAATGAGTTTTGCTAACACGCAGATAGTTTCAACAAAATTTTAAAAAGTGAAGACAGTAAAGTTTGGGAGGTTAGAGTGAAAACCTAAAAAAAAAGTTTTATTGCATACATACCAGTATGTACAAAATGGCGTAAAAGTCCTTACTCGATTTCCTAAGACAGTAACTTGTTGATTATGCTTATTTTGACGTGTCCACTTTTTTCCATTAAGTCACGAAGATAATATCGGTCAAGTGGCCGCCGACAGAGTTGATGCCCATTCGGGCTCGTTCCACAGCATTTTCCATGACTTTTCTCAAAACTTCTGGCGATAAATTCTCCACTTCTTGTCGGATGTTTTCCTTTAGGACCGACAAGGTCTGTGGCTTGTTCGTATAGACCCGTGACTTCAAAAAACCCCAAAGGATGAAATCTAGAACGGTCAAATCGGGCAATCTTGGGGGCCGGTGCAAAGCACCAAAACGAGAGATTAGGCGGCCGGAAGCAGGAAGAAGTGCTCGGCTATAATTTACACGCGATTGGCGGTCTGCAGATTACATCTTCAAGTCTTTCACCAAAATTCGCTTTAAAGGCCATCTATTGACCGACCACGTCTGATTGTATCCCCTGTTGAGTAATTCTCCTCGAAGCGAGCAGCTAAACACTGTAGTGTTTGCCCAGTTGGGCCACACGCCAAGGGAATCGACGACGAAATTCACGTTGACCCAAAACCGCCGACCGATTATTTGTCAAAAACATTGACACAATTATTCCACGTTCTTGAAGAGTATAGCAATCCATGGTTTGTCTACAAATGTCAAAGCCTGAGCATATGGCCAGAGCATATGCCAATAGAGTGATGACTTTTGCGCCACCTTGTACATGCAATACTCGTATGGGTATTAAATGAAAGGTGCCGATGCCCTCATTCGAAATATGTGTATGTCCGTTATTTTTAGTTTATCAGATTTCGAACCCTCCGAACCGAAATTTTTTGGAAAATTCATGGACAATATCTACTTTTAAAAATAAATAATAGGTCGAACCAAAACATGAAAAAAAATATATATGAGATGGGGGTTCCATTCGGTTGTAGACATATAAGTTTTAGATTTTGAGAAAAAACATGTAAAATGTGAACACAAAGTTCGATCGTCTGAAGTTGAATCAGCATGCATGATCAGTGATCTGATAAGCAACTCCTGAGTTGGTCTGGTTAGGTTAGGTTAGGGTGGCTGTCTGTATCTGTGTACAGACACACTTTGACCAAAGGAAGTCTACTGTGCTACCACAGGATCTACGAGTATTACTATTGTAACTACCTGAGAGCTAGTTGAACCGGCCGGAGCTTCTTATGAAGCGAAGAATGCTTCTGACGTCAATATTCGCCAGGTCGCCAAAGCTATCGAAGAATGGAGCCCCTAGATGGAGCAGTCTTCATTTGGACGGGACCGGACAGGCACAAAGGAGGTGGAGGGTCGTTTCCTACTCCTCCTGTAGGCGCAGCCTTTTAGCGTGTAGACCGATAGAACAGTGCCCCGTAAAGTCACCGATGACGGTGCTGATCTACGATCGTTTTAGCAAAACCAATCTATCAGAGCATTTTTTATCTAGCTTGGGCCTGATTTGTCTAGAGACACTGCAAGTAGTAAGAGTCTCCCATCAGTTTTGAGCTTTTTTGAGTGTATACCTAATTTTTGCCTTTCCGGCATAATTTTGAGGGTTGTGCACTTCAGACAGGATAGGGCTTCACTTTGCAGTCTAATAAGTAGAAATTCAGAGCTTTCGGTGATGATTGGTTGTCCCTGAATATGTACGGATGTATGTGGATAAAAACGTCCCCGACATCAGTGTTCAGGTTGACGTGCATTCGAATGCTTGTTTACTGATTTTCAAATTTTCTAATTGGGTTGCACCATCAGTGTACCTCACGATTTCTTTGGGATCAACGACATTGCATCTTAGACGTCTGAAACAAGTGTGGAGCCGATATTGAAATATCACGCGACCACCATCTTACGTTAGATTTTATACGCCTTAATACTGCGTCCATCAACAACAACCGCTCCAATTGCTCAGATTAACCAGGTATAATACCGACACTCTTCAGGAAACTCCTAGTGCGCCAACAATTAAGGAACCACCTTACTTTAGAAGTAGATAAAATGAGCAGCTCAGTGCAGGAGAGCGTGAATGACCACTGAAATGCGGTGGAAAATATTTTTGCAAAAGGGGCACATACCTAAGGTTGCAGAAAGCAAACAAGCATCGACAGACACCTGAAGATGGATCGATGAGAGTATTGCACTCAAGGTTCGGATTGCAACACAGCGGCCTCGGCAGTATCGCGTGAATAAAAAGGAAGTTCATCATGATGTGAGACGGGCCAAGCGTGCGCACATCAATGCACTTGCTGCAAAGGGTGAAGAAGTAGCAAGAAGACGTGACTGTTGAGTTATCCCAGCAGCACCCAGTAAAGAGATCAGACGGTAACTTGTTCATTTCGGATAAGGATTAGCTCAGTAGATGGACAAAATATTTCACAATAGTGGTAAACCACTTAGACGACAGCTAACGCTGTTCATAATTCTAGTGTGCCTTTCAAAGCAACAAATTTCCGTATATGTACCGGACCTCTCACTCCCAACAACACAGAAAAGTATCTCTTAAGATCTCTGAAGAAAAATAAAGCTGTAGGCATTGATATCATTCCAGCCGTGCTCCTTCAAGCGGCGCTGAACTGTCGCACCCATTCATACGATGAGTGGAAAAGAAGAGTGATCATCAAGCTTCCTAAAAGGATAGCCTTATGAAGTGTGGTAACGGCGTTCTTCCGATAACTATTATAGTTCGAGATAAATTTAAAAAAAATCATCCATAGACCACATACACGCCTTGTGGATCCTCATTGAGCAATGAGTGGAATACAAGTCTCCGCTACATCTACTGTTCATCGACTTGAAAAAGTTTGCATGATGTTTGCCTGCTTCCACACAAATTATGGGGTAACATCTAATGGTCCAAAATTTGGAAGCAGAGGCAAACAAACTGGGGCTGAAGATAAATACGGCGAAAACAAAAACACTGAGCATTCCAAACTCCGATTTTTAACCAAACATCGCCATAGCTGCAAAAAAGTTGATGACTTTCTATTTAAGAAGTTGGAAACAGCTGAAAAGCATTACAGAACATTGATTGATATTGCCTTTTTGACGGGGTTCTAAGGATCTCTCCTTTGAACATGACAATACCAACTGAGCCGGTCGTGGTTTATCTTGCTTGTGATAGGTTCTTTTACATGAAGGTTTCCTCGAATCTTCGAACTTCTTATTCTATCAAGCTTCTATTCTATCCTCCTGTCATGCGAAGTATCTTCATCTTAGCTGCCGTTAATTTGCCCTCATACTTTTTGTACTCGTACATTGTCCAGCATTGTGAACCGCATGTGAGCGCCGGACGTACAACTGCGGTATAGAGCCTTCCTTTCAGGTTAAGGAACATTTTTCGGTCACAGAAGATTGCGGAGTTTTCCCGCCACTTCATCCACCCTACGCTTACGCGATGATTGATGTCATCATCACAAGCTGCTCCCTATCAATCATAGATCCCAGATATTTGAACTTTTCGCACTTGGGAAGCACTTTTCCATTCAAATAAATGTCTGGAATAGGCCGGTGTGGATCAGAGAACGGGTAGCACAGATACTCTCTCTTTTTTGAACTAATACGATACCCATTTCCCTCCAAAACTTACACCCATACATCAAGTGCTTGTTGCAGGGACGTTTGATCTTCACTTATGATAGCTCCATTGTCAGTAAAGAATAACTGATGCACTTTGGGGTCCGTCTCTTTTCCTTCAAGCAGATAATCAAGGAATGCAATAAATACCAAAGGGCTAAGGACGCTTCCCTGGTGTACACCGACTTTGATTGGGAACACTTCGGTGACTCCTGTGGGACATCTTACTCTAGTCGTTGCTCCCTCATACATGTCCATGATCATGCGCACGTAGGTTTCTGGAACTCTTCGTTGTTTTAGCGCCACCCATAAGAGATCTCTTGGTTGTCTATCAAAGGCTTTTTCAAAATCAACCAACACCATATGCAAGTCCTTTAAGGAATCACGCTGTTTTTCCATTATGATCCTTATACATCCAAGACGGATATGGCATCCAAGACAAACCCGCACTGGTCATCAGATAGCCGAATTATTTTCCGCAGTCGGCCATCTAATACCCGCTCAACGATCATCAGCTTGACAGAACAGTAGTATCGCAGTTTCGCGTATCGCCCTTCCCTTTATACAAAGGAAGAAGATAACTTTCTCTCCACTGATTAGGCATTAGATCACCGCTCATAAATTTGGAGATAAGAATCATGAGCCATCTGGACTCCATATCTCCCATCTTTTTCCAGAACTCAGGGGGTATCTTGTCTGGTCCAACCGCTTTTCTTTTTTTGGAGTATTTGACCGCATTCCTAACTTCTTCGAGAGTAATGCCGGATTCTTCGTCATGATTAGGAGCGGCTCTCGGAAAGTATACCCGGGGAAACTCTTCATTCAGAAGTCTTTCACAATACTGTCGCCATCTGTGGAGAATTTTACCGTCTTCCACAAGAAGCTGGCCTTGAGCATTGTTAATGAACTTTGGGGAACGAATCTCCTGAACATTCCTGAGGGGTGACAGAATAATAGTAAATAAGTGAGTACAGATCTGATAACTCCGTAGATACAGATGTATGATTCGCAAGATTATATGGTCTAGGTTTCTTCAAACGTTGCAGAGCCTGCTGCTACTTTTCTAACGAAAATATGCAAGGTCGTCGATGAAAAGTGACCGCAATAGGAGCGAGGAAAGCCCAGCTGGGAGGCAACTTCTGCATATGTAACCGTCACAGATATTTCACCAAAACTAAATATGATTCCCTGGCCTTAAGTCAACGCCCTAACTCGAAAGCTAATCCGGTTAATCCATGTAGACTCGTATCCGGTACTGTTGAAAGCAACTTCAATATCCACAAATGCGCACAGTGCAACCCTAGTTTCAGAGCGGGAGAAACCTTTCGACAGAAGAAACCCTAATCAGGTAGTCTAGAAATCGAAGTTGAGGCAAGAAATCACTACTAAAACAAATTAAATTAAAAAAATGGCTTCAAGCTTTCAAAACGAGTACACGCTAAATTCATGTATTCAAAGTTGTGTTGTGACGATAGACAATGGAACCAATTTCAAGCCAAATCCTAATTGCACCATTATTATTAGCTAAATCCGCGCCACATGTGGGCTTTTCTTAAGTCGAGGTCGCTTTCAATTTCGTTTCTAACGCGACGGTGAAACAACGTTTGCATGTTTTCACAATTACCTCTATTCCAGACCTAAATTATGTAGAAAAAGCATTTAGACTTCCTTACCATCTGTCCTATAAACATTCCACTGGGGAAGAGCTGCGGAGAATTAATTAATATAAGTGCGAACTATGGCAGTCCTTTGCAAATAACCTGCAACCCCACACCAATAACAACACGCGGTATAATTAAGCAAAAAAAAGGACAAAAAGGAATCACGAGAAAATAAATCAGATCGCAGATGACTTTAAGGGAAAAGTTTAATAAACTTTTGCCATTTTTCGTCCGAACGCAGATTTGGTTTCATTAACTGAAACGCCTACAGGGATTAAACTTGAATATGCAAAAGCATTTCTATTTTTTTTCACATTGCAGCTTATAGAGGACGTCATCTGGAAAGAAAACTAAGGTAAGTAAAGTTTGCAACGCTTATTTAATTTTCAGTCGAGAAAATAGAATAAAAACACCTCAGTCGTCGCAAGAAACACCTTTTTTTTATATTTCCATCTCCCATCAGGACCAGTAGAAGAATAAGTTTTACCATTATTTATTTTTTTTTTTTTGTTTTTTCCTCGGAAAACTATCCGTATCATACCGACGGGAGAGAAAAGGATAACGCACATAGTTATATGTACCTTGCAGGATTAGATATACGAGTAGTGTAGCATGAAACGAAAAGGAGGTAGAAATTTTCACCAGAAGGAATCTAAAGGAAATGTTATCCCTGAAGCGAAATAGTGAAACAAAGAAAATAAGTCAGTGAACTAGATTTCTTTGTAATATCCTTTGTTAGTTTGTTACGAAATGAAAAAAACCGGGAAGGAAGTAATATCTAAAGAGAAAATCAACTTGGAACTAGATTTTTGTTTAATATAATACAAACAAAATACCAATAGTACTCGAACTGACTGACAGAGTTATTTAATTCTGTTGAAAACAAAAATGTGTACAAACTTACATCGTCCTTTGAACCTGTCAATCAGTTGTGGTTATCGCCGGAATCTGAACTCAACCATGAAAAAGTATTATAATTGGTTTCGAAGTAGATGTAGTAGATCTAATAATAATTCTCAGGGATGGCAAGAAAAAACCCTTCTCAATCATCATTCAATGAACTTCAATGTGCGTTCAGATTCTCATGTGCATTTGGCTAAGTACACATTTGTGTTTAAAAAAACACTCTCCCGTGAACGACGAACATTTTTGGTAAATCAGTAAAAAATAAATGGCAAACATATTACTCAGTTAGGTGCTCATAACAATATTGCACCCGGTGTTGTTATCGTAACATAATTATTTCAGTGATGACATGATTTCAAAATCAAATTATACTGACACATTATGTCTCTGGGATAAAATGATTAGACACCTTCATAAATTCTGAAGAAAAAAAAGAAAAAGTGTAACATTTGCCAAATCTAATTAAATCATTAGGTAACAGGATGTATTTAGACCGCGCTGACATCCTTCTGATCAAAACGTACTCGGAGTTTCCCATTCAAACAAACCGCGCTTGAGATATTGTCAAAAGCTTTTTTTTAGGTTGGTACATCTGTCGAGCGCCATTTGTCGGGAGTTTGTTGTGTTCTGCGAATTTCGCAATTTCAAATTTAGTTGAGCAAAGAGTTTGCCTGAAATTTTATGTTTCTAACAAAATATTATGTGCGGAAGCATTGAAAATGTTAACGGTAGCCTACGGGGACTCGACAATGTCGAAAACACAAGTGTACGAGTGGTACAAACAGTTTATAGCGGGCCGTACTGTGGTTGATGATTTGCCTCATTCCGGTCGTCCATCCACCAGTATGACTGACGAAAACATCGAAAAAGTTAAGAAAATTGTCCTCGCAGATCGTCGTGTGAGCATCAGGGAGATAGCAGCCGATCTTGGTGTTTCGTCCGGATCGGTGCAGAGCGTTATGCACGATGTTTAGCGAGAAAATGTTCGTCGTAAGAGGCCAGAATTGGGGAGAACGACAACGCACCGGTTCACAAATCTCAACTTGTGCGTGGCTATTTGATCAAAAACAACGTTTATACCGTTCCACAAGCTTCGTATTCCCTTGACATGGCTCCTTGTGACTTTTTCCTATTCCCACGACTCAAGTTACCACTTCGCGGAAAGCGTTTTGAGACGATTGAGGCGATAAAGGAGAATTCGCAGAAGGAGTTGAAGGCGATTCCAAAATCGGCCTATGAAAAGTCTTTTGAAGAGTGGAGGAAGCGTTGGAATATGTGTATTACTTGCAATGGAGATTACTTTGAAGGGAATAAAATGAATATCAATGAATAATTGAACCGTTTTCCGAGTACTTTTTGATCAGAAGGTAAAATTATTTCTGGAAAAATCCTTAATTTTCTTCTTTTGGGGAAAAACCGAAGACAGTGTGGGACAAAAAAGATAGGACAAGTGGATTTTAAAATTATGATATACAACAACATGAAAATTTCAATACAGTGCACTCTCGATCTTTGAAACCTCAATTTTTGCAAACCTCGATATTTGCAACCCACGTTATGGATTTACTTAGTTATTACGACGCGTTTAGATTTTTTTCTTCTTTTGAATGCAACAACATTTTCATGGGGTTTGGTTATTTTGCCTTTCTTGTATAGAGAAATTGAAAACAAGTGCATATAAAGGGTTTTTCAATGAGGACATAACAATTTTGTATTTAAATAAAACAGAATAATTGAGATATCGGCTGAAATTTATTCCAGGTGTAGTACCACCTTCTAGTTGTTGAGTTGCGCCCTGTATCGTTGAATGGCTAGTTCTTCTCAATTTTTCATATGCCTTGGATTTAATTTAAAAAAAAAAATTGATTTTCCCTGATTGTTGATTGAATACATCAACTCATGGTTACCTTCAGTACTGTCAATTGCTCAAGTAGCCCATAATAGGCATATGTGTTCGGAAGCAACTGTCAAATTGCTTTGACTGTTGTGTCAAATTTTTGTACGAAAGAGCGGATGGATTCGCTGAACGAAAACTTAACGAATCGAAGCAAAAAGCTATTATGGTCACACAATAGAAACCCTTTGTATTCGCACTGTTTCGGAAGTGGTCGTACGAAACCATTCTTCTATTATAGTTCGGCCTTTACTGAGTGTCGCTTTCGGGTGCGCGCCCCATTTGTCAATAACTCTCCAACAATTGCACGTTCCCGGTGATGCCCTTTTTATGATCTGACGCGGTTCCGATCGCCTTAGGACGTATTCGAATTCTGAACATAAAGTTTGTGTACTGTGTGTGAAGGAATTGCATTGTTTGTTAAATAAGATTTGAATAAAATTTTATTTTGTGTCGGTAGCCGTAGTGATCACTCATTTAACGGCAAACAAAACTCTGGATCAACAACGCACAATAAAGCCATTGATTCGCGCTCAGAGTGCCAGTGTGTTGTGTCGGTGTTTGTGATATTCAGCCAGACACGAATAAAATTAAACATGGATTGTATCCGATCAAATACTGCGGAAAGAGATTCGGGCTTAGGAGATGATTCACCTGTGTCTAACGACGAATCTTCTGAGGACGACATGAGAGACTGTGAATCGGCTGATGACGAGGATACCGGCCGATTAAACGGGAATGGGTATGGACTACGGAGGTATTGGAGGTGGCAGGAGCTCAGAACAACACAACGTAGAAATTTCAATGAGTCACCATCATGCACAGTTAGCTACAAATCATCCGCTGGGAGGACTGGAAAATTGCATGAGTATGGGCGGCTTGCACAGTATCCCAAATCTTCAGCAGCAGCACAACGATATGCTAGAGAAACTGAAGATGCAGGTCCGAGAAATGAATGATGGACCAGGAATATCCAACTTATGGAAACTTTGGCTCAAACGTCATTCCAACAACCATCAATACAGCGTTCACAATCCCGTCAACTTCTCATACGTCGATGTGAGAGGTTCAAGGTTCGAATCCAAGAAAACATAAAAAAAAAAAAAATTCTCACTACCCCACCTCTTGCGAACGACTGACAAACATCCGAGAGTAAAACTGTCATGAAAAAGCTTCTGTCAATCGAAAAAAAATTGGCCTTCGGAAACGGCGTAAAACTGTAGATCCCAACCAGTGTTGCCGGAAAGAAATACTATAAGGTAGTACTGCAGCCAAAAAAGGGGAGTATTTTGAAAAAAATAGTAGTACAGACATTTTTTAATCTTGTGTGTGCACAAACATTTTTTTTTTTTAAACTTTATTTAAAAAAAAAAAAATCATAAAAAAAAACACAGTTCA